>CM023484.1:48593298-48978297 GCA_013339685.2 Hyalomma asiaticum
CTGAATAAAAATACGGTCTCTCAACATTTTGCCCAAAATGCCAAAAAAGGTAAGACTATAGTATTGGGTTTTTTGTGATATTTTGACTCGATCAGAAGTCCCACAAAATGCGTTTTCCCGCATCGTAGAGCATACCTCTACTTATTGCGCGCCTTCCTGAATAAAAATACGGTCTCTCAAAATTTTGCCCAAAATGCCAAAAAAGGTAAGACTATAGTATGGGTTTTTTTGTGAAATTTTGACTCGATCGGAAGTCCCACAAAATGCGTTTTCCCGCATCGTAGAGCATTACCTCTACTTATTGCGCGCCTTCCTGAATAAAAATACGGTCTCTCAAAATTTTGCCCAAAATGCCAAAAAATGTAAGAGTATAGTATTGGGTTTCTTGTGAAATTTTGACTCGATCAGAAGTCGCACAAACTGCGTTTTCCCGCATCGTAGAGCATTCCTCTACTTATTGCGCGCCTTGCTGAACAAAATACGGTCTCTCAAAATTTTGCCCAAAATGCCAAAAAGGTAAGACTATAGTATTGGGTTTTTTGTGATATTTTGACTCGATCAGAAGTCGCACAAACTGCGTTTTCCCGCATCGTAGAGCATTCCTCTACTTATTGCGCGCCTTGCTGAACAAAAATACGGTCTCTCAAATTTTTGCCCAAAATGCCAAAAAAGGTAAGATTATAGTATTGGGTTTTTTGTGAAATTTTGACTCGATCAGAAGTCGCACAAAATGCGTTTTCCCGCATGGTAGAGCATTCCTCTACTTATTGCGCGCCTTCCTGAATAAAAATACGGTCTCTCAAAATTTTGCCCGAACTGCCAAAAAAGGTAAGACTATAGTATTGGGTTTTTTGTGAACTTTTGACTCGATCAGAAGTCCCACAAAATGCGTTTTCCCGCATCGTAGAGCAATCCTCTACATATTGCGCGCCCTCCAGAATAAAAATACGGTCTCTCAACATTTTGCCCAAAATGCCAAGAAAGGTAAGACTATAGTATTGGGTTTTTTTGTGGAATTTTGACTCGATCAGAAGTCCCACAAAATGCGTTTTCCCGCATCGTAGAACATTCCTCTACTTATTGCGCGCCTTCCTGAATAAAAATACGGTCTCTCAAAATTTTGCCCAAAATGCCAAGAAAGGTAAGACTATAGTATTGGGTTTTTTGTGAAATTTTGACTCGATCAGAAGTCGCACAAAATGCGTTTTACCGCATCGTAGAGCACAGTGGAGAACCGACGGGGGGGGGGGGGGGGGTGTTCGGGTGTTGTAACCCCCCCTGAGGCCGACCTAACCCCATCCCACTCCGTAACTGCTCCTATGTCCTAGAAGAATGTGGCGCTAATGTCTCTACAAAATGCCGAAAAAATAATAATCATCATCATCATCATTGATGTTACTATTATTTGGCATTTTATTTACTTTTTTTTACACACGCAACAACTGTGTAATGGCATGCCCGGCCCTTCCTGAAAAATTGAACCCCCCCCCCCCCTTTGTAGAGATCCTGGGTGCGCTACAGGAGCGTAGGGAAAGATGTCCTGGCTCGCGCGCCTCAAGCCACGCGCGACGCACTTTTGCCGGGGCCGGTGGTGTTGGGCCGGCTGGGCTACATGGAAGTATTCTAAAAACAACCTTCTACCAGTCAGGGGAACCCAGCTGTTCGCGCCGCCGAAACGGAAGCTCATCGTACTTCAAAGCGCGATCGAGTTTCTCTTAACAGTCGGTGACGCACTCTGTGGAAGTGCTTCGTCGGCGCAGCAAGCTATATTTGCTGGTAGAGGTCGCAGATATCTAATTCTTCTGCTCAGCATATCGCATCATTAACACACGCGCGCACGGCTGCGCTCACATTTTGCATTAGGAAGTATGAGGTTCGTCACGAATTTTTTTTTATGACTGAAATTTAGGGACACGGGGAAAAGAACAGCGCAAACTGCATTCGTAGGCATTCCATGTAAGATCTTGGAGGACACAAATATCGATGGGACACTGACGTCTCTACACTGAAGCAGCGCAGATCATGAGCAGCGCGCTGAAAGGACGGCGCCTCCTGAAAAGCGAGGCTGGTGCAGCGGCAGTCGCGGAGTCGATCGGCACTGCGTGCGTGCCAGTCGTTGCCGTAAGATAAAGATGAAAGCCGTACGGAGAAAAACGAAGTAGTTGACGATGTCCCCGCGCGTCACTTCGAGTACACAGCGTTGGTGCCCGTCGGCGTCCGGCAGCTTCGTGTAGGGATCGACATCGTCGCACGTTCGCTCATTTGCTCACATAAACATCGTGCCGATACGATTAACTCAGGCTGATAATCTTTCCGCAAGGGACGGCGGCGACATTGCGCCTAGAAATTTAGAGAAAAAAACGCGGTCGAATCAACGAATGTATGAACGGCGCTGCAGGGAACGAAACAAGAAGTGGTCCCCATGGTCCTCCAGCATGCCCGTCGCGCCGACAGCGGGGCAGTCGTGACGTCACGTGCAAGCTATGTATACGTGACCAGCAGCGCTGGTAGCGACACCTGATGACGCGAAGCCTAACCAGAGACACAGAAAACTGTTATAACCCTGGCTGGCGCGTTTTGCTGGGCAGATGGTCTAAAGCATTGGTCGTGCATTAATTCACAGTACTCTCACTGTTTCTTTGTGGTTGTTTTTTTTTTTACGAGAACGCTCATGCGACTGGGAATGCATTGTAGTTAAACAGACCGCCGCTAAATGTCACTAGCAGTTCTGTTTCTTCCGTAAACTCCTCTGGTGGACCGTAATCCGTAAATGCTAAGTTACGGACAATTTACAACTCTAGTGTATACACAGTTTGCCACTTGCGAATTCGCCTTGTAAGAGCGGGCTTAAAAATTACAAGCTCCCCCCCCCCCCCCCCCCCCGTTCGAAATGACGGCGTCGTGAGCTCCTAATTAAACTTGCACGTGGCCGCATTTTTAGCTTGCTTTAAAAAGCCGCTTTAGAAGCCGCTTTAGAAACGTCCCAGCGCGTCAGCATCATCAAGAAGCTAAGTTGTAAACGTCAGTTATACGTGATTTCGTAGACTCGCCAAGTTCAAGAATGAGCGAAGGTGTCGCTCCAGTTGAGGGTTTTACAACCGGTGCACAGAATTCTCGGAGACTCGCGTAATACAGTCAGCGCGCAACTACCAGTTTAAACACACTCCTGGTGCTAGAAATGCGCTGCATGTAACCTGTACGAATTCCTCTCGTATTCTTATTTTTTTGTCTTCTCGTTGCGTTCAAATCCATCGTTGCGAGTTCTGTACGCACCGTTCTCTCTTTCACTGGTGCTCGAAGAATGCCTAACGTCAATGCCTTTCGCGCGTCAATGGCGAAACCTTTCATTTTGTCTGGTCGTCTTTTGTTCGCGAGCAAACCACCGTCGCGCCACCTTTCGTGACTGTGCAAGCCGGTCGTCTGACTAAACTGGGTTAGCAACAAAGCGAGAAAGCGTATATACGCGCAAATCACCTAAACCGCGTATTGCAGCCTTTGTATACGCTTTGTCTGGGCTCTGTTGTTCTTGTTTTGCTCCTCAACGAACTGAGAACGCGTCATGAAACAGCTAGGTGTACAACGCGTGTACAAGGAACGAATAGAGGTTGGCGTCCAGTGAGCCTATTCATCTGTGGTTGGAAGATGAATACAAAAACATGACGTGTCAGCTGTGACGTATCAGGCAGATTGATTGATTGATTTGTGGGGTTTAACGTCCCAAAACCAGTTCTGATTATGAGAGACGCCGTAGTGGAGGTCTCCGGAAATTTCGACCACCTGGGGTTCTTTAACGTGCACTGACATCGCACAGCACACGGGCCTCAACATTTCGCCTCCATCGAAATGCAGCCGCCGCGGCCGGGATTCGATCCCGCGACCCTCGGATCAGCAGCCGAGTACCTTAGCCACTAGACCACCGTGGCGGGGCTGACGTATCAGGCAGCTGTAAGCAAATGTAGGAAGACTGAAAGAGTTGCTTGGTGCTCGGTAAAGGAAAAGATTCAATGCTTTTTGCTATAGCTTTGCAAGCCTTAGGTTGGATATTAAACAAACATGTGCACCAACTTCTCACACTGTCAGCTGTCTGTAAATATCGGGAACAAAGTAAGAAAAGTTCGAAGGAACGTGACGCTGTATGCTTATGTATTGGAATGCGTGTTAAGGCAGCTTTAGACAGCATTCTACGTCATCAAAGACGTTGTATGATGACGCCAACGCGAGTCTTACTTATGACGTCATCGTAATGTTGATGACGTCACTACTTCGTCACATGAAATCTGGTGCCATTTGTATTCACGTAGGGCTCCGGATTTTTAGGGCTCATATGAGCCAGGTAACACTTTCGCATTAATAAATTAGTTTAATTCATAGCGTGTGTGTTATGCTGTCAGCGATACTATACTAGCCACTAACTGCGCGTTCTTGCGAGTTAACAGTGGAGCCAAAAAAGTAGCGCAAAGCACAAGTACCGAGTCGCAGGGCACAGGTTAAGCGTTCCCTAGCTCTTCCGTGTTTATTCGTTCATTTGTTTGTTCGTTGTGTCTCGTTTTGCTTTTGTGCTGTTTGTTTCACTGACCTGCCTTTCCTTATAGCTTGTGCCTCTCGCTATACATTTTTAAAAACGCAGCTGCCTTACTTCAAAGCACGACAGATTGAACGTTGAGAGGCATATCCCACGGGTTAATGTGTATCAAAAGTCTTGCTATATCAGTTCATTTTTATCTTTCCTTCTCCCTTCCTTCCTCAACGTGAAGTACCACAGCCCGAGGAGTTATTCTTGTGAGCTCTCCTCTTTTCTTCAGCTCGTATGTACATAGACGTACTTTTCCTACAGATGCGGGCCTACGTATACTAAGTATCATGTTGCAAGTTCTTTAACTTTCTTTCTGTCCTTTCACGCATTGAAAAATTCCATGGTTTACGTTAGATCACCGAGACACAGTGCCCCGTCTACGCTTTCAATCTGCGCAGACTAAACACCAAGCCGATGGAACGTGGGAAATTCAAATCAGCGGAAAGCTCCGCGCTGCCCTTATCAAAGTCCCGCTATCGCGTTTCAACTTGGCAAGCGTAAAGTCTGCCTCGGACTCACTGCGTCACTTTTGAGGGCTCCGTGCCCGGCCGCGGAGAGCTTGTTTACTGCTGAGAACCACCTTCTAGCTCACTTGTTATATCCTGGCAATGTCTAAAGTTTCGTATATACATATCTTGTATTTTCACTTTAATGAAAGGCGCAATGTCGACGGGTTACGAAGCTTAAAGGGACGCTAAAGTGAAAAACAATTTTTCTCGCTTCACTAAATTAACTATTCACCATAACAAGAGCACCACTCTGGCGAATGAGAATACGTTTGGTGAGCTAGAGAACACGCAAAAAAGAAAACAAGTGGGGCGGCACCGCTCTGAGTCACTCCGCACTATATATACTACTCATGACATCATGGATATTTGACGACGACTGCTAAGACCTGCATAATTATTTATTGGCGGAGAAGATACGCATTATGTCTTAATGAAGCCAATGGCGTAACACCGCGTGTTTAAAGATATTTGACTGTGAGAATTTGGCGAGCGCACGCGCGCGAAGAAATGCGCCTTCTTATGTCATAACGCCCAATCTTCGATGCGGAGTTCAAAAATGAAACTTTGACATTGCTTTCACATTTTAATATCGAACATAAACATGACGAAATCAACAACAATAGCGTTCCTGAAATACAATTTATCAGCCTAAACCACTTCCCTGTTTCCACTTTAGACTCCCTTTAAATAAAACAGTGACGTAGAAAAGAAAAGATGACAAGAGGACGCTCTCGTTCGCCGTCGACGCCGCCAGCATGCCAGCCCATCTCGGCCGCCGCCTCATCCCTTACCGGCTGCTATGTAGGCAAGAAAAGTGGACCGCTGACCCAGTATATAACGTATGTGCGCTAGGCACGGGTCGCCTCCTAACGTCGCCGCAGCCGTGCACAAACCGGTGCTTCGTCGATAAGACATAGCGCGGCGAGGATATAATATGAGACCACGCCCTGACCGCGTCGTATAATGCCGCCACCGCCCCGTCTAATGGGAGCGTGCATGAAAGGCGAGCCCCTTCGAGCAGAAAGCAAGAATGAAGATAGCCTTCTTGTGTTGGCGCGGTGGTGGTGGTGTACTGTGGGTGAATATATGAGGCTGTGGGGGGGCTATGCGCTAGAATAAATCAGCCACCCGCTTTATACTGCTGGCTCAGGCATAGGAGAAGCTTGTCTCGTCGTCGCATCACTAGCGAAAGGAGGAGTAGGTCGTGGGCTCGATTCCTGGCCGCGATATGACCGAATTACGACGGCGGCAGGGTATATATATCAAACAATGTTCAAGTACATATGGTGAACGTTTATCCGAAGAGCCGAAAGATGTTTATTATAGACGCGCCGCTGTGTGTTGCTGTCTTTCTCACTCACTCAATCAATCAATGAATCAATCAATCAATCAATCAATCAGTCAGTCAGTCAGTCAGTCAGTCAGTCAGTCAGTCAGTCAGTCAGTCAGTCAGTCAGTCAGTCAACGTCAATCAACTAGAACTATTGACCCCGTGTTCAAAGACATTTCATGCCAGTGTGGGGCGTACCTGTGGCTTTGCGCGAGCGCAGCCCATCATCATCATCATCATCATCATCATCATCATCATCATCAGCCTATTTTAGGTCCGCTGCAGGACGAAGGCCTCTCCCAACGATTTTCAATCCACCCTATCCTGGGCGAGTTGGTTCCACTTTATGCCCGCAAACTTCTTAATTTCATCGCTCCATCTAACCTTTTGCCTGCCTCTGTTGCGTTTTGCCTCTCTTGGTATCCATTCCGTCGCTCTTACTGTCCATCTGTTGTCTTTCCTCTTCATTAAGGATTACAATCCCGCATTTCTGAAGTTTATGAGACGCCGTTGTTCCGCGGAACTTGCATGTAAGTGCCAGCCCCTACAGCACGTAAGCAGTCAAGGAAAAAGAGAGCTCCCTGGGTATGAAAAAAAAAAAAAATACCTAGCGGAACGGTATGCTTTCGTGCAGGAACGTTTTAATGAATCCGTGCGTCGGTATTCCAGGGGTGAATGCGGAAAACTTGTTTCCAGAAAGATGTGTCCTAAGGCGCTCAGGAGAGTTACGTGCGAATTGTAACACGTGACGTCACGTGACTCATGCTACCGCGGCACCTTGCTTATCACGACGTAGAAAGGGTGCGAACCCGGAGGAACGGTTTTGCTCTAACCTTTGTCATCGAGCTCATGCCAAATCTCCGAGCGGTCGCCGAGGTCACATAACGGCTACGACGCTACAGGCTGCCGTCCAGAAAGACACCGAGTTCGATCCCGGCCGCGGCGACGGTGGCATTTTCGGTGGATTTGATTGATCGTTTGGTGTTCTACGTCCCGAAACCAGGATATGATTATGAGAGACGCCGTAGTGGAGGGCTCCGGGAATTTACACCACCAGGGGTTCCTTAACGTGCACCGACATCGCACATTACACGGGCATCAACATTTCGCATCCACCGATATGCGGCCACCGCGGCCGGGATTCGATCCCGCGACCTTCGGATCAGAAGCCGAGTACCATAGCCACTAGACCGTCACGGCTGGGCGCATTTCGATGGAGGCGAATCGCTAGAGGCCCGTGTACTGTGTGATGTCGGTAAAACAGCCCCCAGGTAGTAGAAATTTTCGGTCTACTGCGGCGTCTCTGATAATCATATCGTGGCTTTGACGCTTAAAACGCCAGAAGTTGTTGTATTATTAATCTCCGAAGTCGGGGCTGAGCGAAAACCCTTTGACCCGGCGCAACACATCGCATCCATTCGCCATGTTATGCGTGTCAGTGAGAGCGACAAGGAATGATTTGTGGGGTTTAACGTCCCAAAACCAGCTCTGATTATGAGAGACGCCGTAGTGGAGGTGTCCGGAAATTTTGACCACCTGGGGTTCTTTAACGCGCACTGACATCGCACAGCACACGGCCCGTGTGCTGTGCGACGAACATTTCGCTTCCATCGAAATGCAGCGGCCGCAGCCGGGATTCGATCCCGCGACCCTCGGATCAGCAGCCGAGTACCATAGCAACTAGACTACCGTGGCGGGGTGGGAGCGACAAGGAGAGTGCGCGAGTTTTCCTATATATGATGATGCAGGAATGATCTTAATAAGTTTCATTGCCTGGCGTTCTGAGTCACGTTCACGCACAACCTTCTCGATGTATCCGTCTAGGCAGACATGTGAGGGACACTATGACGGAAACATGCTGCAAAGTCCAGAGGCCTATATGCTATATATAAGACGCGCGTGATTCCAGCAGCTGTTTACGCCTGCAGCAGCTGTTATTTTAGCTCGCCTGGACGTTCTTTTCGACAGTGACTGCCTGCCAGGGGCGGCCAGTCAGCTCTCGAAGAAGAAGAAAGTTCATTAACTTCTCAGAAGATACGACCTCATTTGCGCGCAAGGGCATGCGTGGCCTGTACAGCTCGGCTTCTTGCTCGCAACGACGGCTACGGAATACGTACGAAATGTGAGAAAGAAAACAAGAAAACGTTTCTTATTTATAAGGCACATGGCGCACGGAGATTGGCCCTTTCATTCACAGCACACATACGCACACGACGCCCAAAGTTATGAACCGCGGCGAGTAACTGGTCCGTATGAGTGGCCCACAGCCTTGTGACATGCAGACATGGCGGATATAAAAAAATAAAAGGAAGGGGGGGGGGGGGAGGATGTCCCGACTCCCCTCTTAAATTTTAATGTATTCTCCCAAGGGGACCTGTTTCGAAACACCCTTATAAGCGACTCTTAAGTGTACTGCCAAGCGCACCGTCTTGCATGCGAAAGTGCCCGCCGATTTCTTTGATGCTAACACCCCCACATTCAGCTTCAAGTGTCATGGCTTTCCACATGAGGTGACACCCCCACCCTCGCGGAAAAATTCTGTATCCCGCACTGCATGCAGAGCGCAAAGTTCAGTGTGCACTCTGAGCCTCTGTAGAAGGAGAACAGTCGCTCATCAATAAACGCGGCGTACACTAAATGATTTTTACCCCGGCGGTTAAAATGTCATAGCATAACCAATCGGACGCACATTTGCGCGCCAGGACATTTTTGGTTATCCGAAGTGCCCGAGCGATAATCAATCAAAGAAGCCAAACCGCGTATCGACCAGATAGCGACAGCGGTTTGCATCAATTCGCGATTATTTACGTTGACCTAACTCTGTAATAAAGCTCGACCATCCAGAACACATCACTGCCCTCCAATAACTGCTGCGGCCTCAAGTGCCAAAACTGTGACGGGATTGCAAGGCGCTCCTTATAGTGAACTACTCTGGCAATTTTAAACTCCCTGCGTTTCCTCTAAAGTGCATATGCAACTCCGGCGATTTTTCAGTGTCCACGGATCTCAATGACATTTTCATTATATCTTCCCGTTACTTTTATAATATATGCCAAACCAGGCAGTTGTAAGTCATTTAGTTTTCCTGAAAATGAAGTTTAAAAAATTTTTTAGCGGATTCCCACGAGGGCAACCCCGAATTTTTGACGTCACTACCTTCAGCGATACCTTGCCGAGCAGACGGGCGGTCAAGAGCAAAATGCATTGACGCTTCACCTGCTCAAGTCGTCGCTGTCAACTTCAGAAAAGCTGGGATAACTTATTATACCGTCGGACGGCATCGTCGCAATCGTATTCTTTTTTTTGAAGGGAGGGGGAGGGGGGACCAGCTCCATATTTCTGATGGCTGGAGGGCTGTGACGTCATCGCATATGCTGCACGAAGCATCTGCCCCTTTCGGTTTAGGTTAGATCGCGTCGTTCATTGGGTTATTTGAAATTATTGGTGTCTTTCTGAGCAAACTGAACCATGCCTGCTACACGACTATCAGTGCTATTTGAAAATAGCAGGTGTTAGAATATGGTGAAAAATGCCTCCAGAATTTTCGAAACCCTATATCGAAAATGCGACCGCCGAGGCTGGGATCGAACCCGCAACTTTGGGTGGCAGCTGGGTGGCAGCTGAGCAACATAACCACTGTGCCACCGCGGCGCTGCCTAGCTGATCATTGCACTATCGCAATGAAACAATGTAAACGACGTACGTCACGGCACGTCGCCGTCAGCCCTGCGTGCACTAGAGAAACCTCGTTGCATCCAACTTTGCCCTGGTGATCAATCTTGTGCTGTGGCAGGAATGATCGAAAGAGCACTCTCCTGCCCCATATATACGCGTATGGGCAAGGTGGAGCCGAATGCAGTTTTGACGTTTCGTCGTCAGGGACTATGCCTCATATTAGAATTTCTCTTTCTTTTTCTTTCATTCCTTCCTTCTTTCTTCCTTCCTTCCTGCCTTCCTTTCTTTCTTTTCTAAAGTAGCTACCGCGCCTGTACATACGGAGGCCTAAGGAAGGCGGATCCCACAGTGCAGGTCGGCAGTGACTTTCAGGCATCAAAATTGCATGCGAAAGGCCGAGGTGTCGCGAGTGCTGTGTGGACAGGTGACACGCGGGCTGCGTTCGCGTAGCCATTTCTGCCGCCCCGGCGGTGACAGTTATTGGTCCCCGCGGGTCGCCAAGCAAATTCGTTAGTGACGCGTGTGGAAAATGCGAAGGAAAGATGAATGAATGTACGAACACCGTTCTAGTTCTGCACAAAAAAAAAAAATGTTTTAGCGAGATAACTCCAGGCGTTCTTTACCGTATACTTTTTTTTTTCGCTCAAATGTGGAACAACTATCAGTTTCACAAATGATGCAGCAATAAAGAACTGCCCTACAGCACTTGTTCCAGTGATATTGTCATCGCGACGACCTCGTCATAAACGACGATGAAATTAGCCTATATTTATTTTGACGACAGCATATATTTATTTTCAAACCCTTCCCAGCGATTACCAATATGTAGTGCGTCTTGCGCTAGCTCATTTCATTTGATCTCTGATTCTTTTTTAAAATTTATGTTAATAAGAATCCGCATTCAAAGGACAAGCCCTTGTGATGGACAGTCACGATCAGTATGAAACGGAACTCTGAAATTGCTTTCAATGTACCATAATGGCGATATGCAGCTGCCAAGCACAAAGGTGTTGAGAACGCCACATGTTCGGGCGCCCTAAGGCCTCTCTTGAAGATTAATACCTCAGATTCTTACGTGCAGATCATGATTAATCATTTTGTTAAACACAGATTTCGTGTTTCTTTCCATACGGCTCACCACCCTGCGGGCTCTTGTTCTTCTTCTCGTTTTATTCGCCCAAGAATAACCTTTCATATACCATCTAGGCTCGTAACTAATCTTCGTTAAACTCTGAAGGCAATGAAAAGACCGCTCGAAACGACGAAAAACTGTGATATTGTTACAGCCATTGCCTATACCATCCCACGGTATACGGAATTCACTGTTCCATACCGGTCCTCCCTGAGTGGTAAGTTTTACCTGTCAAGGCAGTATTGACTAATCCTTGCCAGCGAATTGGACCCATCCCAATCCTTTCCAATCGACTGCGTAATTGTGCCAGTCGAGGCAGAACTTAACAATTGACCGACGGGTTTGATTTGTCGATTCTGCCTGTCTCGGCGGAACTGGCCATTCAGGGAAGAGCAACACCGAACAGTATTCGCGGGAGCAGTATACAGGCCCGCTGCCACTGGATTTGTCTTCGTCTGGGCAACCCTAACGGTTTTCCTGACGAAGGCAACCGTCGAGGTTGCCCTGACGAAGACAAGTTTACTTGCCGAAACGTCGGCTTTAGGGAAATTTTCTTCTTCTTTTTTTTTTTTAAGCACCGCTTTTAACTCTCTTTTTTATCACTCTAGCCTTCATCTTTTCCTAAACTTCTGTGCTTGTTGGGACTTCAAGCACTGGATGGTCCCGTCCTTAAGAAGGAAGCGCCCGTCTATTTTGCATATTCTGAGCTTAAACGAAAAGAAAAATCCTCAGTTGTGTTATCTGAGGTTGCTTTCATGCAGTACAGTTATACGGACTGTCACTTATTGCAATACCTTTATTTTTCCTTTACTAGCTTCTTGTGCAGGCGTCAGAAACTATACGGGATGGTGTAGCGTACATGTCCTTTTGCCGTACTTAAATTTAGTTGTTAGCATTCCGAGTTCGTACCGTTTGTTTCTTCTCTTTTATGATTCTCACTGCGTATCGTGTTCGCCACTCGTCTTTTTAAACGAACCAGTGCTCCAGGTCTTAAGGTATATCACTATCTCACTAACCAGTGGATCACGTTACTTGTACTCTCAAACTCCACGGCCCGTCTATCAAACGCTGAGGAATTTCCAAAACCATATGGCAATAAAACATGGAGTGATAACGGCACTCCTCAGTTTGTAATCATAAAAGATAAGCAGTCTTCCGGCTGCTATTGCCTATTTGTCTAGTGTAAGATGATTACGCTCTTGTTTCGTCAGTAAAAACTTGGATTGGTAAAACAAAAATGAGGACATCCCTTCGAAACTTGCAAACTTATATTGCTGATGCTATTATAATTTGTAGAAATTTTGCAGCGGTTTGGCAAATACTACCATACATGTACCGGTGCACGACACGCAGCGCGGAAAGATCACGTCAGTCAGAAAGATGCGTTATACAAAGAAAAAAAAAATGAACGGAGGGGCTTCTTATCCCTCGGGATGTCAAAAGTTAATTGACGTTTCAGCACAAATATGCTCTTCCTGATCAGGCGAGTGTAAACAGGAATGCTGCCATCAAATGCCTGGAATTGACATACTGAGAAGCGCGAACCTCAAACGCGCCTAAACTGTAACTGCATTTCACTTACAAGCATCCTTCCTTGCCCTAACTCACTCTATCACGCGCTCACTCATTCTGATCACAGACTTCCGCCCAAAGTCACATAATTCGAACGGTATAGAGACTCACCTTCTTCCTCCTACAAGGCAGCTTCACCGGGAACGGGGAAAATGCCGAACTCTTCCGTCGTCGGGGAAAACTTTTTCGAAGACCGATCTCAAAGACATCGCGGACTCTCTTCTTTTTTTGGCCCACGCACGGCCCAAAGCGGCATGAAAGACAACACTACGGCGGCGGCGTCTGTTCAGCACCCCCCTACCTCCTCCTTGCAGGACATCTATATGGAACAAACAAATCTCTCCGCTGCCGTAAAGATATCCAGCTGCGCCGACAACAAGCGTATCCGATACTTGAGAAGCGCCAGCTGATGGGGGGAGGTGCGTGAACCACGCAGGAACCGCGGAGAAGAGAAACCACACCGGGCGTACGCAAACCACGAGGAGCCGACTCTATCCACGCGCGCGCGATACACCAGCAGCAGCGCGCCGCCGCGCCGACGTCTCGGGCGCCTATGAAAACGCGCACGCACGCCGCGTTTGAGTTGCGCTCACCCGCGCTAGAGAGCAAAGGGGGGTGGGGGAGGCCGACTGGCGCGCTACGTTGTAGAATAGAAAAGAGAAGGCTGGAACACGAACACGGGAGGGTTGCAGTGTGCGTGTGTGTATGTGGTGCGCGTAAGAGAAGAAAGAGGAAGGGCTGGAGAGAAGAAACTGGATTGTCTCAATACTCTTTCTCTGCCCCTCGCCCCCTCCCAACGTTTGTTGGCGGGTCGGCCGAACCGGCCCAGCGCTTCTCCGTCGTAGTTGAATCGATCCCGGCCGGCAGCCAGAAGAGAAAGATGGGGGTTACGAGAGAAATGGAAAGGAGGAAGAGAAAGCCGCCGGCTGGGACGCGAGGCGTGGATGAGGGGTGTGTTGTTCGCGGGAGAAGGGAGGCTATCGTGGAGAGAATAACAAAAAAAGAGTTGACCAGCGTAGCGCCGCGCGTCCCGACGCCGCGCCAAGGACCCCAGCCGAGCGTGACCCATCCCAGTCAAGCCCGTGGCATAAAAGAAAAACCGCGTGTGTTGGGATGTGTACTACTATACTACACGGTACATAGTCACTCATCCACTCGTGTTTTTTTGAAACATGAGCGCGCGAGGTGTGTCGTTGGTGTGCAGGGCGAGGGGTATACTTGTAACTTTCCCCTGCCCCGCGATGCAGGCCACGCTTCTTTTAATCTACTTGAGTGCTGCAAGTGCGAAATGCTTCGTTCGTGCTTCTCCAGATTCGCTTATGTACTGACGCTGCGAAGTGCCGGGCCCACAAGTGTCGCCAGAACAAACCACGCCGCGTGAGGATTCGCAGATCCTGCCTCCCAGCAAGACACGATACATTGTGCAGAAAGGGAGAAGGGGCTGAGGTTGACAGTTAAGGAGTGACATTTTCACGATTTAACTTTTGAAACATGGTCGCCGCCATTTGGTACTTTGACACGAACCATTTCTCAGTTTTCTATGTTGCGACGTCATATTTACGAGGCCATTAAGGACCGAGAGCTTCCGCAGACATCTTCAAGCATGCAAGTCCACTGCAGTACCCTCAGTTTAGTCATCATGATCGTCGTCACCATCATCGTCATCATAAGGCTATCTTGTGTCCGTGTGCAAGACGAAGGCGCCTCCCAACGATTTTCGTCCCACCCTGTCCTGGGTGAACTGATCGAAAGAAAGAAAAAGAAAAGAAAGAAAGAATGGCGACGTTAAAATTCCAGGATGACGTAAAATGCTGGGAGCTTGTGCTTAGCGTTTCACAACGCGCAAGCGCGTTTTAGATTAATCGCTTGGACCCAGCCTCTATAACTTTGCGCTTGGCGATATAGACGTGTAAGGAATCACAGGAACCGGGTTTATAGTTACGCTATTTTCTTTTCTTCAAAACGCTCGCGTACCAGTCATGAATTTCGCAGACCACGTTGTGTAACTTAATGCTTCTCAACGTGCGCGTGTTACGAATTTCGCCGTGTCTGCTTCGGAATGTGAACGTTCGCGGCGAATTTCGAAACCTTAAAATGGGGTTGGTTAATCTGGAACTTCGTAACCTAAACGGCATTCTGAATTAGGTGTATATGCTCAGAGCTCTCCAGCAAAAAGATTTACAAGCCCATAGCATCGATCTTGCTCATGTAGACGTAATGCTCTTTATAACTTCTCATTCGGTTTATTGGCAGTATCTTCATTTTCAAAGTATGGCGCGTCTCCGCATACATTAACGTCAACGTGACGAGGTTCCTTTACCACTTCAAAGGGTTAGGACTATAACGGGTCGTGGATGCATCAAGGCCGTCACGACTAACGAGACGTTACAGAGGTACAACTAACGAAACGTTGGCCAGACTGCACCAGGCGCATCACTCAGTCCTAATGGAATGGATCAGCGCATATCGACACACGAACACTCACAGAATAGACGAACACAGGCGCTGTGTTCACGTGTATGTATACTTCTGCCTACTTCGTGCATCCCTAAATCAGGAACTGCACGGTTACTGTATTTCCCCATTCACAGCGTGCACGTATTATATGAGACCCTCTCAAGCCGTCTCAAAGCACACAGGCACCGCTTACTTGATTTCCACGTTCTTGTTTTTAGCGGGCAAGAAAAGAAGATTTTAAAAAATGCATGTAAAGGTAGTCAGGTCAGCTCGAGGGATGTCCAGCTGGCTGCAGGGTAGCACTTCGCTCAAGGCTGCAAAGACGCTATGCAGTGCTTCTAGAAGTCGACAAGACTTCACGAGCGATCGTGAACAATTCACCCGTGCTAGGGCTTCAGCGTTTTGTGCGTGTGTTTTCACTGTGCCCCTGTGTATTTTTTTCCAGCTCCATGTGCCTCTGGAGTTCTAATGCGTGGTGCGCTATTTGTATTTGTATATTTGTGCCTCTTTTCTACAATCTAACAAGTGTTTTTGATGCAATGTTGATTTGTTATATGCGCATTTGTAGAACTTGCTTTTTTATATGCTTGTTAAATCACGCACTTTAGCGTTCCCTTGTATGCTAATTTGTTTTATGTTATGCCTGATTTTCAAGCAAATTCTGTACCCACCCCTGCAATGTCTCGCAATGAGACGGCAGTATATGTAAATAAATAAATAAATAAATAAATAAAAATATTCCCCTTTCCCTCTCTCCAGATGTAGGGTAGCCAATAGAGTATGCGCTTGGTTAACCTCCCTGCCTTTCCTATTCATCTCTCTCTCTCTCTCTCTCTCTCTCTCTGCAGCCTCCTAAAGTGATGAAAAATAAAAGACTTCATAGCAGGCTAAATTTCATTGTAAGGACTGTTTAAAAGCTTCCGGCCAGCGCAGGAGTTATATCTTCTATATATAGCGGTTCCTAAAGCGATTAAGAAAAGCCTTGACCATATACGCTAAATTTTGCTTCAGTAAACGTTTCAAAGCTGCTGGAAAAGCGAAGGGAAACTCGTTCCGAGACGAAAATGCGTCCGCGCTGCGAGCATTTATAGAAACACAGTGAATTCAATTGATGAGATTGGAGCGCACACTTGGGGGACCTCCCGATTCTCGGTGAAATCCTATTTTCGCTCCCGTATATACTGCAGCTGGTGAAGCCGCTTTTATACAAAACTCGAGCCGACGACTGCGAAGCGCCGATATAAATTGGATCGAATGCGATTTGAAGTCCGTAAGGCTCGTCTCCGGAAAAGCAATGTACGGTCACCAGGTGAGGTTGTAACAAAAATCGTAGCTGCGTACAGATAAACACGTATTATTGATTTTTGCTTCAGAACTGTAATTGGTCTGATCTTTGGGCTCACGGGAGAAACTCGGGAGCGTTCATTTGAAACATCACAGCGGTGAGTTCAAACACTTATAAAGTCCGTGCAGAAGCGTAGCCAGAGGCACGGCCGCTGCATACGTGCCAGGGCTATAGCACACTGGGCACGCGCCACTCTCGAAATTTTCATCTGCATGAGATATCGAGCATAAAAAGACACTCGACAACACCCGGAAGCCCAACCTTCCCTTCGTGTCAAGAGAGCGACCCCTCCGAAAATAATTCCCGGCTGTGCCACTGAGGCCACCGATCTTTAGGCGACATACCATTCGAAGCGTAGTTACCGACTCGTTCCATGTATATATACCTCACTGTTAAAATGCCAACAACAAATAAAGAATAGATGATGATTGTGGTTTGGTTAGGAAAAAACGCTAATTTCTGCAGCCCATGTCGGGAGCACGGCTAAGCGTCCGTGGGGTTGGGGGAAAGGGAGTGAAAGAGATAGAGAGGAGAGAAAGGCTGTAGTGGAGGGCTCCGGAAATTTAGACCACCTGGGGTTCTTTAACGTGCGCTGACAACGCACAGTACACGGGCCTCTGGCATTCTCGCCTCCATCGAAAATGCGACCGCCGCAGCCGGGATCGAACCCGCGTTTTTTGGGTGGCAGCCGAGTACCGTAACCACTACAACACCGCGGCGGACCAGAATAGGGCAGAACTCTGCGCCATGGCAACTACGTCTTTGTTGCGCTCCTCCTCCCCCTCCCCCCCCCCCCTTCGCTTTCCTCCTTGACGAAGGCTTGTCGTGCTTGATGTCACTGTCGTTCTGCCACGAGGGCAAGTGCTAATCCGATTTAAACTTTGACTGAATTTGACTTCGTTTGTCAGGTCACCTGTTGATCACTTCAAACCTTCAGCTTCCTGTGTGCCTTTGCCTCGTTTAGATAGTGACATATATAGTTGAGAGGTTTTGTTGATGAAGTGTCGCTTAAATAACTTCCGTATGAAGGGACGAAATAAATAGCCAACAGGGTGTGCTAAAGAATGATGCTCTTGTATGGAAGTTCCTATACCTGCCCTGCATCTGATCCAGGTAGTGCCCACCTTATGCAGCCAGTGAGTGGCTTTTGTGACCGGTGGCAACATTACGTAAGCAAACAAATAAGTGAATATGTATGAACAAAAAAATATATATATGTGAGGGTTTTGGTAGGGGGAGTAAAGAAATGCGCGCAAGCATTCGTGGACACGTTTCCTTGTGATCAGACTACATCTTTTTTTTTTTTTCCTATAAAAGGAAAATACCGCTGAATACTAGGTTTCTCTTCTTATTTGAGTTCTTCTCTGGGACAGTGACAGACAGCGCGAATGCCGAAATATTTTGCCAAATAAAAACAAGACAAATAATTGCGAGAGAAACCCTGTAATGTTGACTTGTGTGTCTCGAATCATTCGGTACACTTTTCGTTGACTGAAGTTTACTTTTGGTTGGCTGAGGTGTATATACATACTTTAGGTGGACTGTCTCACGCCCACATATCGGGTATGAGCCACACTTGACTTCTGTCTGTCTGTCTGTCTGTCTGTCTGTCTGTCTATCTGTCTGTCTGTCTGTCTGTCTGTCTGTCTGTCTGTCTGTCTGTCTCACGGGTGGCTCGTGCCCTCATATCGAAGGCTGTGCGCAACTACGTTTATCAAATTATTTTCATTAATTAACCTGATGGTTAATTGACTCTTGTGTACTATACTTATGATCCGATATCACATGTACCTCATAAAATTCTAAACTCGGTGTTTTTCGTGGATCTTGTTCTTCCAGGTTTTTTTGTTTTTTTTTTCTCCTCTACAACCCCCACCCGGAGGTGAATCGGAGGGTGAACTAGAAACATGTGGGTAGGTGGTCGAGCCATAAAACAATGACGCCATTCTTCCTATCACGTGCTGGCGGAATTCTTGAGACAGCCGTGTTTTAAATGTCATCCTTTCGTCGGTACACTTTCACAAATCCATGTTTTTACAAGATGGTTG
Source organism: Hyalomma asiaticum (assembly GCA_013339685.2). Taxonomy (NCBI): domain Eukaryota; kingdom Metazoa; phylum Arthropoda; class Arachnida; order Ixodida; family Ixodidae; genus Hyalomma; species Hyalomma asiaticum. Next base: position 48,611,940 of record CM023484.1, read on the forward strand.
GCATACTGGGCTATCGACGTTAGCTACGGGCTATCGGCTGTACGGACGCCTTCATAATGAATGGTTGCGCAACAATTAATTATCGTTACGTTCTGTGAACTGTCCGACGTGAGGATACAGCCTCCAAATGTTCGATTATTCAGCCGTGGACCTCACACGCCTTCCACGTGCGATAGCCGGTGCCGTGCCAAGAATTCAGTACATCAGGCACGGATGCTGAACTCCGCAGGCCTCAGTCATTAATTGTGGTGTCAAACGTGCGCGTTCGAATGAAGCGGCACTCCCGGTCTTCTCTAACTTCGTTCTTTTCAGCCTCTTTATTCTTGCGTGCAGGTAACAAATGGGATAGCCGGCTCTCAGGTAGCCTACATTCCCATGTTCCCACATTTAAATTAAAAAAAAAAAACCGGACGCGCGTCTGGTGGACATACCTGCCTTTCCTTATAGCTTCGTCCCTGAACTGTGACGTATATGGACAGCATGTCCTGACAAAGGTGCGCTATACCTAGCTCACAACTTTCACGAGAATCAAAAGCGTACACTGTCACGAGCAAAAGTTTGGATACCATGGCACCAGCAAAAACTTCAAATTCCGAGTAGCGCAGCTCTACAACGTGGAATTGCACTGCCCGTGCATTACATTCGTCGAAACAGGCGCACTTAGGGTGAACCACTTCCGTACTCAAGCCGCAAAGAAAAATAGCTATTTGAGGCACCCATTGGCCTTGAAAGCTTTGCTCGCGACTGTACATAATTATCACTGTCATACTTCGCCGATTTCCTTTGTGCGCACAAAAAATAACAGGCACCTGCACGCCCTCCATGACGTCATGTTATGTTATGTTATATTATGTTATACTGTGCTATGTTATGTTACGTTACGCGATGTAATCTTATCTTGTCTTATTTTATGCTACCTATTAGAAACAACTTAATGATCAAACAATTCCCTTTCGTTTATGCCACCTAATGTTATGTCGTGTTATGTGACGCTACCTTATGTTATGCTGTTCGTGCTATTCTATACTATACGCTATGTTATGTTATACTATGTTATACTATGCTATGTTATGTGGCGTTGTTTTGCGCAGCATCTCGGTTCACTAATTTGCTAGCATACGTGACGTCCGCGCAATTACTTCTGACAGAATCAAGGACACGTTCCACATACTCGCTATTCCGAGGCAGCACAGAGGCGCCACTGCCGCTTTTATTTTGACGATGCACGACGCACAACTGGTCACGCCACGCCATCGTACGCGTACGGGAACACCCTCGTGTGTGTAGCGTTTATATGAAGGAACGTGTTTTGCAACCAGATTTCCTGCGCGAACGAGAAGCGGCGAGGAGGAAAGTCCGAGCCTACGGCCTATAATATATAGCATATATACGTATACGTAGCGTGGCTAACCGGCCACCGCAGCGGCCGGCGGTAATACGACGGTCACCGCATACGAAGCGACCAACAAAAAAAAAAAAAGAAAAAAAAGAGAGAGAAAAGGAACGACAGGATGAGAACGCTTCTCCGTAATGACGGCCGACGCTATGGCCAGCATTATCTACCTGTCCGGCCTATACCCGACCCTCTTGGACAACGCCGCTAGCCAAAGTCTACCAATTGCGTATCGGGCTATTCGCTTGCGGGATATTGCATGATTAAAGCTGGCATGGGCTGGGTGCCTCATCGACCATTGTCGATGAGGTAATACCTGACCGTAATGTACAACCTGGATGACTACTGGTCGTCGACCCTCTTTCAAAGGCAATGCCAATAAACATAATCAGCACCAACAACAGCGCCGTCACAATAGACAAGACACGTGGAATGTTGGCAGCTTACAGGAGCACGGGCTTTTAAAGTGAATGGAAGAGAAATGTCGTCACCATCATTTGGGCCGTATTTGCAGCAGACTTCTTTTTTCCACAACCAAACTATTTCTTCTATTCATCTTTTTTTTTTCGTTAATATAAACAACTAACAGCGCTCCTCTTATAAAATGTAGGCACTGCTCCGTTGGACAATAATATGCGAGCTAGCTGATATAGAAGCAACAGCGGTAAGCGTGGAACCTTTCCATCTTTTTCGCTTTCAGACATTCAGCAAAACATGAAAGTCGCTGCATTAACTGACAATCGGTTTAGGTAAGTATGAGACGTTTAGAAGATTACTGGAGGAAAGGTTAGAACAGAAAGAAGTGGCAGTACCAGATTTGTTACTAGGCTGCAGTATATCACAAAAATGTTGGATTGTATGAAGAAAAAGAGAGCAGAACAACACGAGATATAGCCAGAATTGCAATAAACGAAACATGCGTCTGATTCTATAAAACAGGCTACAAGCGGTTAGTTGTCGGCCCTTACCTTTTCCGTTCCAAAGCGGATGCCTCCAAACATCATCTAGCAGCCGTACTTACAGCGATCATCCAGTTCCTTACCAACTGCTTACCATTAAATACTATCTACGACAACTACGATTTTGTATCTGCCGTATAGGAGGGTAAGAGCCAAGCGGCCTCCGAAACAGTGAGTGTTCACTATTAAATCAAATTTCGTTGGATATACCACCAAGTTCACCGTATACCAACCCAACCAGACATGCAAGTTTTTCAAACACTCACATTACGAATCTTCAACCGGCTTCGGCATTACAGGCTAACGAAGAGCCTGGGCGCTAACAAACAAAACAAACCCCTGTGCTGAGACAAGGGAGGCAAGTCTGCAGCTCGTCTAGCCTATGTCGCCACCATGACGGCGAGTTCAATGGTACCATTGACACGGCGGCGTTACAGCCTTCAGGCGTCGTTTGCAATGCACCGACGCGGTCCACTTTTCTATCGCAACTCTTTTTCTCTCGGAACGTTACGTGTACACGCTTCTCGATGCATAGCTGTTTTGCAACCGACTGGCGTTGAAAACTTAGCACTTAGCACAGTGTCGACTTGAGCCGTCTTTATGGTTTGGGGCCTCCGAGCTGGTTCGTCTACACATGAGCGCGGGGGTGCATAAATTGACTTGGTTGCTTGGGGCGATGCGAAGCCGTTCGCATTAGCAGTATAGATACAGAGTTATGAGTGGTCTTGCCAAGTCGTTCTAATTTGCTGCGCAGTCTGCACAGACTGCGCTTGACTCGGTGTCATAGGGGCGGTTGCGATGTGTAGCTTCAAGGACGTCCATATGGACGTGCGATGGCGGCGTCGGTTGCCGTGACACGTTCAGAGGCCGATGATGGTGGAGGAGGAGGAGGAGGAGGAGGAGGAGGAGGAGGAGGAGGAGGAGGAGGAGGAGGAGTCGCGTGTGTCGCGAGCCGTCCTAATCGACCGACAGGTCTGTTCGTTGTGCGGGTACATATGAACGTTTTGTTGCTATACACAAGCTATAGGGATGAAAGGGGAGAAAAAACAACAGAAAGATGACATCAGCCTGTATGCATGAGCGCTCGGCTGGTCGCGAACCGCGTAGTTGAACCGGCGGTTGTACGGCGCCCTGATTTTTTTTATGTAATTATCCGCATCGTTATACATTTTTGTATACAGCCGTTAATCAAGGGCTTACTTGGTTGACTTGTTTCGTTTTGTTTCTTTCCGTTGGTTAGTGTAATTGTCTCGTATTTAACAACACTGGTCACGCAAGCGACTCCCCTTCACTCCTGCATGTTTTGTTTATTTTTATATTTTGTCCGCTGCATGAAGCGGTTTTTTAAGCGTTCGGCGTAAATATCAGACGCAAAAAGAAAGAAAAATGAAACTCACGCAACTAAATCCTTCGCTCTCGCTATTGGCGCAATGGGCCATATGTACGGCATGGAATTAGCGCCTTAATGCATAAATTGCATCGCGAAGCGGATTAAAGCAGCCGTGTTTCACATTGCGCCATAGCGAACGCACGAGTTTTCATAGGCGAGCTGCGGAAAGGCTGTGGAATTAGCTTTCGATTGGCGGAAAAGTTACGGGTGATGAATTATCACCCCGTCGTCTATTGGCAGTAGTGGAGCACACAGTGTGGATGCCCCCAAGCCGTAACTGTTTCTATTGTTCGCTCAAACAGGAGACGGCCCCCTACTCTTCCTCATTATTTCTCTTCTAATCTTGCCGAGGTGCACTATATCAACGAGTTATGGAGGTCCATATAGTTTGACAATGTTTTCTTCTACCAGAGTACCTTTCTCTTCTCTCTCTCAATGACATATATTCAACAGCTCACGTCTAGGAGCAAGTCCACAATGCAGAAAAGTTAAGGCAGATAACTAAGGCTTTCTCGCGTGTTCTTAGAAAGCTTAAAAGGGGTAATAAAAGCGTCGTATGACATTTGGGTACATTTTCCTTCTCACTCCTAATATTTACCGCTTCTACCTGATCCACCGACGCAAAACAGCCAACCGGACTGCTTCCCTAGCTTATCCACCTGTCTTTATCTTCTTCGGGTGTTACTAATCTATCTATCTATCTATCTATCTATCTATCTATCTATCTATCTATCTATCTATCTATCTATCTATCTATCTATCTATCTATCTATCTATCTCTCGCCGCCGTTCTCCTCTCCCAGGGACGATGAAGGCTGCACCATGAGTCCAGGAACGCGTACGCTCGTGACGGAAGCTAGGGGAGGGGGTAATGGTTTGTTTAGATACTAGACGAGTTGATGTCCACGTTGCAAAATGCTGTGTATTGCGTTCAGTTACGGCGCACAAACTTTAAAACACGCTATGGATATTTCGTAGATAATGCACGTTGTGTTCAAACAAATAGACCGGCGCACAAGTTTGCTCGCGTTGTAATAAACTCTTGTGTCAGCACTTATTTAAGGTTGCTCGAACACGCATCGCCATAACTAACCACCAGGCTAAGCTTTACGGGAGCAACGTCCCGCCGTTACAGGCGCGCGCTCTCATGAGCAGGCCATCAGATTTCAATGACAGATAGTTCACATGTGCCACGAATAGCGGAACTAAGGCCGGTTCCCACCCGTTCCGGTACAGCCCGTTCCCGTATACGAACAATGGTCGTACAGGCCGAAGGGGGATCCTTACAGAGATGGATATGGCTGCGGCCCTGTACAAAGAGAAGGGCTAGAATAGTGCCCTGGACAAATATCCCCATCAGCACAAAAGCTCGTTCGGTGCTCCTATACAACGCTCTCACCGACAAGCGTAGGTGTCTTCTTCTCTTTTTTTTTTTTCGGGTCCACGGTTCTTTGCACTCCCCAAAGACACAAAGGATGGGGAAGCGTGATGCGCCAATCGGGAACGAGATATGAATGGGGAGAGGCAACGGTGAAGCAACAACAACGGACAACAACCATGACGGCGACAGCAGCAGTAACAATGCGGACAAGGGAAAGAAAGAAAAAGGAAAAGAAAGGATTCAACAACGAGGTCATCGATGTCCAGGGGGAGAAGGGAAGCAACATGGCGGATAGAGCGTGCACTTAATCAGCAGAGCGCGAAAGGATGTTCGTCGCGCCGTGATTTCGTTGCTTTAGTTGGGGCGAATGCATTTCGTATACTGCTGCCTTAATTAGGACACAGCACAGCACCGAGGACGGCGAACAAACAGAAATAAGGGAACGTGGAATAGGCGTTGGGAAAGAAAAAGAATGAATGGGGCCACGGAGGAAAAACAGCGGGGATTGCGTCGTGGCCAAACGCCGAGTCCGTTTCGGCCGAGCGAACTGTGGCGTCGGGAATGGCCCGGACGGCCAACGCCCGCTGTGGGCTGATGAGGGTCCCTATTCCTCCCTCAGGACCCGCGAGCTGTCGCGTTTCTTTCCTTATTCCTTCTGATTCTCCCTTATTTTTCTCGTCGCTGCTGCACAACATACGGCAGGGAGCGATGCTTTCCCCTCGGATCGCCTCGTTGCCTCCGTGAATGTTTTTCAGGGCGATCCCAGACCGACTGTGCATGTAAGCAACGGTTTTCGGGGCCGAGTCGCGAAATTGTAACTACGCTTTCTTTTTTCTTCGTTCTCGATAACATCTGTCCTATGCATTGTTTGTTTGTTTGTTTGTTTGTTTGTTTGTTTGTTTGTTTGTGTGTGTGTGTGTGTGTGTGTGTGTGTGTGTGTGTGTGTGTGTGTGTGTGTGTGTGTGTGTGTGTGTGTGTGTGTGTGTGTGTGTGTGTGTGTGTGTGTGTGTGTGTGTGTGTGTGTGTGGACAAGTGCTGTGAATGAATGAATGAATGAATGAATGAATGAATGAATGAATGAATGAATGAATGAATGGCCCCGCCACGGTGGTCTAGTGGCTATGGTACTCGGCTGCTGATCCGAAGGTCGCGGGATCGAATCCTGGCCGCGGTGGCTGCATTTCGATGGAGGCGAAATGTTGATGCCCGTGTGCTGTGCGATGTCAGTGCGCGTTAAAGAACCCCAGGTGGTCGAAAATTTCCGGAGACCTCCACTGCGGCGTCACTCATAATCACAGCTGGTTTTGGGACGTTAAGCCCCACAAATCAATCATGAATGAGTGAATGCAAGTGTTGTTAATGGGGACGACCAAAGGAATATGTGGCGCGTGTTGAGATGAAGAGGAAGTTTGGAGTAGGAGAGAGTGTGGAACGAGGTATAGTCGGCTTCTTTCTGCCACAAAGAACGAACGAACGAACGAACGAACGAACGAACGAACGAACGAACGAACGAACGAACGAACGAACATATTAGGACGTTCGTACGGCACATCGCTTCCTTGGTTGAGAAAGTCGAGAACAGTGCGAAAAGGATAAATACAAGCGGAAGGAACGTATACAACCAGACGCAGATGTTTGGGTCTTGTCGGCGATAACCGAACTTCAATACCTGCTTAACAAGCGCGAAAGAACACGAACCCGAGGCGCGAATTTCTGTCTGCGCCTTGAAATTTGACACGGCCTGCAGCACTAAAATAATATTTGACGAAAATTTCAGGTAGTACGAGCGTGCAGGACCGATTTTGCCAGCTTGATTGGATGGCGGCCGCGTTATTTATGCCACGCTGTTGCGATATTTGTGCTACCGTGATAAAAATATAAACGTTGTACAACAAGTAACGTACGAAGTAATCAATTACTCTAAAGTAATTTATTACACTTTTTGAAGCTGTCATTGTTCTTTCACTCACTTTTTACGCTGAAGTAAGTGCAACTGCAATCGGTTACATTTCCTTCAGTCGCTTGCACAAGTCTGTGCTGCAGTATGTAGGCCAGCCGACCTGCCACGCCCTTTAGTGTCTGGCAGCGTCGGCGGTAGATATTAAAACCATTCACATAAATAAATCTAAGCGTCAGCAGTGCTGATCTTGCAATCCATCGGCCTTGCGCCACGGATAAAGATGGGCCACCCTGGGTTCTTTTAGGATGGCATATATGACACGTATGTAGATCTATTTGTCTTGCTCAGGCAATGTCGGCACTGTTGTGGTAAGGGTTGCCGATTACCTTTTTTTACTGAAAAGATAGCGTAACGAATCACACATGTGACGAAGTAGACAAAATCACACCTAAGGTCGTACAAATCATTCGAGCCGTAAGGAATTGCGGAAGTATAAAGTCCGTTCACGTGGCTAGAGGAAGGATAACACAAATGCGGTCCAGTCACACAACACTAAGTTTCACATAGTACGGAGTCACGTGCACATCGAATACACCGACGCAAACTCCTACATATAGGGTCTAGTCGCACAAGAACGCTAATGCTCACGCAAGACTGGTTACTATTTCAGAACACAAAATACATAACTTGCGCAAAAATGTGACGTGGCAAAACTGTCTGTGTTCGTCATATCGTGGGCATTCCCGAAGGCTCAAGACGACAAAAGCGAGCTGGGTGCGGCGGTACAAGGAAGGTATGCGCGGTCATTAAGATGAGACGATCTTATACCGGTCAGACTCTGTCCAATAAAAAGCGTGGCCTGATTTTCAATGAGGAATCGGGCTCACACAGCCCTGCAAGCTGGTTTGCCCTTCTGAAACTGTCCTGAGCACGGACATGCAACACAATGCCTTTCATGTCGCTAACGCCTAGCGACATTATGCTTCTTGCCCAGCATCCCCGATTCATTTCACGATGGGGTTTGTTAAGAAAAGCACGAGAAAGCGATAGACATACAAATCCTAAAAAAAAGACTCAAGTTTGTAGTTGTATAGGAGGTGCCGATGTGATACGAGAGCATATGTTTAGCACGAAAAATGGTGATTTAACCATCTGGGTAATTAATAAACAATTAATTAAATTGAGGTATGTACGCGTTGCATTAAATATGGATGTGAGAAATAATTTTTTCGTGAGTGAGCCAAAGGTAAGAACGAAAGAAAGAAAGAGCACGCATTGTATATCAGGATCTGAGTCACTCCAGCCGTTGAGAACTGCTTGCGCGGCGTACAACAACAGCATTCGGCTCTAGAACTGCGCGCGTGTGTGTGTGTGTGTGTGTGTGTGTGTGTGTGTGTGTGTGTGTGTGTGTGTGTGTGTGTGTGTGTGTGTGTGTGTTTCCTGCGCAGTTGACCATTGTCTCGCGGAATATCTTCGTATTCGTGAACAGAAAATGCGCGCTGATCCCGAAGGCAGTGCTGCCAGCCAATACGTCTCGACGGATTGCGTAACTTAGGTTTCACAACAGCAAACCTTCGTACGACTCGGGTTCAGAGATTCCCTCGTCTCCGTGGACGGAAAAAGTCATTCGGCGAATTCGGCCGGAAGGTGACAATCTCCGCAAGCGTTTCCCACTGGAACTATGAGCGTGCACTAAACACATCAGCGTTCGTTCCAATAAAGAAGAGCGCGAAGCGATCGTCGAAATCACACGATAGAGGATAGGCGCGTTCAAACAACGGGAAGCAAGTGTAACCTACATTTAACATTCGCCGAGTGCGTCTTTCAGGTAACTGTTACACTTTCTCAAGACACAGTTGCCCTGAAGCTGCATCTGCAGCACACGTAACGGGGCGTCCCGTGACTGTACTTTCAAATGTAAGGGAATAACCCGCCTGGCAACTTCTTTGATCAATATTTAAGTCGCGTTCAAACGACTCCCTGACGCACCATTAAAATCACTAGCTGCCGCGGTTGTCGCGAAGGCATGCTGTGTTATGCGCTTTGCTGAACTTCGCTGCATCGTCCCGGCCTATTTCAAGGTCGCAAGGACTTTTCTCCTTTTTTTTTCTCCAACTAGCAGCGAGATATTGTCGAGTTGGCGTTTCTGAAACCGTGTACCACAATGTGGTTATAAGCCGTCCGACTCACAGGCAGCAAAATGGTCTTCTTTCAACTCCAACAAAACGCAATAACGTTCGGCTGCTGGCAAACTGACTTTGATGCATAACGCTTCGACAAAGAACGATCAAGGACTGCACGAAGCTTTAATGTGGTCCTTTGGAGCTATGGCGGTCACTCGCAACATCCGGCGAGCTACTATCGAAATGATGTTTACGCACAACTTTACTACCGGCACCCCCACTCTTTTGTCCTTAATCTTTTTTAAGGGCGTCATAAAGATGTTTGTCCCGAAGGCGAGTCATAAACAATGTCCGGCCCTGAAAATATGCCTCTTATCTCTAGCAATTTTAACATTGTGGACAATAAGTGACACCGCGAGAAAAGGCAGGGAACTGTGGGAGGTCAAGGACGTGTTGTCTGTTTGCCGCGAAAAGCCATTGAGGTTATATAATCCATCTTCCGTGACGTATTTACGCCGCAAGGGAAATTTACCATCGCGTTTACTTCCCAGAGTATACATCGAACGTGCGCAGCTACTAGCGCATGTTCACGTTGTAAGCACGTATAAAGCACGCAGTGCACACGGTGTAACAGAGAACACTGCGCGATGCTGCACCGCAGGCGGACGTCGCGTTGTGCAGAGTTGGCCGAAGAATCTTGCCGGAAACCGCGAAGGCACGTGGAATAAACAAACAGTATACAGATGACACGCTCACAGGCATATGGGACTCCTCTATGTATGTATGTATGTATGTATGTATGTATGTATGTATGTATGTATGTATGTATGTATGTATGTATGTATGTATGTATGTATGTATGTATGTATGTATGTATGTATTGTAGGGGTTAACTTCTACTAATAACTACTGCTAGCAGCGGCATCGCCGCTAGCAACCCCCTGCAGTGGGTTCGAGCACTCAACGAGCAGAGAATGAGGTCGTCGCGTCCGCGCGCTAGCTATCTCAGCCATGCCATCGCCGCGCTGCCGCGCGCTTCGGCCCGCGGCCCGACTCCAGGCAGGGCAGCGCGAACCGTCGCACGCGGCTAAAGAGGAGAACATTAGGCGTCACTCTCCGTGCATGGTAATTTAATAAACATTAAAATAATACAAACAATAACAAGGTCGAATTAGTCGAATTGAATATAAGGACAGGACAAGAACGATTAACAACACGCGAACGCACACGAACACAAACAAAGGACAGTAACAAAGAACAACACGCGAACACAGAACACACAAAAATAACCAAAGACCATGCAAGGAAGGAGAGCCTAACCCCGGCTAGCGCACCCGCGACCGCGAGCCCTCGGAAAAGGAAAATAGAAGAAGAACATACAGACAGGAGCGTCGGTCGCAGGTCGCCGCCGTGGTCGCTGGGGCTCGCAGAAGCACGCCATCCGACCGATGGCCTGGTCGGCCGGAGGGTCCCAAAAGTACGTGCGCACTTCTCCAAGTCCCAGCGTGTTCTCCCCAGGCATCTCCAAAACCAGAAACGCCAGAACGCACGAACGTTCCAGGAATTTCTCGCTGCCCAATGGCAGCCTAGTTAAAACCATATGGAGCGAGGCGGCCAGCCCTCCACAGTGGTGGGTCGCCGCCGCGTCCAGCTGGGAGAGAGGGACGCGAGGAATTTCGTGCAAAACATGGCGTCGGGCGGGACCCGGCCCCACAGTATGTATGTATGTATGTATGTATGTATGTATGTATGTATGTATGTATGTATGTATGTATGTATGTATGTATGTATGTATGTATGTATGTATGTACGTATGTATGTATGTATGTATGTATGAGAGATTCTTAGCTCGTTAATCAGAGACACATGCAGCGTCTTGTACGTTTCGGATAACTACTTGTGTTAAAGCACTGGTCGGGAGATAATAATGAAGTTTGAGTACTCTCATGATATTCATTGGACCGGAACACCAGCGTGACTGAAAAGCGACTGAGAGTATTGCATTATGTCAAAAGGCCGCAGGATGTCGCTGCCCGCTCTGCTACTGTCATAAACGGCTCATATATAGCTCGTTATACGTAATTGTAGGGGTTTATCCAAAATATCGAGTATGGGAAATGGGGGAGGGGGTTATAAATCCCTGCGTAAACGTAAAGGAGTCGACGGAGAAACTAATTAAAAGAGAAAGATCGACGCACATGGCATGCCAGTCGAGTTGAACCAATTGTTCTTATTTCAGGCGAAGAAAGAAAACGAATGAGCAGGAATCAAGGAGGCTAAACAGAAAATAGAGAACTTAAGCAATGCTGGTTTACCGTAAGGAAAGTACGGTAATAAGGTTCCATCGTGGGCTGCGCAAGCAGCTGTTTTAGCCTGCAAGACGTCGATTAGCCGCTGTCCATTATCTCACCACCTTACCGTACGCATCGAGGTGTTGCTCCTGCTTCGGTTATGCCCAGTCGTGAGCGTCCATATTACTCTTCCTTCATTATCTCTGAACTTTCTATAGTGACCTTTCCACTGTGAGGGCTTCGATTGGGGGTGTCCTCAATGGAGAGTCAGCTATCGAGCACTCCGCACCTCGCTCCTCCTCTCACCAAGAATCACTAACATCTCGAGCAGGTCTTATCGATTAAGATATCTACGTGCCAATTACGACGGTGCGTTATTACCGCGCGTAGCGTACGGCGAACCACGTATACTGCAACTGTCTAGAGTCCAGTGGGCCATGGGGAAAGGTAAATGAGAATAGAAATATCACAGAGAGGGGGAGAGATGCGTAAGGGGAGTTTAGTGGCACGTGCGGAACTGTATTATTCAGTGAAATGTTTCGGCGCAGGTTAGTCGTCCCCAGAAAGCGCGAAAATGTACCTGTGGGCCGACTATTTCGCGTTTAAAACCTTCAACTACCGGAAAAATGGGAGCAAGCGAAGCTTGGCGTACGCGTTGCTTTCTTTCTTCGTTTGGCGAGCGTTCATGGAGAGCGCGCACGTTTTACGGGTGTCTACTATCTCGTGCACACAAAACACCGCTTTAAAGGACGCGCATGATGAACTGACCGTGGCTGAATCGATTAGCGTGGTGGTGTTGCAACCCAGGTTGGGGGTTCGAATCCGCTACCCGATGAGCAGTTTTTAATTTCAGTGCATGCTGTTTCATTTTCAGCCTATCTTATTTCACGAAGCGTAATAGAAGAAGGAAGTGCGAGTGCTCTTTTCAGAGTGATGATGTTTTTTGCCCTACGCCACCGATGGCTTTGCAAGTTGTTAACGCCGTTAACGTCAGCGGCAGCACACACACCGACCGGCTTCGCATGCAGCGTTCCATATTTCCCATCGGTGCATCCAGATCGCCCAAGCGTGGTCACGATGTTCCTTTGCCGCCGTGTTCCGCTCGATATGCCGCGCTCGAATGTGCACCTTGCCTGCAGTGGCACGGCATGCGCGCATTAAGTTCATGGCTCAACGACAACGGCTCATACTCTCTTCGCAGGCGTATTGATCTAGCGAGCCCGTTTGCGCGAGCCAGCTCCTCCATTTCGGTGTATACTTATATGCATATATGAGATCTTGCTCGGCGCGGGCAACGATGACCTTATTGCCAGGTCCGTGAGATTGCCGTATTCACCCGTGTAGGTGTAGGCTGTAGCTCCAACACCCCTTCGGTGCTCCCGGAATGCATGCACGGCAGATCGTCGTTACATAAACGAGCTCTAACGTGGGGAGTTCGTATTATATGCACCGTCGATATATGACGTGGACGGCCGGTGCCTGTTTTATCATCCGAATGTATACTTCCATGCATCGAGGCAGTCGGGGCTCTGTGAAAGAGTTTTTGAATGTGTGTTTCCTTCTTAAACATGAGGTGTTGCAAATTCGTTCGTTCGTTCGTTCGTTCGTTCCTTCCTTCCTTCCTTCCTTCCTTCCTTCCTTCGTTTAGATGCGTGCGTGCGTGCGAAAATTTTCGGAGAGGGCACAACGTAATAAGAAGGGGCAAGCCTATAGAATCGGCTGCGTAGCTAACATACAGCAAACGTATATTATAGCCAGATTGTAGCTATATGATTAAAGAAAGCACGTGAAAGCTCTCTCGACGCTAACTGTTTAAGAGATGCGTAGAGCGGAACGCATTGACCATGCGTGGTAGAGGTGTGTGGTGCATGCATGCTGCCGACATACTATCTGCGTTATGTAATCATATACGAGCGAGGAGTGTTCATATATGCGGTGAGGTAAGTATTGGGAATACGATTGAGGGCAAAAGAAAATTATCCGGCGTTGCATAATACTTTGTGGCATACTCGGTAAATAATGGTACACAGTTCCGGTCAATCAAGAAATGTAAGCGGTGGAAGACAGTAACGTCGGTGATGCAGTATATTATCAAACACTTGTGTGAAATTCGCTCACTGAGACAGACATCTAAAGCGCAAAAGGACAAGGACCGCTCGGTCCTTGTCTCGGTCTACTCGTCTCGGTCTACTCGTCTCGGTCCTTTTCCTTTCGCGCGTTAGACGTCTGATATGAACGAACAAGCCCCCAACTTCATTCGCTCACTGAATTTCTCTAAAAGACACAGCATACCCGCCTTTTTTTCTCATTTATTGCTTTCTTTTCCCTGTTCACCAAGAGTACTTGCTTGCGCATTACGAAAAAAAAAAAGCAGAAGACAGAACGCTAACGCTGCTTTCTTATTATCACTTCATCTCTGTACCTTTAGTTCATAAAAGTGAAGTTTACGTGATAGATGTTCTTCCCTTCAGCTGTGTTACGCCTTTCAATGGAGGCAGCAGTCAATCCCAGAGTGACGGCGGCTTCAAAATTGAGAGCGTCACATTGTGCGACACTCATTGTACGAAACTTTTCACGGCTTCTCCCAAGACTGTCGATGACTAAACACTTACGTACAAAGGTACACATACACGGAACCAAACAAATGACACACAGACGCACACACGCACACAACGCATACAAACACCAAAGATGCCCCAAGGGACGCAACGTTACAACCGCACTGAAGCTTTTCGACACGGCAATGCGTCACTGCAACCCTCGAAGGAGACAAAGCATTAACGTATACGATTCTTCTCTGGATATTCTTTCATTGTTGCGAAGAGGACCCCGAGGCCAGCACACTTGCAACGGCCGAACCACCCACCTCCCCCCTTTCGTGTTTATTGTGCGTGGTGGATTGGGTGGTGCTAGGTTTCTTCCGGTCAAGCCGTGGGCGACGTTGTTCCGTACTGCCAACTGAAGCTTCGAAAGAACGAGGGGCTGGGGGGTGTGGGGGGGGGGGGGGGGGTGGATGCGATGGTGCAGTGTCAAATGCTTCTGCGACGACGAGACGCAAGGCGCCGTGCAGGCGCCATGAGCGATCGATGTTGTTGCTATAGGACCCTGGCCTCGACACTTGCCTCACTTGGCTGTAGTCAAACCTTCCCCCCCCCTCACCCCACACACTCGCTATTTATGACAGTTCTTTTCATTCCCCCCTCTCTCCTTTTTCCATAAGCCGGTTCGGCCTCAACCAGAACGGCTTCGGGAGAAACAGAAAAAAAAAGGGAGGACTTAAATCGCCGGATATTTCCCCTCTAAAGTCGTCGCTGCCATGGTCACAGAAGCCAAGGGGCTCTGTCTCGTTCGATCTTTTCTTTCCTTTTCTTTTTTTTTTCTTTTATGGTCTATTTGATCGTTGCTTTCTTTTCCCGGCTATTGCGCTCTGCAAGATTGGTCAGCAACGGAAGAAAGCGAGCTAAGTGGGGCTCTCCATGGGCTTTCCTGGAAATGTAGACGAACACGCCACCATCTGGTTGTGTAAAGAAAAATTTAATTATCGATACTAGATGTGTCTGGTTTTATTCTAGCGCTACTTTACCTTTTCCTTTTTTTTTTCTGCTGTAATAGTACAGCGCTGCAAACAGAAGGACGCCGGAAGATGCGAACCAAGTTCTGTGAGGCGTAAGGGTGTTCGCTGTACTCGAGGAGTCAGCGAGTTAATATGATTGTGGTCAATTCGGGTCAAACTAAATTATCCCTTTCGACGATGAAACTTCGTCGCGTTGGTTTCGTTTTGGAACTCTGTCGGTGGACACGCAAGGCACGCTGTCGGGGAGGTGGAATTTGGTTCACGAGAACTTATTTGCCCTCACAATGTGCAAGTCTGAAGGCTGTACGGACAAGTGTCTCTGTTGCCTCTTGAAGACCTCCTTCGAGAGATCATACAGCGGATAAACGAAGCTGCCAATGAGCGCTCTTCTTATCACACTGAAGATTGGCAAATTAATTCTGCGGAAACCCACCTGGTCCCCGGGAAAAGGAAAGGAAATTCGCCCTGATCCGCGGACCAGGACGAAGTTTTCGGCAACTAGGAATTTTTCATTTCTGAGAAATCCTCATGGATTTCCTTGTAGCATTGTGCTACAAAGCGGGCGGATGCTAATTTTCCCTTTCACACTAAAGATTGATACGTTCGCTAGGTGTCCACGTGTTTCTGTCAACATGCATGTGTTCGTAACACTAAACGTTCAAGTGAAAAGGCGTACGTCTTGCAAATTAATATGTCACATCCGCGCCCTACTCTACTGAAACCGCAGAGCATATTTTGTTTGAGTGCCGAGCGTACAACGATGAGCCTGCGCTCTATGAACATTGCATGCAGTCACTCGCACAGCTCCCTTTATCACCTCAGTGTGTTTTAGGCCCTCTAGCTTGCCCCACACAACAGAGACGTGCGATGGACGTTTTGTTTACATATTTAAAAAGTATAGGCCAACTCGATAGACTTTATCTCCGTCGTCATCATCACTCACCCATCATGCAACGCATCCTATCACATCGCTGCGGGTTGATGCAAACGTGAAATATTTTGGAATGCAATTAGTCATTATAGTCAGAAACACAAAGCCCAACCTTTCTTTCTCTTTTATATTTCACTGTCTCTTGCACTTCTTTCTACTCGTCTTTCTCTCCCCAAACTCCCTCGCCACGCAGAGTAGCATGTCAACGATATTTGAATGCCGGCTGAGTTCTCTGCCCTTCAATAAAGAGCTCTCTCTCTCTCTCTCTCTCTCTCTCTCTCTCTCTCTCTCTCTCTCTCTCTCTCTCTCTCTCTCCGCACCCGCGTGCCCGTGATTCAAACACGTACCCGGAAATACCGAGATATTGGAACGAGGTTTTTCAATAGCCATTGTGATAGACTTATCGGAAAGCATAACTGTACGTAATGCATCAACGTCGCTGAAAAACGAAACACTTGACGTACTACGTTGTTTCGTTTAATTATTTATTTACTTGTTTGTTTGTTTGTTTGTTTGTTTGTTTGTTTGTTTGTTTGTTTGTTTGTTTGTACTCGTCAAATACTGGCGCAAATAGTGCTCTCGAACGCTTTTTATAGCACATTAATGACGTCAAACATGCAAAAAGGGAGAAAAAGTAGGAATTCTACATAATTTTCAGAATAGCCTCCATAGGTGCGATTACGGTTTACAAGCATGGACAAAGTATTAAGGTTTACTGTAAAAATAAGCGGCTAATAGGGGAAATGTAGTCAGAATGGCACTTTGAAAATGTGGTCTCTTATTACTTAAGAGTGATCCATTCACTGTAGAGGTCCACGCTTTTCCTTAGTCATGTGGGGTGCGCGCGCGCGCGTTTGTGTGTGTGTGTGTGTGTGTGTGTGTGTGTGTGTGTGTGTGTGTGTGTGTGTGTGTGTGTGTGTGAGAGAGAGAGAGAGAGAATGTTATTTTTTCCTGGATAACTGAGGGGATCTTAGGCAAGGTCTTCGCGCGATTTTTTTTTCCTTCTTTGCTTTAGTGCACGTTTTTGTAGAACATAACTTGGCTGAATTTTGTAATCAGATGAATCCTCAAGATTACTTAATTCTATAGCAATGTCTATATGTACACTGTGAGGTTTTCCGTAGTCTTATATGAGCAGTGAAGTGTTCCAAACAGGCGCCTAGGCAGGAATGTTTTTCGGGAGGGGCCCACTTGCTGAAGCCCTTGACTATTTGAGAAAAACGTATATTTTCATTACTTTTTCGTTAAGGAACGCAGTATATACAAGAAGTAATTCTTTAAACGCAGAGTTATTAATAGGCTTAAATTTTTTTATTAGCACTGCACTATGCTATCAACACTACCGCCCAACCGATATTTCGGGAGGGGCCAAGGCCCCTAATATTTTTCAGTTTCACATTGAAGACGCCATGGATTTCAACGCCTTTTTTCCGTATTTTGGCCATTATTTCTCACCAAATCTCCCTAAATATTCAATTTACTGATACAAGAAACATCTTTTTTGCGCTTTTATTATCACCACCATCACAGTCGTCATTATCACGCGTACACCCACTGCAGGACAGTGGCCTCTTCCATTGTTCTTTAATAAGTCCTTTAAAAATGCAGGGCAATGGTCTCTGCCACAGTTTTTCAGTTAACCCTATAACAGTGTCCCTTAATTTACTACCTAATAACTTAGGGCAACTGAAACTCTGAGACCGACAGCACGCGCATGCAGCGACCTGCTGGGTTGAGCGCGACACGCCAGCAGCGCCCCTAGTTACCGCGAGGTGCCGGCGCCCGTAAACACTGTGATGGTAAGAGTAACTACGCTTACAGAACATGCTCAGGGACGGGGCGTCGCGCGTTCAGGGCCGCAGGCGATCGTTCGGGACCAGACGTATGCGCGCGATGCTTGGCTTTTTACCTCCATTGATCGCCACGTGACCCGACAATGTTTTGAGCGGAGCGTGGCAGCGGATTGTTATCGACTCGCTTGGAACGTCAAGGCCTGTGGCACACGAATCCAAAGGAAGGAAGGGGGGGAGAGAGGGAGTCGCTGTATATTGATTCGGCAAGAAAAGCCAGTACGGTAAGCCAGGACGTAACGTTTTAGAGGCACTCTCTAAGCTTTGTAGCACGAAGCACGCGCGCACGCTTTGGTGGAAAAGCCGGGTATTTAACGATCGCGAGCCTACGGTGCTTTACTTTAGTCTTCGATGTGCTGAGTCGATAGAGAAACAGGATACTCCTATACGATAATTCTCTCTCTCTCTCTCTCTCTCTCTCTCTCTGCTGCTCTACCGCTTCTACGAAAAGCTCTGGCCCATCGACGTGTAGTACGAAACTGCAGATAATCCCCACTAAACAGACCCCGCTCCTTTCGATTACCATCCTTACCACACTGAAGTGCTGGCGGAGAGAACCTTGGACAGCCCCAACCTCGAGTATCAGCTAAGGCTGGTCTCGAGGGCCAAGAACGAGGCTCGAGCTCAAGGCATTCTGGACCAAGGACGCCTCTACGAAGCCACAGTCTGAAGTAAAAATGTTTATTCTCCGTCTCTTTCTCTTTCATTTAAATTATTTTACTTTTGCTTGTTTTTCCGAAGACAGTATCCGCCTAGGCTTCGACAGCCCCATCTCTGAAACACAAAGTATGGTAACGTCCATATTCTGGCAATAAATGAGGCTGATCATGATGGCAGTTGCGCATTCACTTAAACTACACTGCATTAAAAAAAAAAACTCCCTGAACTCATCAATCACGTGCGACAGAACAACTCTGGGCAGTCCAGCGAGCCGAGGTAGCCGCCGGAGCCCCAGCACTCGCGGCCGATAACTAGGCGAGGTTCAAGCCCACCCCAATCCACCATCATCGGACTTTCAAATAAAGCTGTCTGTCTGTCTGTCTGTCTGTCTGTCTGTCTGTCTGTCTGTCTGTCTGTCTGTCTGTCTGTCTGTCTGTCTTCAATTTCAGAGTACCTATATTCCTGAAGAAGAAGCATCAGAAGGCTGGCTGGTTGCGATCGCACCCCCCTCACCCTGTGAACTGGCTCATGGATGTGGGCATGCTGTACACCTTCAGCACACCGTACCCACCTCCACCCACCCACCTAGGCGAAAACCTGCTCTGCCCCCCCGCCCCCCTCTCCGCCCCCTTAAATTGTCGTCACCATTTCCCTGTCCTGTAGTGTAGAGTACTTCTGAAAGCAACCTTCAGCTAATAAACCTCCCGTTTTGATCGCAACAATGCGCGATTTATTTGATGTACCACCTGTTAATAACAAGAGAAAAGAAATAGCCGGCGCGAAAGAAGAGGAAGTAGGATCGCGAGTGCATGGCACGTGCTTCTTGGTTTTTCTGTTGGAATAAACGGTTCGTGGCGTCTCGCTGCTCGGCGCTCTTCAGGCTTCCGCCGCCCTTCGAAGCCTGGTTATTATTCATCGAAGTCCTCGGACTTTACACCACCTTCAATATATACTTGTTTCAGCTACCAAACTAGTCACCCGCCTCTCTTCCAGGCGACGCCGTCCAGGTCGTCTATAGGTCGCACCCATCCCGAGAAAACATGCAAAAAGCTACGCCTCTGGCTGCGAATATCGCAGATTGTACTTGCGGAGAGCCATGAACAATTGCTCCTGATGTTTTGAGCCTCAGAGAAACCATGTGTATACGTACAGAACGCGTATTCCTCCAGATTAAGAGTATCTGCATAAAAATAAAAAAAAAATGAAAAAAGAATACCGGCAGACAAAATGCAAACTCTCCATTCAAGCTACCAGGCAAGGTTCGTTCTCCCACGACGACACAGAAACGAGAAAGAAATTGAACTGATTAGCTCATTTTCCTTGCGGAATCTCGCGACTTGCGTAATTGGATAAAGCGACTGGAAGGCGCGGGGAGGCGGGGGGAACCGTTTGTCCGTTATAGTGCTCGCTATCTCTGTAGACTCTGCAGAGCGAGACCCAAACTCACGAATAATGAGACGAATAGAGACGCATGACGTCAGAGGGCATGCGGGGAAGCAGGGCTCATTTTCCCCGAGACACAGGAGAAGGCGCAGCTCTGTGCACGGCGAGATTGAAGAGGACGCGGGAATAGGGCAGGGCGATGCTTTAATTTGAAGCCGTGCCCGCTAACGTTATTACGCGAAGATAGCGACCACCGAAGAAGAACCGTGGACATTCTGCGACGCACAGAAAGAATAGAGCAAGAGAGTGTATATACATATATACCAAGTGTCGTCGCAAACCCGTGAAATGCCGTAGAGATTGCTGCCTGCCACGGACGTGGTGCGCGCAGAGAGCCGGAGGGACGGCAGGAAACGAGATGTCGTTTAAAGGACAAAGAGAGGCGCTTCTAACCAGAGTTCTCTGTCACATAATCAAACTGTCCGCAGGAAACAGCGACGATGACTTTGAACGACCACTGATCTTTCTTCATTTTCTTTTCTTTTACTTTCTTTTCTTTACGCGTGCGCTGAAGAAGTACAGGGGAAGGAGGGAGGGACGTAAGGGGTGGGGGGATGTGAGAGGGGTGCTTTCGCTCGAAATTGCGTTAGTCGCCCTGCGCATACACGGGTGCCCATTGTTTTTCTCTGCCCTCTATAACAAGTGAGACCCGTTCCTGTCTTCTCTACGGAACGTACATAAAAAACAGCACTCTTAATGACATCTCATTCCTCGCATGGCAGCCGTCGCTCCCGTCCTGTCGTTTCTGTTGACTGTTGTCTTCTTCTTCTCCATTTGAGCCAGGGGGGGTGTTCGAGGAAGAATTAACGCAAAAGGAGCACGGGACCACGGATATTTTGGTTGTTTCAATCCCGGGTATTTGCCGTGACAGACGAACGACCCTTCGTAACAAATTAATAGACCTCGGGAAATTGAGAGAGCGAACGGCGACATTTGAACCAATCGCGTGGTGACCGATCGTATAGTCGTTCGCATTTGCGCCTTGTGTGGGCAAATGAAAGAACGGGCAATGAGTGAAGTTATTGCAACTCCACCACCGAAGTGGCAAAGGGAAGCAATGAAGGCTGCACTTTAGCTCATATCTTGTGTCTATGCAGTCGCGATCAGCTAGATGTAACTTCGTTGCAGCATCTTCACCGCTTACAACACACGGTGAAACGAGAGAGTCGCTGACATCTCATCTTCGATTTTTATTCGTCTATTGCTTCCTCGAGAGCTCGATTAAGGGGTATTACGGGAATCGTGTTAATTTGATAAACTACAATTTGCGACACACTCTGCCGAAATATTAAAGACTGGGACTGCAGCAAGACGCGGGGGTGCAGGTCGCTCGAGTTCTTGGCAGTACAGGGATGGTAGCACGAATACGCTGAGAATCAACAGCTTCTGAGCGGTTTGTGTGACACGAACTGCGAGATCAGCTGGCGTGATGATTGAGTGAACAAGCTGTGAACGGCGTAAACCTTGTGGAACAGGAAAAATCGAGGTCTTGGGCCTACATTCCAAGCAGAAAAGGTTAGCACTTGGTTTTTGTTGTGTTGTGCTAGTCTGTAAGAAAGCATGCGGGCAAAAGCAGTTACAAATAAGAACATACAGTAATCCCGTAGTGTGGAATAAAGTTTATCCAAATATCTATACACGACAGCTGATTTTAAGTCATGAAACTCAAGAGCAACTCTTGAGCATGTATGCTCTGGGAGAGCAAGGGGAGATAGCCTCTAGCGGAAGCCTGAGCACGCGTTGGGGCGCATTGTGCTGCTCGGATCGGCCCCAGAAGATCAACTGTGGGCAGACCAGCGGTCAGAAGACGCCGCCAGAGCCCAAGGCCTCGAGGTAGACACTTTGGCCCAGCTGTTAACTTGCCGGGGAAGTCTAAAGTTTTCACCTATCTACCTACATAGATCTAGCAGCTGTGATTCTGAACACATTCAAGAGTTTAGGACAGCTATAAGAAAAATTAGGCGTGGCCCTGGCCCCAGTAGAGCTGTGGGGGCTTGGCAAAGCGGTTCCTTCCTCGGAGGTCCTGACTGTGGTCTCTCTCTCTCTCTCTCTCTCTCTCTCTCTTAGTTTCCCTTTCTGCCACCCATAGCAAGTTGTGTTGCAATCGTCCTGGCTCCACTCTCTCTATATCTCTTTCTTTCTGTGGGTAAACCCAGGTTCGAATACCGTCTCACCGAGAAATTTTATTTTCTTTTATTTATTCTTATTTTACCTCCCTCTCTGTGTGTGTGTCCCGCTTTATTTATCTCTCTCTCTGCACCTCCTCTCCTCATTTCACACTCTCTTCGAGTTTTGAGCGGTCGCCGGCCACGGCTGTAACTCAAGCAGCTCATACTTTACACCTGCACTCTATAGGGAAGGCTGTTATCGAGCTATCTTTATGGCTGCATTGGTGACTGTCATCAATTTTCTTTCGCTTTATACCCGGGGAAAACGAGCCCGTGGTGTCTAGCCGCACGTTTTCCAGCTACGTGCCCTTCATGGGTATCTCAGTTCTTGTACTGCTTAACGTTCGACGGCCCGCGCATATCAGACGCGCGGTCAATATATCTTCAAATGTAATGCACCCAACGTTATACGACAGACAGCGAGACCGACATGTGGTGTACGGGGACCGAGCTGCGGAGACGCAGTGCCACACGCGCAAGATCAAACGCAATCAGCCGAGACGTGTTTTAGACCAAAGAATACAGCGTGCATGCGCATTCATTAAAGCCGGAAAATGACTTGGTTCATTGCGTATGCAATTACTCTTTGTACGACCGGGTAAGAAGATAAAACGTAATGAAAGATATCCCTAACTGAGTTGTTCTTTCCTCATACACATTTGCTTTCGCTAGACGTATGTTCTTCAGGAGCAAAAGTCATGCCTAACAAAGGGAACCGAATCGTTATCTTTTGTTGCGCAGGAGCGCCCCGTGCGGTCCAGTCAAAGACGTCGGCGAAATTTGCATACGTCGGTGTGGATGCCCCGAAAACAAAGAAGACACTGCAGTCATCTAGACTGTGTCATTATCGTGCACTGTATGCAGCACCATCGCGGGAGAATTCACAAGCGCTTTTGGCCCGCTTATCTGCCCTTTTGAAATGGCGCTTCTCGCATAATGTGCATGCGTTGCTTCAGTAAGTGGGATTCCTTGCGTAATTCATTCGTACCGTCGCTGCTTATGTATTTTTCATGCGCATTTCTCTAATAAAGGCGAAGTCACTGAGGCAGCCAAAGAAAGAAAGAAAGAAAGAAAGAAAGAAAGAAAGAAAGAAAGAAAGAAAGAAAGAAAGAAAGAAAGAAAGAAAGAAAGAAACTAGTAGGCAACCCCCAATCCTTGACTTAAATGTTTCATAGTGGCCCTCGCACCCTCGGCGTTAATTGGTAAGAGAAAGAGAGGGAACTTTAGTGCCACGAACCAGTAGGTGGATCACCGCGCACGGAGTACGTCCCTCTTCCAGGGCACCGCTGACCACAGCAGCTCGTCGGGCCTTGACCGAGGGTTGCCAGCCGGCTTTCCAAGGTCAAACCAGCTAGTCCGTAGTGGTTATGGTGCTAGGCTGCTTACACCCCCCCCCCCCCCCCTAAAAAAAAAACGCGGGTTCTATCCCGGCCGCGGCTGTCGCATTTTCGATGGAGGCTAAGGTGCCAGAGGCCCGTGTACTGTGCGTTGTCAGTGCACGTTAAAGAGTCCCAGGTGGTCAAAATTTCCGAAGCCTTTCACTACGGCTTTTCTCTTCTTCTCTTTCACTCTCTTTCCCCTCCCTCTACGGACGTTTAGCCGTGCTCCCTACATGGGCTGCAGAAATTAGCGTCCCTTCCTTAACCGAACCACAACCATCATCATGACCACCCACGTCCACGCATGTATTTGTCGAGCATGGCCAGACGCGACCTAGAGTGGTCTCCGCGGGCAAATGCATACATGATATGCGGTAGTGTGGAAGTGCCTGCGCGTCAAGGACATACGCCCTCATATCTGTCGGAATGCATTGTGTGTATAGTTTGTGTAAGTGGGAGTAGGTGCTTTTGTTTTAAGCGACGCCAGTCGCACGCTTGTTGAGTGTTTAACTTCTTGTGAGGCGGTGCCATAACCTTGCAGTGCAAGTGCTATCTCTCTTGCATGCTGTGCCTATCACGTATAGTCTCTAGGCAGGATCTCCGCGGTGGCTGATTGGTGCAGAGCTCGAGCGGTGAATTTGATTAACCCGACGACTTCCTCGCCGTCCACAAGGTGGGCATGAGCCGTAAACGACTTATTTATTTATTTATTTATTTATTTATTTATTTATTTGTTTGTTTGTTTGTGTTTGTTTGTTTGTTTGTTTGTTTGTTTGTTTGTTTGTTTGTTTGTTTGTTTGTTTGTTTGTTTGTTTGTTTGTTCTTAAATTCGTCACATATCCGCATATCCAAGGTGGGTATGAGTCACACGCGGTTGTAACTTGAACCGGAAATGAATTAAGGCATAATCACTAGTTATCCTGATGGCTAAATGCCTTCCTGGTTACCTATGCTCTGATGTCATATACCACTCATAATTTCATGCTTAAGTTTTCTTGCGTTATGTTTAAAATAATTTGTAATCGTGTGCTGTTTGATTTCGTAACAGGTCGTCTGAGGAGGAGAATCGGAAGTGCTGCCCAAGGAACAGGAGTGTCATTCGGTACCCGATCGTGCCACTAAAGGAATGGAGGACAGGAAAACGAAATGTACGGACGCCAACCACAGAGCAGTGTTCGCTTTGCTACGTGAATACGTGAATGGAATAGGGCTTGCTTAGCTGAGGACTAGGGGTATATAGAAAAAGCTTTAATATATATTCGACGCGCGAAGTGAACCAATAGTATTAGTCATTCCTTTGGTACGACCAAGTCCGTTGTACCTTACATTTGGCGATGCAGCAGTACTTTGACTTCATGCTCTGAGATATGCAGCGCGACTTAGACGGGAGACACAAACACAGATGGGCGCTCATCTGTGTTGATGTGTGTCTCGATCCCGTCTTCGTCGCGCTGAATATCTCAGAACATCAGGTGATGTATTGCAGAATACTGATAGACATAGTAGGCGTTTGTCAAATTCACATAATCTTATTACATACCTCTCATATGTAATGTACTTTCTTAAAATTCGCTATTACCTGAAATGTGATGTACTCCGACGAGCTGAAATTTTAGTAAGACATCCTTGAAAAGAAAGTAAAAAGAAAAACTGGGTGAGTATGGCCATGTGGAATGCCTCGTATTGTATGAGCGTCCCACCTTCGCGAGACACAAGTATACTCCAAGTTAACACGAAAGGTACAAGCGAGCGTAAAGCCAACACGCTGGCCTACCAACAGATCTTACAATTTGATCTCTGTGACGTACGTAACCAAAAACTTTTTTTTTTGTCCACTATGTACTCCTGGTACGTGAGCCCCATCAGTGAGAACAAGGTGAGACTCTTGGACGGGGTACGGTGGACGAGCACAGCCGACGGCACCCTGCACTGAGTACTCCGTCCACAAAAAGTGAAGTCGTCGCCTGCCCTTCTGGCTAATAAAGTTCACTATACTGCTAACGGCAATGAACACCACGAGATGGTTACTTCCTTTGCGTCAATATCATTGTATTGTCATTATATTGCCTAACACTGTAGAAAACCGAACGAGCTCGTAAGGATTCATTATCCAAAGGAAAGGCTTGCAAACATTGGCACTGTGCTCGTGTTTGCAGACCTTTCATTTGCACAATGAACGTGCATTGCATCTCCCCTCTGACAGGAGTACTTAAAGCAAAAACAATTTCTTGTTGGTAGCGTGTGAATCGTGCAAGTGAGAAGAACCACGACGATGAAACACTCACGTCCGTGAGCTGTACTGGAGTGCCAGCTGAGTATTGGAAAAATTGCGCAGATTCCAGCAGTAAGAGTGGGGTAGGGAACTTGCGTCAATAAGCAGCGTCAACACGATTGAAAGGGCGGCCGAAGTTGTGCTGTGGAGGCTTTGGTTTGCTGTGACCTATACAGCTGCTGCATCTTCTACGTGGAACTGGTCACACTTATACCCTGCAGCGCTACGTGCTCGAACTGCGCAGTGTCCCCTTGTATATTCTCCCTCCCTGCAGGAGCGTATACAGGGATTCTAGCACTGCGCACTTGCGCTGGCAGCATGACGCATGCATACCCACTCCTGTTTACGTGTCCAGGCTTGCGATTGGAACACTCCCGTCTCCTAGCTACCGCAAGCCGGCCTTCGCTACAGTGGGCACCGCAGTCAGCTATGCGGTCACTACGGTGCATGACAGCACACGCTACAGAACATTGGGTCTACTAATACCCAATGAAGTTTTGTATACATACACAGAAAGCTATATGCCTCATGGGACATCTTGATCGCAACAAAAAGACGGCCCACAGCATCTGTACGAACTGTTTGTGCGTGAATGTGCTTGGGCTTGGCGGCGGAGCCAGACCGGCAGTATGACTTCGAGCTTCGATGAGTGCTGGTCGCTGCAGCGTGAGCAGATTGCCGATCACAGTATATAGTGGGCGAGGTGATGCATATATGTACGTACGTCCCTTCTGAGAAACTGACCACCGCGACGGTTGTTTTTGCCCTGTTTGTTGGCGTCCCCTCAGCTTTCTCTGATATCCGCGACGCGCGCTTGAAGTCACGGTCCCGCTACGCAGACGCACTGGACCGCACGGCACGTGCTCCTGACGTGAGCGGCATTCTGATGTCTGCGTTTTGCCAAGCTGGGTCGCGCAGGCCATGGCATCTGTGTTTGCGAGTGCAAGTCAGTGCATACGGGGCAGCGGTGCCGCATGCTTACACGTACAGGGTCGTTAAACCAACCGTTACAAACGTTCACATTTGACCATCGTTCAACTATACTTCCTCTTTCTTTAAGTGACGCCATCACCGCCTATCATTGTTCCGCTTTTGCGACTTGCAGAAGGAAGTGTTGATTCATCACGTCGTATCTGCACCAGCTGAAAACGAGTACAAGCAACTCCCCGTGCTTCCCGGGAGTTCTGCAGGGTCCTTTTTGTTTGTTTGTTTATTTATTTTTTAACTGAAGCAGCTACGCATGGTAAACTATACCACTGATCGGTAACACAGCAATAAAGTGTTTTGCTCAGCGCTCGGGGAAGTGGCGCAGCGGAAATGCCAGCACAAAACATCGTGGTGGCAGTTTCGTCGGTGGAAAAAGCGGGAAAGAGGACTGAGAGGTGCGGGCATGGGTATGGCGCTGCCTAACCATTCATGAGGCAGACCAAAGTATTTTTTAACAGCGTAAGCTGTTTAAGCTAGTCAAACTTTGTCCTGTCGCGAAATATGACCTTGATATGACTTTACCTCAGCCAGCCCAGCTATGTGCCGCCAATACTACCAGATTACCCTGCACACCTATATAGTATCACCTTGCAACACCTGTACATACTAACTACCCTAAGCACCTAATTAGGCTACTGAAGCGATCACGTCACCATCACGTGTTCCCGCCAAGTGACACTTGACATGTTCCCGCCAAAATGTCGCGTGATCACGTGACTATCGCGTGAAATGTTCCTGGCAAAAACATCGCATGACTATGATGTGACATCTTCCCGCCAAAAAAATGTCACATGACTATAACATGACTATCACATGCGGACCTGTTTGAGTAAACTATAGGCCAGCGGAAGCTGCGTATTTTTCTTTTCCTTTTTCTTTTAGGTGTGAAAACATGAGAAGGTAGGCTACGTTAGAGCCGGCTATCCCAACATCATGATATTGAAAACAAATAAACGCACATGAAAAAGAACAAGCCACAAGAACAAACAAAAACATAAGAAAAGAAAGAAAGGTCAGATGACTATGTGCAAGCTATACGTTCAAGTGTATAGTGGCTGGCGTGTAAAGAATGCCTCTAAGGGCAGAGTCCAATACCTGCACGGCGGTCACAAAGATCACCGCGGATACAATGCAGTTTTTTTACGCCATCCTTGCCGCGCATGTTTTCTGAACATCAGCTCCTTGTACGTGCACGACGGCGAACTAATTTATAATGTCACTGGAGTACAGCAACGAAGAAACTCGGGAGAGTTAGAGGTAGTTAATGATCGACTATAGTTAATTGATCTCTGGTGTTTTACGACCCAAGCCTACGATATGATTAAGAAAGACGCCGTCGTGTAGGGCTCCGGAAAATTTCGACCACATGGCGTTCTTTAACGTGCACTGACATCGCACTGTATACATGGGCCTGAACATTTCGCAATAATCGTCGAGCTACAGCGATAAATAGGCGAGAAGAGAGGAGGATCACGTCACTAGCGTGACTTGGATTACGCATCACCTCAACGTTAGCTAGACTCACCGCATGTGGTGCAACTGAAATTAAATGTGTATTAGTCACTGGCACTTGCTTTTGATAACTGCGGAACCACAAGCGTGTGTTTCTCTTATAGTTATTTGCCTGCCGAGCTCCACGCTTTCACAATGTATTCTCGACAGGCTCGCTTGTCTTGACATCGTTGACGTGGATTTATTTATTTATTTATTTATTTATTTATTTATTTATTTATTTATTTATCGCATTAACATGCCCTGCGCCAGCGCTGGTCAACATCTCATCCGTACAAGCTGTCTATAGTCGTAGCGCTTTTTCTTGCACATAAGGTGCGAGCGCGAGCTCCAGCCGTCATTCCAATAATAATAATAACAGTAACTTCTGGAGTTTTACGGCCCCAAAACGATGATATAGTCATGAGAGACGCCGTAGTTGAGAACTCCGGAAATTTCGACCACCTGGGGTTCTTTAACGTGCACTGACATCGTACAGTACACGGGCCTCAACGTTTCGCCCCCACTGAAATGCAGCTGCCGCGGCCGGGATTCGATCCCGCGACCTTCGGTTCAGCAGCCGAGTGTCATAGCCACTAGACCACCGTGGCGGGGCTCAGCTGGCGTTCTTACTTGTCTGACAATGACAATGACGTTTATTTTCGCATCAGTACGTAGTAATGATACGAAGGGGCGGGCGATAAAAGCTGTCGTTCAGACAGCTTGATGGAGCCGCATGCCCCCTCATTGGCGATGACAGCAGTCATGTCGACACAATTCAACAATACACGTCGAAGATAAACATACAGGTGTAAAATAAACATGCAGGCATACAACAAAATACGGTCTAATCAATTTTACAAAAATGCTGTATTTTGCGCTAACATAAAAAAGCAAAAGATAACATTATTCAAATCATCAAATGCAACCTTGCTGAAAGGTAAGGTATGAAACAGAAAGACTTCTGAAGGGAAAGCATAAAAATATTTTTAAAGGACATTGGTTTTTTTTTATCAAAGTAACTGCGTATAGCATTAAAGGTTGTTTTCTCTAATTGCAGTCCTTCGGTAATTAGTCTGTTTAGTAGTCTTGGTAGGCTGTTTCTGAGTGTTTGTTTTCCATATATTGTTCGCACTGGCATTGTTCCTCCGTAAGACCCACGCTTCGTATATGTTTCCCCACTGCGCTCCGGTGAAAGACTTCTGCTAGTGTCACTGAACATGTTTCTTCGGCCGGTGCCATTATCACGTTTTCTTTGTTATAACGCTGCAGTGATGTGCGCGCAGTAGACACGTAGAGATTGTGGAGAGCTGCGCAGCCGGGCGCGTGCCGCACGTGTCTTGAAAGCTGACTGTCAAATTGGCGAATTGGATACTTCGGGCTGCTTCGGGCAGATATGTGTCGACACCTTGCGGCTTCCTGACGTAGTATCGCGTCAGAGCTTTGTGCGTTAATGAATAGGTGGCATTGACTGAATTATGCTCTTGTACTCGTAATAGCACTTGGAAGTGCACATCGTCGTCGTCCTGGTTGTTGTTGTTGTTGTTGTTGTTGTTGTTGTCGTCGTCGTCGTCGTCGTCGTCGTCGTCGTCGTTGTTGTTGTTGTTGTTGTTGTTGTTGTTGTTGTTGTTGTTGTTGTTGTTGTTGTTGTTGTTGTTGTGCATCGAGTGGCCGATACCTTAAGTGCAGTTGGCCATGCTTACGTTGTTTTCTCGACAAAAAAGAGCCAGGCCTGCGCGGAACCGCAGGACAGTGACAGCGTAAGCTGGAGGAGCGACCTTCTTAGAGGCCATTTTAAACGCTTGAGGAAACTGGTGCAAGTAGAGGTGCTAGGTATCCCCTGCGACATAACTCTTATCATTTCGCCAAGTAGGGAAGTACCCACTACGCAGTCATTACGGCGGTATTGTAACGTGCAAATCTGTATAACTGCACATCTTAGAAAGTCTCTTGGCGTCGTTTTCCCGAGAACAAAACCGAACTCTAGGCCCGGCGTCGACGGCGAGCTGCGGTTTGGGCTTCTCTCTGCACAGCTGCCTGTTGTGCCCGACGAAGCCTTGCTGCAGCCGCGCGCGTAGCTCCGCGATGCGCTTATTCAGCAGCGTTCCACACCTTGCGAGGATGCGCCATCAGGTATATCGAAGAGCCAAGTCAGGTTGTTGGCGGGGCTGCGTACGTCGCCTGCCGCGTGATGCATGGCACGATACAACTGCTACAAAAGGCAATAATGATGACGGAAATGTTGCAGAAGATTGTTTCATAATGATGATGTTGATGATGTCTCTGTAATGGGTTCAGAGCTACAAACCGCGCAGCCCTGTGTTCTTTCAAATGATTTCTCGAACTCGTTATGCAATCCACTTTCCCCGACATGCAGTGGCGTATTATTATTCTGCGATGTAGCATTACATTTGTTAATGCGATTCCTCGGCACTCGTAATACTTGTTTAGGTCTTTTAGCGAAGATTTTTAAAGCACAGGCGTGGCTCAGTGGTAGATTGCTCGATCGCCACGCTGAGGACGTGGTTTGCATCCTCCTCGGTGCTGGTCTTTTTTTTTTTTTTCTCTCAAATTTGCGCGATAGCGGTCACGAACACCGGCGGCGGCGGCGGACAACTACGGCGCAAGACCGGCCCTTGTGATCTCATAACAGCTTACGCTGTAAAATTATCGTTGCCCTGTCGCAGCCGCGTGCTGAGGTAATTCGTACGACTGTGCGTTCACCAGTTCGACCGATATCGCCCACTTCGACCTGGTTCCAATACTTATCGTAGTAGTGCTAAACATTCTCCTACTCTGACATTTATTAATGTTTTGTTGAGGACGTTCTGCCAATCTCATCTGGAATTATCGTAGCAGCAAGGCTAAGGATCAGAACAATCAAGTAAAGGTGTGCAAAATGCAAGCGTAGGCTTTTAAACGCGAGGAATTTCTTGGCGGACTTCAGCAACTGTGACCCCGTATATATCGTGTCTACTTATCTATCTAGCCGCCTAGGTCTCGGTGCTCTCCTAGTCGTCCAGTTCACATGGCATACACCGAAAAATTGGCATGGTAGGGCACACACGTATGACGAACATGAATTATTAATCTTGACATCACTAGCTCATGATATAATTTTCATACACCTCACGATTAACGATGATGCAATTATCTGCTTTTCTCACGTTGCTAAACAAATCAAATTCTGGGTTCTATATAAAGAAACCTTCATTCCAGCATTTTGTTTGCATACACATTTTATGTCTAACTAAAAAATTGGAGTCCATGAGAATAAGGAAGATAGCGCAGGAAGAGCACGAAATACAGCACAGAAAAACTCGCGTAGCGAGGTCCGTGCCACACGGATGACCACACACGTCTTCAGAATGCGCACATCTGACACGGCCGAAATGGATGCAGATGCGAAACCATATACGGCCTAGGCAGCTACGTCGAAGCCCTGGTCTGTGGCGGACTCTGGTGGTCTTCGGGCGATGTGTTAGTCGGCGAGTCCGGTGGCGAACCCTGGTACTCCGGCTCTGTCCCCGGTGCAGGGGACGTGTACGCGGACTCGGACGACGCCTCTCTCAGGCGGGTGCTGTAGGCGTGCAGGCGCGAGAGCACGTACATCTGCGCGAACGAGAGCAGCACGGAGTCCCACGCTTAGAGCGCGTGTACCCTGTCCATCTCGAGCAGCCAAAAACGCCTTGCATATCTAACGATGTCTTCTTTACGGGTAACATTCTGAAATTGCCTATCGCTGTTCCACGTTCGTTTATTAGTTTAATAATAAGTTCTGGGGTTTTGCACCCCAAAATCACGATACGATTATGAGAGACGCCGGGGTGGAGGTCTCCGAAAATTTCGGCCACCAGTGGTTTTTTAACGTGCACTCACATCGCACAGTACACGGGCCTCAACATTTCCCCTCCATCGAAATGCAGCCGCCGCGGCCGGGATTCGATCGCACGACCTTTGGATCAGCAGCCGAGTGCCATAGCCACTATAGACAAACGGGGCAGGGCCGCTTATTAGTTTTTCTGGTGTATCAAAACAGGAAGCCCCGGTTGGCGCTGAGCCGTGCTACCCTTTAATGGTCTGCAGAAATATGCGCTTATTTCCTTTCCAACGAACCACGTACCCCCTCCCCCACGGAACCTTGGGACCCTTTCCAGCATAAATGCGTGCATTGTGTTACCTTAGTACACGACTAATGAAGATTGATTGATTGATTGATTGATTGATTGATTGATTGATTGATTGATTGATTGATTGATTGAATAGCTTATGTGACAAAACTAGGAAAGTTTGGACGACTGGATGAAAAAGGTTACAAAAGTAACAGAAACGGTAAAGTGGTCAACCATCCGCAAATAATGCTAATCATAGTACTACAGGTAACAGACCTCGATCACCAGCCAGAATACCCCGTACCACAAGCGCAGATCGGTGGGTATCTGCAACAAAGAAAAGCGCCCAATCGATGCGTTCATTTTAACCTTGCGGATAGGGCTGAATAGCAATAAAGAACGCTCCGTTACATAAACTTCCGCAAAGCCCTATAGCACGACAGCAGGCCTGGATGTTGTCTACTTTTTCTACCATTGTCTACTTTTTTACCGCTGTATTCTCGCCAACTGCATATTTTCACCCCCTCTTCATCAGACCTGGATACCGAAATGAAATTCAACTGCTGCGTTATTTTACCTTTGCGGATGTATAATGCCGAACAAAGTAAGAAGACAACATAGATATTAGAGGCCGGGCATAACGTTCGCTTTGCTTGTTTTATATGCGCCAACGTAGTCTTTCTTTCTTTCTTTTTATGTGCAATTTAAAAATTGAATGACAACGGGAATCAACACGGATGTGGTTGGCAAAGAATTTTTTTGAAAAGAAAAACGGGGAATTTTCAGAAACCTTAAAATCGGTGCAACACGGATTGCCTTACCCAGCTCGCAATCTTGATAACGTTGACAACAGTTCTTGGCTGGAAAAAAAAAACAAGAAAAAAAGACAAGTGCTTTCACTTTCAACTTGACTGGTGCTAGAACTGCAGCGCTCTAACGACTGCACTTCTTACATTGGGAGATTAGCAACAGCATAACTGCGTAGCAGTCGCACCTTGGTGGAGACGACAGTGCTGTGTACGTGTCTTACTTGTCTTGTAGTTCATGTATTCAAGCATGTTTTAATTGTTTTGAGTGCTATTTTGCACTTTGTGTTACTTTTTGTTCTTGCTGCTTGGGGATATGTCTGCAGGTTCGTTCTTTATCACCCGTTGTAATATATTGCTCTAATGACTTCTTTGGTATTCCATTACTGTTTACCGTCTCATTGCTGTGTGTGTGTGTGGGGGGGGGGGGGGGGGGGGGGTATTAACGTATGGTTCAAAGTTAGTTGATTATGAGTGTTTGTATAAAATGTTCGCCAATTGTGTCTAAATTTTTGTACGAAGTGTATTTGTGCCAAACTGTATTTCGTAGCAAACGCCTCCATCAGGCTCCGGAGCCTTTTTTTTTTTTGCTTCGTTTTCTGTAAATGTACAGAAGGAAATAAGTCATATCAAATCAAATTAAATCAAATAAAGAAACCCAACCGGTCGAAATACCCGGAATCCTAAACTATACGGCGTGCTTCGCAATCGTGTTGTGGTTTTGCCACGTATAATACCCCGGCAGTTATCATATCATGCTTCACTTACCAGTATGAAGAACTCGTAGCATGACACGGCCGCAGTGTAAAGGAAGTTGCCGCACATCCTGATGACCATGGCTGAATAAGCGAACGACATTCCCGATATGTAGTCCTGCATAAGTGCGATAACTGACGCAAGTGAGTTCGTTCAAAACATTGAACGAACGCCTCTACAGCGAACGCCCTTACTAAGAAATCACTTTTATAACGAAATAATCCTTACGCCCTGGATATATGTTACGATATTTATCTTGCGCAGCCGTTTACAACGATATGACCCGAACAACGAAGTATCTTGGAGGCCCCGAGCACTTCGTGATAAAGGCGTTTTACTGCATGTACGAACGGGGAAATCGTCCTAAAAGAGGTTCAGGAGTCTATAGACATACACAAAAGAGAACAGGACAACACAAACGCCAGAACTTCGTATTATTTATTTATTTATTTATTTATTTATTTATTTATTTATTTATTATTTATTTATTTATTCAATACTGTGGGCCTTTTCAGGCCTATACAGGAGAGGGCATACAAAATACAGAGGGCTTCATTTCAAGAAAAAGAAGAAAGAGCGAAAATGTGGAGTACACAGCAACCATATCGGTGACAACAAAAATCAGTGAATTATCTGTGCAAAAAAGGAAACATAGCGTACAGGTTCAAAACAAATAAGGAAAGGACAATGAGAAAGTTATATCCTATAAACACAACAGCATGAAAGGCACCTAGAAAAAAAGCTGTTCAAGATGTGTAACCATGTGCGAGTACAGGAGCGGCACATTGTTTTTGTCTTTATTTGAACCAAAACCAGTAAACCTATTGAAATGTCTCTAAATGGGATTCCACTAACGACAAAAATGAATCTAGTGATTGTGCACTGACGACGTCGTCCGGCAGGTCGTTCCATATCTCTATAACTGAGGGGAAAAAAGAGTGCTTAAATGTGTTACAACGTGACAAGAATGGGCGTATGTACTTCTCGTTAGTTCTGCTGGAGTGACGGTTCCGGGCCTTTAGGTATTCGTCCTTATTTATATTTACTAAATTGTTCAAGAGAAGTAAAAAGAAACTTCAGACAGGCTATGCCGTCGTCGGCTAGCGAGAGTTGCGACACGCGCTTGAAGACGAAGTGCGGAAACACTATCCTGCCTGCCATACTTTGAATAAACAAATCTTAAAGCTCTATTTTGAATTTTTTCTAATGCATCGGTCATGTTCTTTTGATGCGGGTTCCAAACTATTGCTGCATATTCTAGGATGGGTCTAATGAGTGTTTTGTATGCCGTTAGTTTAACCTGGGGAGAAGTGCCAGAGAGTTTGCGCCTTAAGAAACCTAGTTGTTTGAATGCTCGTGCAGAAATCTGATCAATATGGGCATTCCACTTTAAAGATTGCGTTATTGTGACCCCCAAATACTTTACGGTATTAACGTGTTTGATTTCTGCCCCGGAAAGAGTATAGTTAAAGTGAAGGGGTGCCTTTCTGTGTGTAACAGTAATACACATGGTTTTATCTGTATTAATTTGCATGCCATGTTTTTCACACCATCTTCCAATGTTCTGTAAGGATTGGTTCAGTTTTACCTGGTCTTCTGTTTTGTTAGTAGGAGCGTATATGACGCAGTCGTCCGCGAAAAGCCTCATTGTAATACCTGGTTCCATAGCCCTGTAAATGTCATTGACGTAGATGAGGAAGAGTGTTGGCCCTAGCACGGAACCCTGGGGAACGCCTGAAAACACGCCGGCGCGGTCAGACTCAGCATTATTAAAGGAAACGTACTGGGTACGATTGGAGAGATATGCAGCAATCCAACAGACTATTTTCGAGTTGACGCCGAATGATTCAAGTTTTTGTATGAGCAGTGGGTGCAGAACGCGGTCGAATGCCTTAGAGAAATCAATGAATATTGCATCTATCTGTTGCCTAGAATTAATAGCAGTGGCGAAATCATGAGTAATTTCTAAAAGTTGTGTAGTGGTCGAAAGCTTTCTTCGAAAACCGTGTTGATTAGAGTAAAGCAGATTATTATCTTCCAGGTAGTCCATCAGCGCTTTATTTATGATATGCTCCATAAGTTTACAACATGTGCTTGTCAGTGATATTGGCCTGTAGTTGTTTATCAGTTGTTTGCTTCCACTTTTATGAATAGGAATCACCTTCGCACACAACCAGTCATCAGGAAGCACCGCCGTTTCTAACGATAAGGAAAATATCTTTTGCAGGAAAGGGGATAACTGGCCAGCATAGCGTTTAAGAAATGTGTTTGAAATTTCATCCGAGCCATGTGATTTTTTGACATCTAGTTGAAGAAGCAGATGAAGTATACCAGATTCTGACATTGTTAGGTCACGCATGTGCCCTTCGTTGCAAGACAACGGTGAGTACGAGGGCTGTGTACGTGTGAAAACTGATTGGAAATAAGTGTTAAAGGCATCTGCAATAGTTCGGGCGTTTTTGACTATACTACCCGATATTTCCATTTCACTCACATAGCCTTCTGCTTTGGATAAATACTTCCAAAACTTACGTGGTTGGTTTATCATAAAATCAGTTAAAGTGTGTGTAAAAAAGTTGTCTCTAGCAGTCTTTATCTCAGTTTTTAATTGACGTGAAAGCTCGCTGTATGCAGCAGGTTTGTTTTTATGTTTGCGGATTCGTTGTACTTTTCTTTTTAGGTGGATTATGCTTCTCGTAATCCATGGTGTTTTTCGTTTAGTTCTCTTTAGCTTAGTGGGTATGAATGTTGATTCACAATGCGCTATTCCAGATTTTAGTTTGTGCCACAGATCGAGAACACCCGACGACGCATTAAAGAACTCGTCATGTAATGCTTCAAAGAAATCAATAACGCTTTCATCGTTCGCTCTGCAGTAATCTTTAACTGATATACGCGTAGTTTCATGCGATAGGTGGCTTCCCATGTTATGAAGTGTTAACAGAATCAGCTTGTGGTCAGAGATTCCTTCTTCAACACTTATTTCTGGTGCTAAAGAGGCGGACACAAACGCAAGGTCAAGCACTGAATATGTCGACCCCTGGCTTCGAGTCGGTTCCATCACCAGCTGTGTCAACGAGAAACTAAACATTATATCAAAAAGTATGTCTGAACCTTTAGCAGGATTGTTTCCGATAGTAAAATCGTCCCAGTGTATACCTGGCATATTGAAGTCCCCGGTAAGTATTACTTTTGTTCGCTCGTTCACACAGCCATGAAGAAACTCCTGTAGTTTTACAAAATATTCATCAGGTGAACCTGGACACCGGTATGCGCCACCAATCAATACAGGAACGTTATTAATCAAAACCTTACACCACACACTTTCGTGACCGGCAATGCCGTTTTCTTTTCGAAAAGACATGTTTCGTTTAATGGCAATGGCCACGCCCCCACCGCGGCCATCTCGATCTGTACGAAGCAGTGCGTATTCTGACGGTACAATCTCTGAATCGTGAATATCGGGATTAAGCCACGTTTCCGTGATTACTACAACATCGGGTTCGTACAATAGTAACAGTTCTTCAAATTGCGGTATTTTGTTTACAATACTTCTTGCATTAAAACACAACAACGTAAAAGGCTCTTTTGTTTGCTGTCACGTTTTAGAAGTGCTTGACTTACTGCGACCATCGGGGCGAGCACTTTTCACAGCTGCCATTTTATTTTCCGTCTCGTTCCATGTAAAGTATTCTCCGTTAATTTTAAGCTTATCGTAAACAAGTGTCACCTTAGCTCCGTTACGTCGATTCGATGCAGATGCCTGCCACAGCTTTTTCCGAGTTTCACGAACAGGCTTTGAATAGTCTTCAGATATAGATATGGCTGTATTTTTTAGTTTATGACAGTTTCGTAACACCAAAATTTTTTCTGTGAAGTCATAGAAACGCACTATCACAGGTCTGTCACGGTTGGGCTTCTTCGAACCGATTCTGTGTGCGCGCTCAATAGATTTCACTTCGATGCCCATCATTTCAAAAAATATCCCTCGCGTCACTAGTTGTTTCACCGCTTCTGGTTTTTGTTCCGTTTCATTAAGACCGTAGATGACTAGGTTGTTTCGGCGACTTCTATTTTCAAGGTCGTCGATTTTGTTGCGCATCTCAGTAAATTCACTACGCATGGCCGACACAGTTGCTTCGCATTTTTCAACCTTCTCTTGACATTGCTTTAGTAACGCAAGCGTACATTCAATCTGTGAGAGCCTTAGCTGAACGTCTTTGAGACCCGTTTCAAGAGCTGAATGTGATGTTTTAAGTTCGGTGACAGCCTTTAGTATCTGGTCTATTTTGTCAGGACCTGGGTTTTCTTCAACGTCACCGCTCATTTTCAGTAGCAAAAATATCACACGGACACACTCTAGGTAGCAAAACAACATGTGCTTGGGGCTTGGCAGCACAACTAGGCCTACATGACTAGTTTTAGTACATTTAACAAGGGACCATTTATCACCAACCTGTATAACGAAGAGCAGGTGGTTTATCATGGTGCTCCTGACGGTGCTGCCAAGCCCAATGAAGCGCGCGCAGATCCTGTTGGGTCTTTTATGCTGTCCCGCTGACCCGTCGGGTGTCGCTGGTGCACCAAAAGGGTCCTCCGGACGTGACGTGGCAAGCGTTGAGCCATGATGGGATCCGTTCTGCCACGCCGATAGCGATAGCAGCGTCGTCCCAACTTCCACGTGTTGTCGACTACTTGATATTGCCCCCGCTGTGACGGAATGACCACAGCAATCCAGCAGAGGAGCGTGTTTAGTTCCATGAAGTCCGAGGAATACCTGTATAACGAAGAGCAGGTGGTTTATCATGGTGCTCCTGACGGTGCTGCCAAGCCCAATGAAGCGCGCGCGGATCCTGTTGGGTCTTTTATGCTGTCCCGCTGACCCGTCGGGTGTCGCTGGTGCACCAAAAGGGTCCTCCGGACGTGACGTGGCAAGCGTTGAGCCATGATGGGATCCGTTCTGCCACGCCGATAGCGATAGCAGCGTCGTCCCAACTTCCACGTGTTGTCGACTACTTGATATTGCCCCCGCTGTGACGGAATGACCACAGCAATCCAGCAGAGGAGCGTGTTTAGTTCCATGAAGTCCGAGGAATACCTGTATAACGAAGAGCAGGTGGTTTATCATGGTGCTCCTGACGGTGCTGCCAAGCCCAATGAAGCGCGCGCAGATCCTGTTGGGTCTTTTATGCTGTCCCGCTGACCCGTCGGGTGTCGCTGGTGCACCAAAAGGGTCCTCCGGACGTGACGTGGCAAGCGTTGAGCCATGATGGGATCCGTTCTGCCACGCCGATAGCGATAGCAGCGTCGTCCCAACTTCCACGTGTTGTCGACTACTTGATATTGCCCCCGCTGTGACGGAATGACCACAGCAATCCAGCAGAGGAGCGTGTTCAGTTCCATGAAGTCCGAGGAATACCTGTATAACGAAGAGCAGGTGGTTTATCATGGTGCTCCTGACGGTGCTGCCAAGCCCAAACAGAAAGTTTTTATGCGAACAGAAAGTTTTTATGGCGGGTTATCGCACATAGTAGAGACATGTACCGGTGTTTTGTGATTTCTTATTTCTCGGACTGTTTCACTTGCACTGACTTCCAAACTAGAAGAGAAGCTCAGGGGAAGATGGATGCTTGAATCGATGAAAAGATCGCAAAATACAATTTAGAACAGGGAATGTCGCAGGAGCCAACGTTTCTACAAGTGGACTTGTCTCCCCCAGGGCGGCCTGACGCCTGGCCTTGCACTGAGTTCGTGTCATTGCTTACAGGGGGTGGAAACATATAGACGTAGATATTACAGCATCAGCGCTGATAGTGCTGTCACTCTGATATGTACAGAGAAATAACCATCGTAATTTGGTCAGACAGTGGGAGTTCGACATGTTTCTTGTGGCCTCCGAAATTGCGGCTTTACACTTTCGAGAAAATACTCGCTGGCATGGTCTTGGCTTATCTCATTGGTGGAAAACTTATCTGCAAAGTGGAAAAAAAAAAGAAAAGAAGGGGGGGGGGGGGGGGGGTGGAGAAAAAGAACTAAAAAAGAAAAGAAAATGTCGGGGTCTGTTTACTGGCCCTTTAAAATGCCATCATCTGTCGCTCGGGGCAATGTTACTGTGCTGGACGGACGTATTCGACGTGACGTCAAAACGGTGGTTTATTGAAGACCGGCCGAAGATACTGCCACTGAACTGCTTCGAATCTGGCTTTGCAACTAATCGTACATTGTAACCCAGCTGGCCCATGGTTAACCTTTTTTTATTAATTATCTCGCACAGTCGCTTTGCTTTGTTAAGGAATCGTAAGCTCACTGCCCTCTTCCACTCACCTGCCTCGCTGAGCGTATCCAGTACAGGCACATGACGAAGTGCACCGACTGCAGGAACACGTGGAGGCCCAGTCTGGACAGCCGCTCGGGCCGGTCTAGGAACAAGACGAGCGAGAAGTTAAAGGAATGTAATGTATATACTTTTTTTTTAGTTTGTTTATCGTAAACCAAAATAAAAGTGGTAAGGCTGCCGCTGTGGGTAACACCAAATTAAAAAAAAAACATCTGGAACTGGCAGGATTGCTTCTGGCGTGAGTTCGGTATCTCGGTCGTCTCGTGTGTCACAGCGGCTTACAACTGCGCTCAATCAAACAGCTAAGTTCTGAATTTGGCCTGGAACGTTTACCTATAGATGTTCCCGGAGCGTCCTGACAGCCTGATTTCTTTCTTTTTTTCTAATGCGCGGCCCCATGTGTCTGTCTTCTTTTTTTTTAGATGCGAAGCAGCTTATGGCGATGGGGGAGGGGGGGGGGGGGGGCTTTCCGTCACTCCTTTGCACCCGCGGCGTCCCACATCCCCACAGCGCATGCGCGTCCCCTCCCCTCTCCTTCGCTCCCCCTTTCTTTCCTCTAGGAATCCTCCTCTACGGAGCGGCTCGCACGACAGGTGGTGCGACAGCTGGATACTCCGCTGGGGGCGCCACGGTAGTTCTGTGGTATGAAAATGGCGGAGCGCGCGCGCCTCATTCTCTCTTCTGTGCAGCGCCGCCATGAGCGCTCAGGCCATCACGCAACCACCGCGTCCTCTCTCCTTCTCTTATACATTCTCATTCGTCCTCTAAATAAAACTGCACCATCTCCCGCTCAAGCTAACTATCTCCCCGCTGATTCGCATCCACACATGGTTCCCTTTAACGGGAGAAGGAATAATCTTTTTTCTTTCTTTCGTGCTTCACTTCGATGTGTTCCATGCAAAACGAGGGTCGAACTCCCGAAAAACGGGCTCGATTATGCCGTGGCCCATATACAAACTCTTTGTGAATAACCCCACCGTGTTAACTCACCGGCATAGTCCGAGATGTCGTAGATGGCTGCATAGCCGAGCCGGGCTTCGCAAACAGTTGCGATGGCGACAATGATCTGCAATTGCAGACGCATACAAACAGTAACGCTATACACAAGCGACAAACCTTAAAAGCAACAGCGTAGGTTTCTTCTGGGCATGCACCGGTTCGAGGTGCGCTGGTAAATGTGCCTTTTGGGAGTCGTGTGGCAACTTCATAGCCTCGTTTCTTCATTCGCTGAGAACACGTGTGTCCTGTAAATGCACTATCCAGTCTCCTTCCCTTGTATTCATTGGCACAGAAGAGACTGAAATCCAAACTAGAAGAGAAGCTCAGGGGAAGATGGAGGCTTGAATCGATGAACAGGTCGCTGAAAACGATTGAGGACAAGGAATGTCGCAGGAGCCAACATTTCGACAAGTCGACTTGTCTTCGCCAGGACAGCGACTGTCCTGACGAAGACAAGTCCACTCGTCGAAACGTTGGCTCCTGCGAAATTCCCTGTTCTCAACCGTTTTTAGAAGAGACTGAAGACATTTAAAATGCAAACATGCTAAGCAGGAATTTGGACAGGGGAAGAGAAGTAATGATGTAAGCTGTACAAGTGTATCGTGGGTTTCAGAAAGGCGAGCGGAGTGACAGTTTTGTTATTAGTACGTCATTAACAAGAATAATTGGCGTGAGCAGGGTCAGACGTATCTGCAGGAAAAGAAGACTGTAACAAAGCTCACTGTGTAAATAATGATGATCTTCTTCGTTCCGGAGCTGTTCTGCCAGAACTCGGAAACCATAGCTTCTGAAACAACAAAGCAAAAATACCGACTGTAACATATGGTTGCTTCGAGCTCTCTATTACAGATGCATAATTGTTCCAGTTCCGAAAAGCTGGTGAATTCGCTTTTCTTCTTGTTCCTTTTTTCGTTCTTTAAGGCATGGAATCGTATTCGAGTACATGAGAACTTTTTTTTTTCAATCTGCATTAGGTGGCTACAGCCCAATGATGTTCCTGTTTGACCCCTGTTACACGATTCCCTTCAAGCCTTTCTTCTCTCCGTTACCTTCACTGGAAGGCACTTAACTGTCGTGTGTTTAAAACGCCATATCCGCTGTTTTGATGCTTCTGCTCACCGTTATCACTAGTGGGATAAATGTGTCAGAACTTAGAAAACGACTGTTATCACGGTAGAAACCATTTCCAACGAAAAAGGGAGAAGCTCGATCCTACCTCAGCGAGTGAACCACGATTTAAATACAAGCCGAACGCAATGCTTCCCCGATTCTAGTCTTAGGAGGCTAGACTTTGAAACATACGCGACGCACCTGTGAGCGCGTTCGTTGGACACCCTAAAGGTCAGCGTTCTGTTAATGACACCAGCACACCCAAATCGGGGCTTTTCCTCCTTCTCGTCCTTTTGGTAGTGCATGCCCACTACAGGGGACTGGTGAAGATGCATATGAAAGAAAGATAATAAACTTTATTTTACGCCCCGCCATGATGGTTTAGTTGCTATGACACTCGGCTGCTGATCGGAAGGTTGCCGGATCGAATCCCGGCCGCGGCGGCTGCATTTCGATGGAGGCGAAATGCAGCCGCCTGTTGAGGCCCATGTACTGTGCCATGTCAGTGCACGTTGAAGAACCACAAGTGGACGAAATTTCCGGAGCCTTCCACGGCGTCTCTCACAATCATATCGTGGTTTTGGGACGTAAAGCCATACAGATCAATCGAACTTTCATTTACGACCGGACGCTCGTTCTCTTCTCCCAGAGCTGGGTGAGTTCCTTATTTCATGTAGCCAAGGCTTGTAGCCGACGCTTGGGCCCTCTCCCCAAGCCGGAGCTATAGCCCTCACGGTTGCGTGAAGTC
Source organism: Hyalomma asiaticum (assembly GCA_013339685.2). Taxonomy (NCBI): domain Eukaryota; kingdom Metazoa; phylum Arthropoda; class Arachnida; order Ixodida; family Ixodidae; genus Hyalomma; species Hyalomma asiaticum. The sequence continues at coordinate 48,655,000 of CM023484.1, forward strand.
GACAGTGCCTCGCACTAGTCATGCGGGTTTTGCTGCCTGTTCTATGTGTCAATGATTGGAATGCTGTGGTTGTTTCAGTACCCCATGTACCACATGGTAGTTACGCAGTCACTTGGTAGTATATATATTTGCAGTTCCTGCCGAAGTTTTCGGTATAAGTCGCTTGTAGTTTAGTGCCTGTAGTGTTCTCTAATATACACTGCTTGTTCTCTGGTGAGCTTTTTGTGAGCACGGTGATACATACTCGCAAGTACTTGCGCACTACAAGGAGATCCACATGGAAGTAGAATTTTTCTTCTTTTTCTATCGCTTTGCATTGTCATCAACATCACCACCCTGTAGCGTGCTCTGCTGCGCGAGAAAGAAGTTGTAAGCGATAAGGTTACTGCTTTTGATCGACACCTCATCAAATCTGTGAAAACAAGAAGCCATGTACTTTGGACCGTGCTGTCAGATGCCCAACGTCGGCCTTACTGTCTTCGTCTACGGGGTAAGCATGAACAATTTGCTCGGTGGATCATATGCAGACTAGTGTGACGTGTTCCGCATCGCACGTCCTGTTCTACCGAAGTAGTTAAACGTGTGATGTTTGATCATTCTCAAGTGACAGAGCGGTATTTTTGAACGGTAATTATGGGGATAGCGTTGCGTACACTTGAAACAGCGTTGTACTACAACCAGCGAAGCGCAGGTGGACCTAGTGCTGCGTCATCACTTTCGCGTACATGCACTGCGCAGAAACAGGAATAACTTCCGTTGAGCTTAATATAACTCACCGAGGACATGATTTTCGAAATCGAGTGTTTGACGTAATAACGTTTGTTCGAGGAAAAAGAAAAAGTGGCTGGGGATATGGGGTCACTGACAAAGGGCAAGTGCCACATATCAAGGAACAAAGTCGACAGAAAAAAAAATTCGTTGAGCTTTGCGATACCGGTGATGGTGAGTCTCCAACAGCTCCGTGGATGATACAAAAATTGTACGCTCGCGGTCACACTCGCCTGCTGAACTAACGAACACGTGAACACAAGAGAAGGGCTGGGCAAGGGGTGAATGCTGAATCCATCCGCCGTGTGGCGTCCACACCCGCACTGCGCATGCGCATCCTCCTCCCCCTCCTCCCCTTGTCTCATCTCCTCTCCTCTCGGCATTCCTCCTCTCCGAACGGCCGCGTTGACTATGGAAACGCTCTTTCTTCGATGAACGCTTTACCAGCTCGCAAGGAACGAGAACGCGCCCTCGCCCGCGAGAGACAACGCTGACGCAGGCAGCGTCTGCTAGCGAGGCGCTGGTCAAACCGATGCAAACGCGGTGTGCACCCCCCCCCCCCCCGTGCTGCTTCGCATCGCCTTATGGCCCCTTTAGCGGGAGATGGTGTATTGTTTTCTACTTGTCCAGCCATCCAATATTTGAATCCAAAATATATCTGCCAATCAGGCAAATATATACATAGGCGTAGCCTGCTCGTATTGTACCACTCTGCTTCGCTATAACCAGCTGTCTGAGCAAATAAGGACTGAACACTTACTGTTGCTTAAACTGTTGCTCTTGGTATGTAGCCGGTGGGCCGCTGCTGAGAACTGTAGTTTTGACATGATCACCGGACAATAAAACACACGACACAGTGTCAACGTTTGTGCAACGGATTCGGGCATAGACCAAGCTATACCAAGCATTCTCCACTTTTTCTCCACATTCAAGGTAGCCAACTTCCTGGCGTTCGTAGGAGAGACTACGTACAGCGTAGCGACCATCGCTGAAATGCCAGAAGCTGGTAAGTCGATGACCAAGGAACAGACGCCTGAAATTTCTGTTCGCTCTTTCACGCAGCCGGCGTCCAAATGCTGGTTTCTTCCTTCGGCCTCCGAACCTAAACGTTTTCGCGCCGAGAAAAGGGATAATCGTCACGCATTGCAGAAAGCTGCAACGTCTGTCGTGTCGATCAAGAAGCAGCCCGCGGATCCGCATGACTTCCAAAAGTGTCGGTAACAACTCACCCTACTTAGTGCTTTCATGAACAGTTGTTCGAATTCACATATATTCTTGTTCCTTTCCTTTTCTCTTGTGCTGCTCTTCTCACGGATAACGCTATTTTCGTGCAGCGGACCATATAAATGACACTGTAAGTGTTCTAAGTGACATTCGTTGCTGTATCAGCCTTTTTACTCACCACTACGTCAGCGCGCATGTACAGCGACGCCAGTCAACGAAAAGAGCGTTCCGGTCGGCGAGTTTTATCAGGTTTAACATCGCTGATGCAGTCAGTCGGCCCCACTAGTCGCTGGGATGTCCCGAAATGATGTGCACTGCAAAAAAAGTGGTCCTTGCATTTTCTCCCAGACAACAGGCGTACGAACCACAGTGGTTCCCTGCGCCACTTTCCTTGTCTTTCAGACCACTACCCGGAGTACTTCTGGACCGCTATCAATGGCGTCGTACGAGTGATGACGATGTCGATGTGCGCCTGGTGGATTATGTCAGCCAACCAGGTAAGGCAAAGACGAGCATGTGTTTCCCGTGTTGTGTTTCTACCCTTCCCTGTCGAGCACAACGGCACGTGAAGTCCACGACGACGTGTTTACGTGAAGAGAGACGGATTTATTTTGCAGCTGTGACTATAGCACTCGAGCACACCGATAGGCTTGCGAAGGTTTCCGCTAGAAGGAGCAAAGTTTCATCGCAAGCTCCCTTTCCCTCCATCCTTCCAACCTCCTCCGGCTAAGGCCCTTACGGTCAAAACGCAGTGCAGTATAAACGTATAATGCATCACCCCCCTCACCCCTTTCTCGTGGTTAAGGGGTGAACCTCCGCCCCTCACCCCCGTATACTATGGCACGCGTATGAGCACACTTTCTATGGTTCCGTTTCCTAACGCGAAGAGATTCGGTCGCGTTTGGGGAAGGTGAAATGCTGGCAGGACAACGTTGTAAATCCCCTCCAAACTAGGAATGAGTGTACCGCACCTGCCTATTTCAGGCTTAAGATGTTTTCTCTCAAATTTAACACAATTAATGGAAACTGGCCCTTTCATAATGATGTAATGATTGGCTCTTTCATAGAATCATATCTCTGCTTCGCCTGTATTACAACACATAATTAGGGGTTCGCCCACAAAGCTAAACAAGAAAAACAATAAAGCAGGTCTCACCGAGATTCGAACTCGGATCGCTGGATTCAAAGTCCAGAGTGCTAACCATTACACCATGAGGCCACGAACGCTTCCGACGCCGGGAATCGAACCCGGACCTATTGGGTGAAGACCAGGTATCCTAGCCGCTAGGCCGCGCCGGAACGACGAGTGTGCTTTGGATTATCGCGTATACAATTTTTTGACAGATTTACGCAAGTGTACCGTTAATACGACGCGCACGCCTTATCTCATGCTTCATGCACGCACTCGACACGTATTTTCCAGCTGTGTGTGAACTGCGTCAGTCGCGTAACACCGTTGGCTGTGCGAAGGTATCACGTGACAACGGCCCGATCGTTGACAGCTGAGCCAAAAAGGAATAATAATGATAACAATAAAGAAGGCTATAAATTAATTGGCTGAGTATGCAGTGAAGAACACCGTATAATCACTAACCGCTCTTCAATACTTCCATTTCCAAGAGCGATCCATTCCCTTATGGAACACTCTTCCACTTATCATGACAACTACGAGATCATTACATCAATTTAAGAAAGAGCTAAAAATGTGCTTACTTCACGCAGACTAACCAGAACAGTTGCTGTTTCTTTCATTGTGTGCTTTGTTGTTCAGTGTATCTTGGATTAAGGTTATTAAACTGTTGTACGCTTGTTTTTATTTTGTCTCTTACAATTTTTAGTGACATGTTAAAACCTTGCTATTTAATGTAATCGCTTGTGTATTTTTCTATTGTTATGTTTTTTTTTTCATTTCACTACTATCTTTCGCGACTGTTGCTGTGAATTGCCTACTACCTCATTTGTTTTTGTACAGGAGGTTCCGACGCAGTCTCTTGACTATGGGACCTCCTTCTGTATACTAAATACCTGTAACTTCACCCAACTTTTAATAGTAAAATTGATTCTGATTCTGAAATTGATTCTGATTCTGACAGGTAGAACTCGTGTTGTGTGATTGCTGCGCAGGCTCGGACCACTGGCATGAAGATCGCCTTCGCGTGGATTCTCCTCCGGGCTGTCGGCAACGTGATGTACGCGTACGGAAGCGTTCTCTACGAGACTGTCATCATGGTGAGGACGCGGCGAGTCTCGTATTCACTTTGTCAAAGAGTAGGTCTTAGTGCCACGGTGGTGAAACACGTGATGACGCCAGCACTGCGAACTTGTTTCCTGCGTAACGTACTGGCAGTCAACAGGAACTGAGCGGTGTTACGCTGCGCCGAAAACAAGCCTGCGTATGTTTAAGACCTAAACGTTGCTCTTGGCGATTCAATGATCGTTCGCTTATACGCAACTTTTCTACTGTTCGCTTTCAGCCCGAAAATTTGATGTCCTTGTTGGGCATAGGAAACACGGTATGTACTCAAGAATTGCCTGCATGCATGTGCGCTCTTTGACGACTGTTGTTTACAGTGGTCGTTCAGGGTTTAACTAATGCGACGTGACCGCGTGGTATACTTTAAACAACATAAGTTGGTTCAAACTTGATTTATTTACTCTGAAGGAACGTGGTATTCTGGTAAGTCACGTTTTTACTTTTATCTTCACCTCTCGCAGTTTTCGCCAACCACAAGAATAGCTAGCGCGACAGGCTGGCTCCTTGGTGAGGTAAGTTTTAAAGCGGCGCCTGTAATTGCAATCATTTGGATTTGTGCTAACCACGTGAGATCTTAAAAAGACAGAGAGAGTACACCTTATACTTCACTTATACAACCGCGCGCAAATTTTACCACCAACTTCTTCGCGCTGCAGTTGGTGGTCCTATAAGTCCAGCAGCAAGCATCGCTGTTCAGCCGACATTGGAACGACCGACAGGACACGTATTTGCCCAAAGTTCCCTCTTGCTGCTTCAGACGTGTTAGCTAATTTGCAAATTTATGACATATATACAAATTTTCTCGTCATAAATAAGAATTCGTATAGTGGTCGTGTGTCCGCGCTGAAACTTAATGACTGAAAGAAAAACAGGCAAGCTTGGACATGTCGAAGGAAAGCAGGAAACTGTAAATAACCACACTGAAAATGCTTAAGCAAAACAAGCAACAGAAGCGAGGCAGGAGCATACGTGAATACCCAGCATTCAAAACGAACAAAAGAGGGAACGATTTCGACTTTAAAATTCAACGATGATGGGAAAGTCCAACGTGGTAGTGAGCGAAGCGGGTGACACTGACGGAAGACGCAGCAGCGTAGGCCTATCTCATACAAAGCAGTAACAACGTCCAGCCCGAGTCCCACTTGTGATGCGCTGCCGATACGGCTGCGGTGCTGTGGACGGCGCGCTTCGTTATTACATAACTTTTTGCATAGAACTCAATGTGCTGTTGAACTTTTGCTTGCACGGTCGGGACGTTTGAACCCTTTAGAAGTCTCACTCGCCGCGGTAACTCAGCAGGCAATGCGCTGCGCTACTAAGCTGGGGCACGCAGGTTTGATCCCCGGCTGTGGCGGCCGCGTTTCCATGACAACGAAATGCAAAGAATACCCGTGTCCTTGGATTTGTGTGAACTTCGGGAAGCCAAAATTATTTGTGGACTTCTCCACTACGGCATGCCTCATTATCATACCGCCGCGGTTTAAACAAGTAATACTGCAGAATTGGAATATTTGCCCGTGTCCTTGAGACATTTCTTGTGAGGAAAAAAGAAATCGTAATCGGTAACGGCCGAATCTCCACTTAATGTACCAATATCTATCGTGTTGTTCTCGTATGTCGTTTTGGCGTCTTTTCGCCACTTTCTGGTGCCATCTGAGGGACTGTTCACGTCAGTGAGGCTCTCCATTCGTCCCTATTTGAGGAATATCATTTCTGAGTTGAACTGTCATGCTTTGCCATGTCGTAACGTAATCGCACACGCACTCTTTCTGTTAGTCTCGCTTGGCTCTCACGCGATTAGAGGATTTCGCTGCTATAGCGTAGAAGGCATTGGACAGCGTGAACGGAGATAACAGCGCTTAGCCAAAAAAGCTGTAGAAGCCCGGATATGTGCAGAAAATCTTTGTAGTGCCGAGGAGTGGTTATCCCCTGCAGGGGAAAAAAGCGAAGGAAAGAAAAAAAATAATTTTCTCACTTTGGAACTGGGAGTGATACAGGAGTACGCCTTCCCAAGTTATCGTGAAAGAACGTTGCCGTTGGACTCTGTTGCATCAAGGATTTTCTGCCGCACAAAAGCTCGAAATCACTCGACCAGAACATGCGCGGTATGGATTTTTGGAGGGTGTGTTAGTGGGTGTTGGGTAGGATGTGCTGGTGAGATGACGGGGGGGGGGTATAAATCCCTGTAGCAGGGTTCCTTTCAAGGCGGTACCATTCATCCTATGTAGGTGCAACCGCTTTGCGCAGCGCTTGTCATCACTCACGGTTACCATCGCCGCGTTCTGCAGGCGTTCGTGCTGTCCAGGATGCACGTGTTCTACTGCTTGGCGACTGCACCGGATCACTGGCAGGACCACGAGAAAGAGCGGGCGCTGGCCGTGGACAAGAAGCCTGCTGGCGTTCCCACCAAGTGATCCCCGGGTTCCCTTTCGGCGTGGGACGATGCCTCTAGGAGTTGCTTAATAAACTCACGCATGCCCGACAGATAGTAGTAACATTGTAAAGACCGTGAATACAATGTGCGAGTGCACAGAATCTTCGTGTTGAGCATCGCAGGACCGGCGACGACACAGGGACAACTGAAACACGGTGCACTGTGATGTACTATGGCCTTGTCGTGTCGGTTCTTCTGGTATGTATAGTGCAGAACTGCACTACAAACAACTGCTTTGTTTTCTGTGGGCTATATGATGCAAACACTGTATAAAACATGCCCAAATGCTTTCCGCGTTATGAAACTTCGCGATGTCGTGTTTCTCCAGTAGTACTAAGTAATTAAGCGTATTTACCGGAGACACTCAACTGTAGATGTGGAGATCTAACTCTTCCCTTTTGCAAAGTGGAAGCAGCTGTTCTGGCCGCGATAAAAACATGACTAAACAACAGGCTACACCATAACAAGAACAAAACAACAAAGTAAAAATACACATAAGGAAAAAACCCGCAAAGAAAATGCTCAGCACACCACAGCAGAAAAGCGCACCCACTTGGCGGTCTCGGAACAGTCTTGCAAGATTACTCTTTGTTGTGTTACCGCTCGGCGCGTGCCGCGCCTCGACTTACGTAAAGCTTCTTAAATCATTCCCATTTTCCTACTAAACTTTGCACGCACGGCGCGTACAGTTTAGTACATTCCCCAGAGCCTACGAGAGCATCGGCGATAACTCGAGAATTTACTACTACGCGTTTAGAAAAGCCGGCGCATTTTGCCCCTAATCATTTTTTTTTATCAACGACCGACGATTATGTTCGCTGCTATCGTTGTGCATTGAGAGCTGCTTTCATTGATGGGCACAGGTTTGCCAATTAAAGGAACGCTAAAGAACAAAATGATTTTTTCGTGCATTACTAAATTGCCCTTTCACAACACCAACAGCGCCACTCTTGCTACGAAAGAACGCTTTTTTTATTGCGAAATAAGATTGCCCTTAAGGCATAGGCAGCGAGAAAATGCACAAAAAGAAAAATACAGGTACCGACGCCGCCTTCACATTTCCGCAACCAGCTCACTGTGACGTCATAGATTTTGAAGGCGCCTTTTATGGCGCAGAAATTTATTTTTTTTCGCTAAAAAATGAATCGTGTTGTGCCGCAGGCGGGCTAGAGACTTCACGTAGCAAGTATCATCAAATTTCATTGAGCCAGTAGGGGCCAAAATACGAAAAGAAAAATACTTTGAGATCTGTTACGTCACGCTAACGTTCGGGCGCCTAGGTTTCGGCGCGTAATTCAGAAACGAAACTTTAACCTTCGCTTTCTCTTCTAATACTGAATCGAAAACAACGGCAATAGAGTTCTCAAATCGTAGTCTATTGTTCTCGTTTGATTCACTGTTTCTCTTTAGTGTTCCTTTAAAGAGTTCGACCTTTAACGGTTTGTATTCCGTGTCCTCCGTCATCACGACCACGTGACAATAGTGGTAGTCTCATGGAAGGAAAAAAAAAAAAGGAAACTATGAGGCGATGTCACGTGATCCCGCTACCTTCGGCAAGCTGACCTCCTTTGGCGCCTGTTCGCAGCGCCTCTCGGGTTGGATTAGGTCCACATGGTTGCCGGACCGCTCGAGGTTGTTCGGTGCGCGGTGACTTTTAGTGGCGCTTCACCATGCGTAAATCTACCGCTTCCCTATCACGAGACCTTGGCCTGTTTTCCACGATCATTTGCATTTGTCTTTGCTTGAGATTTCGATGCTTGACGTCTACCTGTATCTACTGGATGAGTGGACTGAGCGTGTGCCTTGCGCTGAAGTGCACGTACTGACAGCCCAGAAGGCGCACCATCCATTCTGAGACTGAGCGACTAGGCGTCGGTAAAGTAGCCGTGATAACTTCGCCTAGTCACCTGGTACCGCGTCTGCGAGGCCAACTGTGATGACATGAAGCCGCCACTAGAAAACACACACACCAATTGTGATCACTGGCAAGGCTACGAGCGATAGCACCTGCGTGCGACGCCTCTCCACATCGGATCACCTGGCGACGTGAGAAACCGTAAATCTATCAACGTTTCACCTGGCATATCGGGACACAGTAGCGTTCTCATAGCTCCAGGTCACGGCGACGTGATGAATGACCTTGCGAAGCACGTGGTAGACCTTTAGTTCTGATAAACTAATTCTATCAACACATATTACTTGGCCTCCTTTTACGGAATGACTTGTTTGGCTAGTTGGCGTTTGCTTACACCCAGGTAATGCAGCATGAAGGCACAAATACGAGAGCAACGCTACTACTAGCCTTGCGCTATGTGTCTGTGTGTTTGTATTTGTGATTTCGCGCTACGTTATGTTACTCGAATGTATTCGTTTTCCCGCTGAACGCACCAAACTAGAACCTTTGTCTTACCATCCAGCTCCATGTCGCGCAAGACACAGACACCATGAACACATTTCTGTTTTCGCTTTCCAGTTTATTACAGTTCTTTTTTTTTTTAGTACTGTACACGTGAGCGTTGTCGTTAGCGCGTCTGTCCTGTGCCTCCAACACACGCGTCACACAAGTGCTTTCATTGCTCGCGCGCTTTGCAAGCAAGATCCGAAAATGATTAGCGTACAGCGTTTGTTAGATCGCAGATCTCTTTTCTGCGTTTGTGCCAGTAATGAAATTCCTCCCACCCCCCCCCCCCCAATCACCTGCAGTGACTGTGTAGATAATTTTAACGTCTCTATGACGCCATCTATCAGGAAGATACTGAATGTCAAATGAAGCCGCTGTCACATGCTGACATCATGCGTCCTTCTATGAACGTTCACGTCGTTGTGGTTGTCGTGGCTCGTGTTTAGAATCGGTGTCATGATGTGTATTTCGCAGCTTATAGATACACCTTTTGATCGGCGCCAACCTTAATTTGTCACGGCTCTGCGACATGGTGAGACAGAGAAAATTCACTTAATTTGCACGTGAACTGTGCAAGCAAGCGGGTAACGCCTGTACACAACATCACGTCCATCAAGCGATGCGCCCTCCTGTCAGTGCATAATGTATCTCACTGACGTAGGCAACGTAGTAAGAAAGGTTCTTATCAGAGAGACGCGAGAAAAGTCAACATTTTTTTCTTAACTCATGGCCGAACGATAGTTATCGATTATCGCGATTGAGAGTAGCTCTACAGAAGCTAGGCGCCCGATTCGTCTAAATGACATTTACATTACCTTTCTTTCTTCCCAGTTTTCTCTTTACTGTAACCGAGTTGGCTGAAATCGGCAGCTGCCTTTGGCAGTCAGGCATTCAGTATAACTTGGTTACCATCTGAATGGTCCCGCAGACTACAATGAGTGAACAAAGTCACCCAGTCGCCGAATGCAAAGCATTCTGTACAGCTCATTGAGCACACCGAGCACATCGTTCAAAGTGAACGCGAACGTAAAGCTGACACTTACGAAAAAGAAATCATATCGCGTCTCAGTGAGCTTGTACGTAAATGTGTTTGGAGTCAAATACATTTTTTGAGCAAGTAAATTTACGCCATAATGTTGCAGATGCGATTGTTACGTCCTTTCAACGACGTCTGTTAGCTTACGCCATATTGGGTACGTCAGTCTACTACCCTCCATTTTCTTTTCTTCTGCTGTGTATTTTTGTGTCGTCTAGCAGCTGGTGCTTGTGTCCATCTTTTGAGTGCTAGACCTCAATCTCGAGTGGTAGCTGTCGTTCCGGTCATCGAAGCATCGCCGGCGATGTTAGGCCTAGAACTGGCACCACCAGGAGGCGTCGCAGTCGCAGGTCGTAGGTCGGGTGGCACGTCCGTATCGAAGCCCACGTCCTCGTAGGCTACGGGTGGCCTTACGGGACCAGGATGACCCCCGAACGAGCGGCCGTCGTACGAGTCCGTAAAGCCCGGTCCGAAATCCACGTTCCCAACTCCCACGGGACCTGCGTCCAGGTCTGACCAGGTGGGAACAAGAGGTTTCACATTAGTCGGAAAAAATAAAATTCTGGGGAACGGCGATGCAAAGGAAGTCACACGAATGTCCGAAAGAAATGACGTTACGGTTGCGCTTGCAGTCGCGACCACACGTCATTACCTGTGAGTCTTCTCAGCGCTCGTTCCAGCCTGTCCACACGTTCATCCAGGTCGGAGAGGTCGTTTGCCAGCTTCGACACGGTTTCCAAGACATTCTGAAAAATCGTTCAAGCAAACTCCGCTTCGTGCCACATTAACGTACACACACGCGGGCGCGAAAAATGACAGCATTCGCACAGCAGACAGTTGAGAGCATAAGTCGCCGAATGTCGATCATACCAATTCATGGAGTATATTTCTTGCAAGCGATTCGCTCAGACTCGCCAGAATACTACTAAGCCGGCTCCTCAATTCTCTGATACACCAATATGCGGATCGCCGTTTGACTCACACTCCCCAATATGCTGCTCAGCAGGGCACACTCAGGCTCATCAATACTTTCTTCTGAGTCAGTTTGGTTGACCGTCATAATGGGATTATACTGTAGGGCAAACAGACAATGAGAGAGACTGACTGTACGCGGTCACACATCGATTGTGTCTACGTGTCGTCTGTGATCTGGCTGTCTGTTTCCCCTCTACTTCCGTTTCATACACCAGATGCAATACTGTGGAGGCTACGCAAATAGTCTGTAAAGAAAATAAATAGGATAGGTGTATCGCTCCCACGAACAAACGACGAACATAAAATGCCATCTAGCGTACCGCGATTGCTTATCCATGCAATACGAGCGTGTTTTGTCAATCTTATGTGGTCTGTATTACTATTCGAAGCTGCCACCAAGGCATTTATTATTTCTCGCTCACCGCAAGAAACGCACTACTTTTTTAGTGGCGGAAGGACCCAGCGTAAACATGAGCACTAGTTTTAACAGCGTTGCACGTGGTATATGAAACTGAGTATAATACTGCTCCCATGTTTCACTCAGACTCGCAGGTCGCATTGAGCACGAGTGAGCCTGAGTGAGTGGAACAGTGAGTGAGTTTGCCAACAGTGGCTGACAGTCCTACCATTTGCGTTTACACTGCCTTCCGCGATGTTTACAATTATGCTGATGATGATCCTTATCGGCCCTTCCTTTGAAACGAGGTGACAGCAAACAATCACCTAGACTGCTTGTTCTAATGAGATATCGTTACACAGACTATATATATATATATATATATATATATATATATATATATATGTATGTATCACGTCGAAGCAGCTTCTATCTCCGGCATATGGGGCGGGCGCGATTTCATCTACTGAGACCAAAATATCAGGGTTTAGCGCATTTATGGGCTAAAAACTGACGTTACTGTTGAAAATTTGATCAGATAGTTCATGCAACGAAAATGATGCGGTTTGACGCTTACCATGGCACTGCGGTGACTGATGAAGTCCTTCGGGTCTGCCTCAGCTACATTCGTCAAGAAGAAAGATATACAGTACACATAAGTACGCATCTGAAACCACCGGCCGAGGAATTTCATTCTAAGAGTGACTGGTTAAACAATTTCCTAAATTTTTGGGTTTTTCGTGCCATGAAGTAAGAGACGATTACGAGGCACGTAGTAGCGGGGGACTCACGCTTGATTTTGACCAGCTCGTGTTCTTTAATGAGAGCTTAAATCTAAGTGCATTGATGTTCTTGTATTTCGACCCTACCTAGATGCGTTTGCGTGACTGGGAATTAGAACTGCCTGTTGGAACTTGTTCGCTAAGCAACCACGGCGGGTCGAGTTACTAGTCACGCAACCGAATGTATCAAATTGATATGACTAAAACAATGATAGTAAATTACTGTAACCAAGACGCGTACCATCGCTTACCGACTATTGCAACGTGTTGCCCCAACGCAATATAAGAAATGATGCAGATGTGAACATCAATGATGGGGAAGTCCTCAGGTCCTCGTGAACATTCCACACTTCGATAACCGTCACCATGCCTCCCCTAAAATAGCACGGTATGCTCTACGGTACACGCACGATTACGTCGGCGGGAGAGCCGCAATGGCGTCGATCGTTTTGTAGCCAAGCAAACAATCTACACAGGCTGACAGCTGCGTTACTGTGCAGCGTTCTTGTCGCTAGACGGAAGAACAGATTTGCTGTGTTTAAATAGACGAGCATTAGTAATAGTGTTTCGTTCATGACTAACAGCGAAGCTTAAAAAAAGTTCCTGTCGGTTATTTCGGAAATTTAGAAGATACCGGTGTCTTGCGTAAACATCAAATTGTAGTGCATCGTGAAAGCTACTCATAATAATAAAAAAAATCCTGTGGCACTCTCAAGAAATCTCGCTCTGTTTTATGATTTTCCGTGAAATGTGCTTGTCTAATTAACCGGGTAAGGTTTATATGCGTTAGCATGAGATTCGAAAATGGCATTTATATATCCGCGCTTCTCTATAAGGACAAGCTCTTCGTCTTCAGCATTTCGTTTACGCCATTCTGATCCCGAACACCTTACGCAGATATGAAGTCACACGCTATTCGTTAGCTACCGTTTTAGAAGATCAAATGTTATCAAATTTATCAAACGAGAGGCAAAAACTAGGTCACAGCCTTAGGCTGTGACCTAGTTTTGGTTGTTCAAAACCTTGTCAATGTTCTCACCTGCACGTCGTAACGTTCGCTTATTCTGCAATGCTTATATAGCGGACGTCACGATCCAAATCGTTAAAAGGACTCGGGAACGGTTCTGACGATTTTGTAGAAACGCATTGAGCCGATGGCGCGATGCAATTGGCTTGCCTACGCGTCGTTTTAGACGGTCATGACAAACTTAGCAAGAAGAGACAGACAGGCAAGAGAGGGCAATAGATCAATTCAAACAGTCTTGCAGACAAGCACAACATATACAAGTGCAAAACAGACATGCACGGACTCTGATTGAAAGGAACTGCAAGATCATATTGCTACCTTGGCCAACTGTCGAAGGACCACCTGGAGGACCCGGGGGTCCGGGGGGTCCGACAGGGCCGGGAGCACCCGTTGCACCCGGAGCGCCGTCTCTTCCTGGAGCACCTGCACGCAGCACAGAAAAGGGCTGCTCAGCGCATGCGCACTATGATGTAGAATGGTTTCGAACTACGTCTTTGCCGTACCGAGTGTGACGCACACGAAGGGAAGCATAAAACGTGCTCTTCCGCATTCAAATAGTTCCAAATTTTCCATAGGAAGTTCATAAGTTTTCCATATATTTCCCGTATATTTGCCATATCCTTCCATGTGAGTCTTACGGAAACATGTGGAACTATTGGAACGACCACATGGAGCATTTCAGACTCCAGCAGGGGAACACGCCACGACCTAACGTTTATCGATTGGCGAAGCAGCACGCTGACCGCAGACACGGGCTGCTGATTGCTTCGGACCACCCGAGTTCAACTTCTCAGCAGAGAACAATTTGTGCGCTATAGTTTCGTCAGAACAAGCCCGCCGTCGACAATGAAGAAGACCCCGGGGCCTGTGGACAGTTCTCTCAAGGTCAACCACCCCCCTCAAGCTCAAAACCGGTATTGCCGCAAAGCTGCTCGTCACCTCTGGCTTCACCGCAGCAACACGTCGCGCGCGGGGAAACCAGCTTTAGGGCCGTCGTAGCATCGCGCAACAGCGCACAGAAAAAGAAGGGGGAAGAAAAGACGAGCAAAATAAAACAATTTCTTCAACATTCCACCCATTCAATGCGCAAGCTGTGTACGTTGAACGCTGATTACAGTCGCAGTGTTTAGTGCGATGTTAACTAAGTAGCAATGTTGCAAGCTGCAAGTATTTCCACTGTCCTTCTTTCTCGCTCTCGAAACGTGACACAGAGGCAGAATGTGCGGGTTCTTTTCGTTTAGTAGTTTTACAAGGCCTACATACATTACCGCGGTCACATAGGCTACTAATGTACAGCACGTTTCGATACACCGTTACTAGATCGGACCAGCATCGTCGCTGAAAACATGCCCGTATTACAACTTATCCAGGAGTAAACAGACAAGTGCGACATACAAAGAGGTTATTTAAAAGTTCTTGCTGTCGTATGCCATCTCTGCAAGGAATCAGAGTTCGAACGGATCAGCGTTTTGGCCAGAAGAACCACTTATAGCTGGCACTCTCATTTACACAATACGTACAATGTCAAACATTCCGCACATAAAAGGTACTTCGCAAGTGAGACATCCTCGTCTCAAGTATGAAATGTTACTTGCGGTGGGTCTAAAAGAGCACTCGAAGTCGTCGAAGACGAGACAAAACCTGCATTAGTGGGAGTCATTGATATCGAAGGTCACTACCGCATCGAAAACACAGTCGCTCTATTCATTGCACATCATCCTACCTACCCGGTGGTCCTGGTGGCCCCTTGGGACCTGCAGTACCAGGTGGACCAGGCGGCCCAGGAGTGGACGCACCGGACGTACGTCCGGGAGCTCCGGAAGTTGTCCTGAACAAAAATAAGTCGCACTTATCAAACGTCGCAGCTGAACTGCGAAAAATCTTGCTCACGGCGTATCTAAACGGTCGGAGCGTATGATGTAGCTGCTCCTCCAGGCGTACAGACACAATAAGTATCCGAGAACCACCACGCATAAACGTTCACTCTCGTGGAACGAGTCCAATTGTGCTAGTGGCTGTTGTGCCACCCCCCCCCCTCCCGTCTCTCTGTCTTTCTCGTAGAGTATTCAATGGATATCACCAGCTTGCCTGTGCTATCAAATACGCCAGCTAAGGACGAGCCCAATGACGCATTTCACACGAATGGCGCAAGTACCAAAGATTGCTCCTAGTAAGCCGACTCCCTCCGCGCACTTGCCCTCTCAATCTGCGAAATGCAATATCTTCGGCGAATGCGTTTCAATCGTCGTATCAAAAGAGCGAGACCTTATTCGCACAACTACACTCTCACACCGCAGTGCACCAGCATTTCATACTGTAGATATACAGGTACAGAACACTGTCTTACATGTCACACAGCCTTCCAGACCGCCACCTACCTTATCCCCTCCGTTATACATTTTACTGGCCCCGCAGGAGTGACTGAGCGACGACTCTTCATCGCTTTAGTACAGAATCACCTGAATGCTTAAAATAGGCCGCTCACTAAATGTATTACGTCTTAATTCCCATCACTGGACTCACCTGCCGCCACCGCAGTTGCAGGGAACTGTCGGAGGCGGTTGGTCTCGCGGTGGGGGCCATGTCCTCGGAGATCCAGGAACCTGCATGTAGACATGGCGTAGGACGAGTGTGTGTATGACGTGCGGGCATGTATGACTAGTTGCAGAAGACATTGCCTATACTGCGAGTTGCCAACTAGCAACTCGCCATGTGCGACATGTACACATGGACGTAAGCATATGCAATCTATACGTTCGCACGGAAGGCAAACTTAAACATGTAAAGCATGAAACAGAGAGCGTTATGATTACGAATTCATGCTCACGTGAAGGCTGCGCTTGTGATCTCCGCCTCCTCCTGACTTCGGAGCCTGTGCTGGAACCTGTGTCGCTGGAATGAAACCGCAAACTGAACGTCACTTGACAGTTGTGCCATCTATGCTGTTCACGTGGTCTATTAATGTAACACAGAGAGAGATATACTAATTATTAACTGAAAATGTGACAGGTCAGAAAGAATGCGGAAAGCTTGCTTTGTTCAGAACATTGTTAGAACGGTACAAAAAAACCCTGCAATTGCATGGCTGGCCACGAACGGTGGATTCATCCAAAGCTGTAACAAACACCTGGTGTGCAGGCTGGGCCGGAGTATTCGGGACAGCAGCCCCAGATCACCCTCTGCTGCATCCGAATTCGTGTCACGTACACGGGTCGCCTGATCGGAACCCTGCGTGTGTCCAAGGAGTTGAACAATTAATGACGGAACCAAGCGAAATGAAGCGACGGTTCACTTCAAAGACGACGTTAAATCTACACGGAAAGGAATCATAAATATATCAGAGGAGGAGGTTCCAGAGTTTAGGAATAACCTAAGTAATGTAATTAAGTAAGGACGCCAATAGTAATAAAAGTGAGTGCGTGAACAATACATCAATAATTCTCACAGTATGATCAAGCACAAGCGATAATCATGGCGCTAAGTAACTATAAAAAAGAAGGATGTGATCAAGTACGTTAGCAGTATACATTTATAAGAATAAGAGATCGACGTTGTTGACGTAACTCAATAGAATGTCTGAACTACCAGCTTGTGTGTGTGTGTGTGTGTGTGTGTGTGTGTGTGTGTGTGTGTGTGTGTGTGTGTGTGTGTGTGTGTGTGTGTGTGTGTGTGTGTGTGTTAAATTTGTCCCCCTGGTATGGAAAAAGAAATAAAATAAAGTGGGGGTAGCCCGCGCCACCAGAAGGTATATCGGGCTTAAAGCCAATCGCACCATAAAGAAATAAGGGGAAGTGTTCCCAAAAACTACCAGCTTTTGTGTGTGTGTGTGTGTGTGTGTGTGTGTGTGTGTGTGTGTGTGTGTGTGTGTGTGTGTGTGTGTGTGTGTGTGTGTGTGTGTGTGTGTGTGTGTGTGTGTGTGTGTGTGTGTGTGTGTGTGTGTGTGTGTGTGTGTGTGTGTGTGTTAAATTTGTCCCCCTGGTATGGAAAAAGAAATTAAAATAAAGTGGGGGTAGCCCGCGCCACCAGAAGGTATATCGGGCTTAAAGCCAATCGCACCATAAAGAAATAAGGGGAAGTGTTCCCAAAAACTACCAGCTTGTGTGTGCGATCATCTGCGACCGCGATGGAAGAACAGTGGTAAAGGCGCGAAACAAAAACAAATGAATTAGCATGCGCACTTTCTTCGGTTCTAGCAGTGCGGCCGTCATAAACTCTCTTTCCTGAAACTTTCTAGAAGTGCCAATTTACTAAGCTCAGATCGCGTATCAGATTCCTTTCACATGTGGCGAAAAATTGCTTGTCGATCGCCTACCTAAGAAGTAATGGAAGTAATGATCACTGGCATCAGCGCGCTCCGATATATGCAACGAACTGCAGCTCACTCATGTGATATGCTGCGATATTCTATAAATACTCTATAAATATATGCTGTGATTTTGTATTCGGGTGATATTCTATAAAGCGGGTCTCATGGCTACGATACGTAATCAGAAATCCTACCGCACCAACTTTAACTTTGTGACACTGAGTTCGCTTTGCAAACAAACATTTGTAGCTTGCGCTGAATAATTTCCCATCTTTGTGAACCTATACCATGTGATAATAAATCCGATTTTATGTCTTGTTGGTTTGTTCTGAAGTTACGAAAAAAAAGGGTTTACTGGGTTTAATAGGTCGCGTCATCGCCTATCGTTCGCGCTCCTGCTCCATCCACGCTGCAATCTTACTATGGAATTAGCTCACCATCACTGATAAAACTATATCGCTTCCTGCGCGATAAGGATGGGCAGTGTGCGCACATCCGATGAAAGAGAGGAAATAATGACGTCAGAGCCGCAGCGCAGGAAACTTACGTGTACACACTGCAGTCACCGGTGAGGCATTCGGGTCTGGTCCTCACCTGCACCACCTCGGTGCCGTTCCGCTCTCGGCAAGTGACGTTTTGGATCACGCGGTAGGCGCACAGGTTCCTGCACGAACAGCCAAGTCGGTTCAAGATATGCAATCGCTCTATATGTGCTAGTGTCCGAACTCGCACCCCAGAAGCGATTTCTTGTTAGCAGCAGGAAAAAAAAAAATCTCCAAGCGATACTGCAAGCACCAGATCAAGTTGCGGAAGTTAAAAGGCCGGCATGCTTTAGACACGTCCTCTTGATTTCGGTTGAAATCGAAGATGAGCACATTTCTTCATATTTCCTCGTGAACTAAGCGTGCGTCTCTTATGCGGTATGTATGTTATGAGTAACTTGGAACAAAAGCATGCATTATGCCTGCCAATTAGGCGCAGTACGTTGGTTGTTGGGGACACCAGACAATGCATATTCTTCTGTCGTCTGCTTCAAGAGCAACAGTCAACAGATTCTGATTAGGCACGTAACTTGTACAACCTCGCTCACGCCTACACACTGTCCAGGTATAGGCAGACAAACGACTAACCCTTTTCGTTGCAGAAGCACCTTCTCGGATGCGGCTACCAGCCACGGCGTCGCGGTCGCAATCCAAGTCAGCAGGAGTAGCCGCGTCGTCTGGTTGGAGGCCATGGCGTCTGCAGCAGCGGGTGCCCTTGCGTACCCTTGTCGTCGTTCGAGGACTTCCTCAGGACGTTCACATAGGAACCTGTACCTTTCAATCAACTCGCTTTTTTTGCCGCACGAAGAAAAACAAGAATGGCAGTTACGACAAAGAACTTTCAATTTTTCGCATTTCCTTTGGTCGTATGAAGTCACGTTCCTCGTGGCGTCACAGCGCTTGCGACGAGCCACGCATTTCACTGGCATGATTATTCCGTATCAGATGGTAGATAAAAGGAAAACATATCTCGTGGCACAGGAAATATGGAACTTGCGCCAGAAATAGCACAAGCTGGTCGCCTCGTACGGACGTAAACGTGGAAGAGCGCGCAACAGATTTGCGGGACGCTCACGTGTGCTTATAGCAGGACATGAACGGTTGGCAGAACAGCTTCACCACTTCCCATTTAGATTATTCACGTACAGGGATGTTTATTAACTCCACCCTGCTGGTAGTGTTCGCGAAGTTAACGACACGCTTGCGAAAACGGATGCGGCTGGATACCGGGAAGCTAGCAGGGCTGAGAAAAGTGAAGTGTGGAGTGATTGAGATGTCATTGCCGTGAATTGCCACATCGCTTCGACGTGGTCGCCTGTATAATCGCACGCATTACACACACACGCGTATGTGTGTGAATTCTGTAACTATCTTACAGCCTAGTGAGCAGGTACGCTGTTTGCGAGATGCGTAATACAAAAGTACGATCACTACGGTTAAACTTACGAAAAAAAAAAAAAGCAACAGTGGACCATGTGCGCATTTATTTTACAATAGATGTATTGCATCTTTATTACCTTCCGCGAAGTGTCCACCTGACGTTGAAAGCCTAATTATGCAATATCTGGATCACTTTATTGTGGGCGCAGCCATATTGTGACCACAGGGCCGTCTGTTACACGTTTATATCAAACACAGTTCAAATGGTATGTGCTACATGCGCATGAGTCTGCCCTCAACACGTACTGTTGGTCGCTAGCATACAAGGCCATCCGCACATACCAGCATGCGGGGAGGACTGTGGTGCGGTGGGCGGTTTCTAGGTTACGCTTGGGCACTGGCAGAGAACTGGCCAAAGACAACAGAGGATGCAAGATTATTAAAATTTTTCTTGAGGTATAACGCGCCTCCCTTCTATGTGAAGAAAGGAAAAGAAAAAAAAAAACCTGCCATTCACCGAAATAATTTACAAATACGCTTTGCTTTCCAGTGTACAGTAAAGAGCTAGGTCACATGACCGGAAGTTTCGCGGTGCCGCACGCTTGCGCTGCTGTAATCGCGATCACGAAACCATCAACAGGTGCTTGGGGAACACCAACAAAAATATCATTCTCTCGAAATGCCTGGTACGCTACTGCATAGGATATTGTGGAAAAGGAAATAAAAAAAAAAGAGGTACGGAGACACGAATCGTCTAACGACGGTTGTAGAAGGTAATGCGTTTAGCATTGATGGTATTTAAAGACATGGTAATTAAAGATCACTGCACGGTGGTGCGTTGCACCTACGACGTCAAGTATGCATGGCACGTGCTGAAGTTATATACTTAAATGCTTTCAGGTTCTCGAGACTCAGGGAGAAGCTGATATCCATAGGACACTCAACGTTCTTGCCATGGGAATCAAATCCGTGTTACAAAGGTGGGCTTGATGTCCAGTTTGCCTGAACGTGAACCAATCTCGCCATCGCAAGCGGTTGATATTTCCGGAGACCCCCCCCCCCCCCCCCCAAACGGCTTTACTCTCCTCTTCGCTCTTTCATTCCCTTTCCCGTATTCCTACGGACTCTGATCCGTGCTCCCGACAAGGGCTGCAGAAAATTGCGTCCTTTACTTTACCGAACCACGGCAAGTATTTACATATTCCTGCTGTACCGCGCATCCGGCAGTACGAAACTGCATACGGCCTGCGATATTGCTATGAAGGCGATCAGACGCCCGCATCTTGTCAAACAGCACTGCGTGCGGTTTGCGTTAAATACCCCGTTTGTCTGTCTGTTCATCTTTGTAACCAGAAAAATGCTACATGCATTTGAAAGAGTATAAAACGTCGCTTATCTCTAGCTGCCATATACAGCTGTAGGTAAAGTAGATTCAAAAAACGCTCCAGAAGAGCGAACTTACGTCTTGAGCCCTCTGCAAGGAAGAACCCCTGGAGATGCCGCTCTCGGAACGGTGCTTTCCAAGACGCACACTCTTGCGACGGCACGTGAAAAAGGGGAAAGGAGAGGAGACGCCGTGAACGTCAGCTGCTAGCCGCCACACACACACAGCCTTCACGCTTAGGATGTGCGGAAGGCCAGCCAGCGGGCTAAGATCGAGGGTGTCGTGTCGGGCGACCCAGTTTTAATTGCAGACACCCGCCGCCGCCACGTCTTGATCCCGTTGACGCTGCGCAGAGACGGCGTCCACTCATTGCGCCCGTCGGAACCTTGAAACGTCGTCGCGGATGCGTCTCTCGGAAGCAGAGAAGCCGTATGCACAGCTTGCACGCGGCGAAGCGTCTCGGAAGGCTTCCCCCCCTTTCCTTTTTTTTGCCGTCTGATCCATTCACGCGACGACTTGGGGCTGGAGAGGGACAGCTCGTCTCCTGCTGCCTTCACCTTCTCCTACACCAGGAATGGAAGCGCTGTCTTCATGCCTGTCTGTCTCTGTTATATCCTCTCCACTGCCATACATAGTTACACATCTCTGTCACCGGTGCTGAAAGGCTGCTATTGTTCAACGGGGTTAGAGTGCGGCAAGAGAATGAGGGAGGGGGTTGCAAGCCGTGTGGGCTCCCTTTCGCCTGCCCCCGCGCTCAGGCATCCGAGCTCCATGTATTCATGCACATATTAGAAAGGAAAGCAAGCCCGACTGGTATGTCCCTGCAATGGTAGTCCTTCCACCCCTCCCGCTTTCAAAAGACCTCTCTCTAAGGAAGCACGGCGGCAAAGACAGGCGCTAAACCGTTTGTTTCGACGAAGACGTAGTGATAGTATAGTGGCTTGCTTTCTCAGACGGCCTAACTTGTACGCAAACATACCGAGAAAGTAAACCTCGTTAACGTCTTCAGTGACCTAAGAGCATCCAGCGCATTCGAAGTATGTGCGACAGGTTGTCAGCGCAAACGTGCAGTTTGACCTCTCTCTGTCAGGGCCTTGAAACACTGGGTCGCTGCTGTCGTATTGTTACGCACATAAATGCGGCTTGGATCCTGCGCGGAAAGGCACGTGTTCAATCCTGGCCCCGGTGGTCGCCTTTCAATGAAGGCAAAGTGCCAGAGGTCACAGTTTGCGAAGCCCTCCACTAGAGCGTGCCTCTTCTTTCCATTCGCTCATTCCCATTCCACCATGGACGCTGAGCGCGTGCTCTCCGCAAGCCGGGCGGCAGAAGGTTAGTCTCCTTTCGTTCAAGAGTACCTGTAACACTTCTAGAACACAGCCAGAAAAACGCTGCCAATCAGTCATGGGGCCTCCTTTAGGTATTTCAGCCAAATATTATTGCGCTGCACGCACCATGGAATTGGCCATTTAGTTTCAAAATACGGCCTGGACATCACCTTCTTTCAACAAATCAGTCCACTGGACGGGCACGGAGTACGTAGGAGATGGCATATCTACCATTCGCGGACTACGCGGGGTGCCGCCATGTCCCCGCAGTGGCTCTGGCCGCACACACATCGTCACTGCGGAAGCGCGAACATCATCAAAGAAAAATGGAAGAGATAATGTTCAAGGTCATGGTGCGCGATGGCGTAGCTTCTTGCCCCTTCCTGCCCGCTTTCCCCTGTGGCTTCTTTCTTCTCTTTTCCCCTCCATGGTAGTGTGTGTGTGTGTGTGTGTGTGTGTGTGTGTGTGTGTGTGTGTGTGTGTGTGTGTGTGTGTGTGTGTGTGTGTGTGTGTGTGTGTGTGTGTGCAAGCCGGAAAAATAGAAAGAGGAAAAAGGAAAGAAAAATAATTGCGATTGATCAAACTGATCAGGCACTGTGAACCGCGGCGCCTCTGCGTAGCTTTCGTCCGCCCAACAAGTTGAACAATTAATCGGAACAACTGGGATTGTTTCCCGTTTCCCTATGTTTATTCTTTTGCTAGATTTACTGGAGTGTTTGTTCTAATATTCCTAATCTGTAATGCGAAGCATGTTATAGGAAGTAACCATGGATGTCATTGGACCACAAGTTTCGGTCAGCATAAAGAAAACAATTTTTGAAGCTGAAGCTGAGGAAAAAAGCCTCTAATTGTGTAAAGTAGGCCGTTACAATTATCATATAAACCCATATAACCAAGACTAAATATACACTATGCTATGACAAATGCATGACCGTTGGCGGCGCCAGGTGAGCAATGAGGGGGGCAGGCACCCCCTTCCAAATCTTTGCCTGCCGCTTTTGACCCTCCGCCTTCCCATCAAGAGCATCGAAAACTGTTTACCCTAGGTAGGCGGTTTGAAACCTCTCCCTGCCTCCCCCGGAGAGAACTTGTTCTGTGTGCAAACCCCCCAGGCAAAAAAAAATAATAATAATCCTGGCGCCGACCTACATGTATGACACCAATTTTGTCCGAATCCTGCTGCGTGAAGCCTGTACTTACTCGCATAGTACTAGAAGTATTGAAGGACCCTGGTACAGCAATGGCTAATGGTGGTTAGCACTGGCTATAGTTGGGTACAGGAGGAAAAAAAAAAAGCGGCGCCTGCCCGCCAAAGGACCCCCCCTCCCGCCAATGGTGCCGCTCTGTCAATGTGACGTCGCGGTAGACAGTCTCCGCGCCGCGCTCTGATTTTTCTATTGAGCGCGACGCGGAGGCGGTCTGCTGCGACGTCACGTTGATAGAGCAGCATCATTGGCTGGAGGGGGGAGGGGGGGCGGGGTCCTTTGGCGGGCAGACGCCGCTTTTTTCTTGACCTGTGCCCGAGTTCTCCGAGTATAGTGTCGGCAGCTGTCGGATAACTGTTTTGCTAATCTTGGCTAGTTTTGGCAACGGTTGGCTTAAGTTTCGGGTGTAAGGTTTCGGGTAGAATCGGGCTTTAGCCGGTTCTTACACCCCGAACGTGTTTCATGAAAACCTGCATGGTTGAACCCTATTTCTCCCTGAATTCCAATGCCCCGTAACAACCTCGTGCATGACGTTCGCAGCACACACGGGAGGACGGATTTACATCCTGATGGCTTAATCTGAGCTCCAGTGGCGTAGAGTTCGTTTCACAGGCCGTTTGCAGCACTTTAAACGCTATACGGCTGTCATTGGTAAATTTACACTCGTGAACATAGCCCGAAAAAGAAAAACCCGAATTTCGGCATGGTTAAACAAAAAGCCCGACTTTCCGGGGGATTTCACCTTGAAAAATAGCGGCGATTTTTGCCCCCCCCCCCCCCCCCCCGGAATTTGAAAGAATATAAAACCCGAAAAACGAACAGCCCTACGTTGCTCCTTACGCTGCGATCCCCTTAGCGCAGGTATAGTGCCTAGAATTTTTTTTTTTCTAGGCACTATAGCGCAGTTGTCGACATGGCTCTCCTTGATAAAATACTTCACACATACACACGCCGAAGTTTCCTATACCGCAAAACCCATCGCACCCATTGTATTCCTTCCTGAGAAGTGTTTCTGGAGATTTTGGGATATCAGAAAGAAGAGAAAATAAAAACCTACCTTCCAATTTTTATACCTCTGAATGCGAAAAATTTCTTGACTTAGAGACACTGATATTGTCCTCGAAAACTATGTGCGGATCGTAATGCTCGCAGATGACCGTCATTTCATTGTGAACGTGCCTAAGACAAAGGCAAAACCATGGAAACGCGGATTCCGTTACAGAAACGTGACATTGATTGATTTTCTGATTTTGTGGGGTTTAACGTCCCAAAACCAGCTCTGATTATGAGAGACGCCGTAGTGGAGGGCTCCGGAAATTTTGACCACCTGGGGCTCTTTAACGTGCACTGACGTCGCACAGTACACGGGCCTCAACATTTCGCCTCCATCGAAGTGCAGCCGCCGCGGCCGAGATTCGATCCCACGACCCTTGGATCTGCAGCCGAGTACCATAGCCACTAGACCACCGTGGCGGGGCAGAAACGTGACATTGTCACAACGCGCAAGATCTATGAGGAACGACCCGAGCAATTCAAATAAGATTCCTCCGTGACTGGCGTCCGGTGTGATGTCCTTCCAAACGCTAAGCATGAAAAGTTAGTACTTAGTTCCTAAGATTTAGCAGCGCTCGGGGTTTCGCGGTTGGTGGTCGCTATAGGCAACTGAATGTGTAGGTCTTCGAGCTTCGATATCATACAATATCATCATCTTTGTGACAGTAGCTGTAGCGGCAATAACGACGTAAGGCTTTGCCTCATCACGAAGCAGTTGCTGCAAAACGTAGTTATACTAGTGAACACCTGACGACCACGGCACCAACCCTCACAAGAGTGCGGCTTTTCCGCAGAAAGCAGTGCGAATTCACTCCAAATATCGCCGCACGATAAAGCTGGAGATATTGGTTTACTCCATAGAGTTTCGCAAAATTCGGCATGGTGGAGTTGGCTTCCTGAGACTTATAGAACACCCGACGATGGTACGCAGCCCATATTCAAGGGTGCAGAACTAGTATGCATATAGCATCTATCCCAGCGCAGAAAATACAATACGCAATATATGAAATAAGAAAGACATAAACTAAGTGAAGTGCTGTGAGGCAGCTCCAGCAATATTAATCGCTTTCGCCTGTAACCCTAGCCGGAATCGTGAGTGCTGTTCTGTTGACACTCTTCCGTCGGCGTGATGGTCGCATTGGACAGAGAAGGCGCTTCGGTCGCCGTCGCCGCAGAACCGAGGAATCCCTCCTGGTTCGTCGATGGAGCGGCAAGCTCAGTTCGAGCGCGCAGCCTTCCCTGTTGGGTCCGCCTTTCCGAAGACGAATTGGAGGCGTTCGAGCCGCCGAAATTGGAGCGACGGCCCGGGCCGGGACTCGAGCCATAGCCGGGTCCGGCCACCACCATCAGTGCTCGTCTTCCGGCGGACAGAGAGCCCGGCCACTCGTGGGTGGTGTTGAGCACACCGGGCTTGTCTTCGGCCGACACGAAGAAGTTGTTTCCAGTGGTGGTGTCCCCGAAAGCTACAGCACGACGCATAAGATTAGATAGATAGATAGATAGATAGATAGATAGATAGATAGATAGATAGATAGATAGATAGATAGATAGATAGATAGATAGATAGATAGATAGATAGATAGATAGATAGATAGATAGATGCACGTGTATCATTACAAACACCGAGTTTGATTCAGGAGGCTAAAATTAAAAGGTTCGTCTGCTCTATAGCTCGGCTATTGTTTCGATTTCCGTACTTTACCACAGAAACTAACGTGAAAAAGAAAAGACAAAGTCACATGTAGATTTCTAGAGCCGATGCGAATAAAAAGCGATAGAGGAGGCGTTTGGATGCGTTAGAGGGTCACGTTATTTTGGAGCGGACACACGCGTAGCTTTCTTTTTAATTCTCGCGCGCTTGTGTTAGTACTTCTCGTCCTTCTGAACAGTGCCACGTTTACTGCGTTAAAGCGATTCTCGTAGAGGTCGTCGAAATCGCACAGCTAGCTTATATATAGTAACAACTGAGTTATTCCCAAGGAGGTTTTAAAAAAAATGCTGGAGTGGCAACGCCCACTGAACCTTACCGCGACGGGTGAAGCCGGCGTTTGCCTATGGTTCAGCCCTAAAAGCTTGCCAGAGTGTCCAGAAACCAGTATCATTTCAAGCGTTCTTGATCTGCTAAAGTAAACTAGACTAATCGTAATGTAAAAGCTCGTGGTTTTGGATAAATAAAGTACCATTGACCGAGTATCAATGCCACGGTATTGCACACAATTTTTCGCGACTGGTCAAGTTTCACCCCAGCACCCGTAGCACAAAGAGGCACATCAAGCAGTATCTAGCAAAGCTGACCTTGGTTATTCCACCAGGAAGGCATAAACAATCTGCGTCAAGTAGCACATGCACTGTGCTCGTATACTTACTGAGTTCTCGGTAACGCACTGCAAGAGACGAAATGAGCTGAGTAATCGAGAAATGTATACAAAAATAGACATGTGTGTGTACATGTGGTACCCGCCCCCTCTCCCCACCTGCGTGAGAGAGAGAGAGCTCTTTATTAAAGGCAGAGAATTTAGCCGGCGTTGAAATATCGCTGACATGCTACTCTGCGTAGGGAGGGAGTTTGGGGAGGGAAAGACGAGTAGAAAGAAGTACAAGATACAGTGAAAAAGAAAAAAGAAAGAAAAATTGCGCTTTGTGTTTCTATGATGCCTAATTGCGTCCAAAGATATTTAGCGTTTGCACCAACCCGCAGTGATGTGATAGGGTGTGTTGCATGATGGGTGAGTGATGGTGACGATGGAGATAAAGTTAGTCTATCGAGTTGACCTATACTTTTTAAATATGTAAACAAAAAGTCCATCGCACGTCTCTGTTGTGTGGGGCAAGCTAGAGGGCCTAAAAACACTGAGGTGATAAAGGGAGCTGTGTAAGTGACTAAAGGTGAGAAAAGGGGGGAACACCAACCAAATTTATTATAATCATCAAAGTAAAATTTACTCCTAAAGATGACAAAAAGCGTCCCAACCAGACAGATCTCTCTCAAATGTTCACCTGTAAGTGACTGCATGCAATGTTCATAGAACGCACGCTCATCACTGTACGCTCGGCGCTCAAACAAAATATGTTCTACGGTTTCAGTAGAGCCACAGTTGCTGCAGTGTGGGCTTGTCTCCTGATTGAAACGGTACCGTAAGTCGTTTGAATATGCAATGTTCAGCCGTAGTCGATGATACAATGTTTCCAGATGTCGAGGAATGTTGGAATGTAGTTTTTATTTGAGATCTGGGTCGACTGAGTATAAGAAAGGGTGATGATGTGTCGGTAACTTCCATAACCGGTTCCTTTCTTCGTAAGCGAATCGTTTAGCCATTTGGGAAGCATCAGATTTGGTGAAATAGATTCGCTTATAGTTCTGATATCTAAGACCGTTACGTGCTGCTTCGTCGGCTTTTTCGTTTGGCAGAATGCCGCAGTGAGCTGGTATCCATTGAAATGTAATGCAGTGTCCTGCGGTAAAAGCCAGGTGATGTAAATAGGCAATGTCGGCAGAAACGGGCTGATGATTAGTTTTCTTCAGGTGGTTGTGCAATGTTTGCAGCGCTCCTTTGGAGTCGGTAAAAATTGCCCATCGGCCGGGCTTTTGGCGCACGATATACAGGATAGCTTCCTTAATGCCATGAAGTTCCGCTGTCATGGAAGTTGTTTTCCGCTGCAGCCGATAGGAACGCATTTCTCTTGTTGAAGGCACATAAAGGCCACAGGAAGAAGCCTCTCCAGTCGTTGAATCATCAGTGTAAATATGCGTGTGATGGGGATATTTCTCTTTGTGCATGCGCGCACAGAGAGAAGGGTGTATACCATGCACAGCCCAACTGGTAGACTATGGCAGTCGTAATGCGATGTTTGTGGATTAAATTTCCACCCGTGCCACTATTTTTTTCTTTTTTTTTTTTTTGAGTTACTTTGGCTACCTTCTTTCCCTCCCTTGATTTCATAATTACTATACTACAGCTCAACTAAGTAACCCTAGGCCTGCGCAGTGCACCCAGCACAGTGTCTCGAGAGGTTATGTAGACGCAGACTGATATATTAGACTGACATACTCACGGTACACCCTGACGCAGAGGAAGCAACCGATGCCGATGAAACCGAGGACGATCATACATATGGCGGCGTTCTCGCGACGCTCGCGGGTCCTTACAGTGCCCTCTTCGATCTCCTTCCAGGAGAGGCCCTTGGCACGCATGTACATAAGCTGCTCCTGCAGTGCGCGCATGCGCAATGGCCCACTCGCGTTTATTAAGTCGAAAGCCTTTTGTATCTCACGCCAGCTGGGGTTGCCCCGAAAAAGCGTGGGCAGAAAACTGTCATGCAAGAAATCGGAAAAACGCGTCTCGTTCGCTTTGTACATACGAAAATCGGCATGGCAGGGTATGAATGTATGATTAACATTGCTGATAGGTCGTGACGTCGATAACATGAAGTGCTCGTGGGTTACGTCACGATTAACGATAACAGAACCACGTGTGCCTCGTATCCGCATTGCAATTGGATATGCAGGTATAATGAGCCACACGAGCGTGATTGAACGTTGTATTGGCTTACGTGTGTTGTTAAAGAGATACTCCCTTTCACAAAAGTTTCAAGCCAGACCCCTGACAAAGAAGATATAACATTATAGCGCTTGTGGTGTCTGGTTCTTTCTATGTGTAATGTCCTAATTTGTGATCTTGTTTTTCTAAAAGATACATATGTATTTCTAAAGCAAGTGCGTAGGTAGTCTGCTAATTTGTTTACACGTAGCGCAGACACAAAGAGTAAAGAGCGTTCATGCATGCTCAGTCAGCGACACATGTGACGTCAAATGTTGAAAAGAGAGCGGGTGCTTTCCATTTGATTCCCTGATGCGTCCAGTGCCACGATATTTAACTCACGTATTCAGAGGAGCCTCAAACGACTCATCAGCATCGCCTTCTGGCTATGCTCAAGAAGTGTTCAAACTTGACCGGGTAACTCCGCTAATTACTAAGGGAGTTGAAATTGTTTTTACGACAGGTGATTCGTGAGGCAATCAGCTCCCTAAATGAAACCCTCTAACATATATTTCTTGCAGCTGTTTGTATTTGCAGGTCGCGTAGTCTGATAGCTGGGAATCCTTCTGGCACCGGTCCAACCACCCATATCAACTTGTTCAATATCTTTGTCGCGCCATGAAAATGCCACACCGCTACCGACGCACAGTGGCGCTCACGAGAACTACTTTTGGTGGGAATGACGACATAACGCGCAATGCTGAGAATGGACACAAGTATAAAGTTAGAAGTGGTCGCAGCATTACATCAAAAAAACATTATTTCGTCTTGCGCGTCACCAGTGCATTGGAAAGAACAAGCATCCGTGTTGCGCGAACTTCCCCTACGCAAATTTCATTCGTTGTCCATAGTACTGTTCGTGGCGAGTGAAATGTAGGCACTTGAGCTAACGCCACCTAAAAATCACGTTGCCTGACCCCGTGAGTCTAGTTGAGAACCCGCTCCCTCTCTCTTTTTTGGGTGTATTTTAATGCTATCGGCTTAAGGAGTACTGACACGATTTGGCGGCGGTGAAAAATATGCATTTTTCGTTTTCTAACCATGTATTGTTAACGCCCTCCGCATACGGAAGCCAGGAACCACGTACAAAGTATTTTAGTTTGGTTTTAAAGTTTTCGTCGCCCATCACTGCAAGCCAGTCCCAGCGCAGTGGACATTACGATGACGTATGAACACAGTATCTTAAAAATCGCCTGAAATTGCTGTCAGAGTCCCTGCACTACCGTGAAATTGTCGTTGTTTGCGTGCCCCACGTGTAAGTGACCACAGACGACAGAGTTGCAGCGACTGCTATCACGAAATGATTGTCCCTACGTGTCTTGGACGTACGTCCGACTGTGTCGACACGTCACTAGGAAGCCGCCCCCTCGAAATCGAAACCGAAAATGGGATTTTAAGGGAACCGCATTAAATATATATTCATTGCGTTGCGAGGCACCATACTTTTTTCGGGGTTCTCCACGCCAGTGCCTTCATTTACAGCAACAATACGGGAATGTCAAAATTCGTGTCGGTACGCCTTTAATAACTCCGGACTACGCGCTTCTATAGCTGCCGTTCTTGCAGCATTTGTTTTCCACCCTTCAGTCTGCGGAACATGCTAAGCGGGCGCTCGAAACGCCCATTGCATCATATACGACCTTCATTTCATGATACGACCTGTCATTATGTTCGTCATGCACTCATGTTGTGCCGTACAAATTTTCATATACATCCCATTAATGAAACGGACAGGAGAGCACCAAGTGATGCCCCTCGAGGATTAGAGGTAGTTTGCCGAGGTTGGGCAGAGCGTTTTTTCCCTCGGTGAGGCAGCTCGTCGGATTTTTGGCTCCGTGAGGTATGTACTTTTGAATTTATTAATCTATCTCATGCTCGCGCATTAGCCCTACCGTAGTACTTACCTGGGGCAAATGGTGCAACACGGACGCCTCATGCTGGTGCGCCTGCATTATTAGAATATAAGAGAAGCAGCATTATCCTGAAGCACCACTATAGCCATTTTGTCTACCTCCCCTTACGGCCCCAACCTTTAGCGCAGGCCTGATACGTGTGCGAAAAAAAGTTTCTTTTCCAATATCCGTTACCTTTTCGTGCGATATAAGGCCTTTCAAACTATGTCAGCCATTAAGAAAGCTCTATCACGTTAACCTCATACCAAGTGACGTATACGCGCCGTGTTTGAAAGCATTTTGCGTGCTTCAATTCTTGCAATAAAACGTACAACTTCATGCGCGTCGTCCGAGTTTTGTGACCACTCGCTGTTGGCTCTATGGTAGAACTGCACGTATCGTCAAAAAAGAGATTGATTTATTTGTGGGGTTTAACGTCCCAAAACCAGCTCTGATTATGAGAGACGCCGTAGTGGAGGTCTCCGGAAATTTCGACCACCTGGGGTTCTTAAAGGTGCACTGACATCGCACAGCACACAGGCCTCAACATTTCGCCTCCATCGAAACGCAGCCGCCGCGGCCGGGACTCGATCCCGCGACCTCCGGGCCTGCAGCCGAGTGCCATAACCACTATAGACCCTTTTCATAAACTGCAAGCTAGCTTTCCTGCAATGCAGCTTGCCCTACTAATGGCGGCATTGGCCATCCAGAAAACAACGTGTGCAAGCGCAATTTGCTTGCGATAGGGCATGTAAAATGTCGGCGCAGCCCTTCCGATACAAACATCCCCAAAAAACGGGTCGCTGCATGTGCAACTTGAATTTTAACAGCATTTAAATAAAGGCAGCTGTCGCCATTAGTAGGGCAAGTTGCATTGCAGGGAAGCTAGCTTTACAGTTTATGAAAAGGGTCTATAGACCACCGCGGCGGGGCGTCAGAAAGAGAACATCGAAGCTATTTGGCAGTACTGCTTATGGACAAGGTGTAGCCAAGATCGAATGCTGATGTTTTGGGAGGCAAGGAGATGCGTGAAATGCCGGCAAAGTTACAGATGTACGTACCTCGGGTGAGGCGACGCGGTCAGACATTTCTTCTTTCTCGCGCACAACGCGTATGCGCAGATACCGGAAGCTATGGATCACTGACAAGAGGTATGCGCCCACTATAAGACAAGACTATCTAGATCACCCCATTTATCCAATAGCTTAAGACATTCTATAGTTCCGAAATGCAACACAAATCCACATGGTCCAATGCCAGGTGTTCTAAGTCGTCTAATACATCGATTGAAAGTGACTGGAAAAGATGTACTTCACCTCATTGTGATGTGTGGGAGTCCTTGGGTGGGGTGGGGGGGAAGGGAACACATGAAAATATGTTAGCAGAGAATTCGATCACTGCACCAAGATAGAATGACGGCACTATCTTTATGATGCATTATATATTATAGATGCTGTGGGATTTTTTTTTTCTTCTTTTGAGAAGGGGAGGTTGAGCGAGCATGTTTTATGTCAGCTTTCTGCTTGTTCACTTCCACCGATTCCCTCTACGTTTGTTTTTATGACAAATAGTCTGACATTGTATCCCCTTATATAATGCGTGTGGAATTGCACTACAAATAAAGTCCCTGTTATCATAGTGAATGAGAGAGAGAATGATGTTAGCAACACAAGAAAAATCTACAAAAATAATTCAAACATTCAAACACCAGCACTGACAATTTTTTTTTTCCTGCGGTAGAAAATCTGAGGCATTCATATGGCATGCGAGGTAAATCCGCCACTCGATTTGAAGCACACAGGCACTTACATCTGATTGGTAAAAGCACGCTCACCCAATGATTATCCTGCGGACTCCTAACGACGACACAGAGTTAGGTAACTTTTCTGTAAACGACATCTCGCAGCTCAAGTTAAGGTGGGCAAACCTAAATCCTTCCACCACCTCCTTTGACCAAGCATGTTTCACCAACTCCTAAACGTTATGATGCAGTCAGGCATTAAACTTTACTCAAGGTGACGCGAAATGGCATGTACGAACTATTTTAAGCGGGACGTTCCTTCAAACCTCTATTTTCGTTTGATAGATGCAGAGTTTGGCTGATCAATACCAAGGAAAATGGATGCTTAACGTCCCTTCTTTTCAATTTTATTACAGATCCTATGCTAC
Organism: Hyalomma asiaticum; assembly: GCA_013339685.2. Classification (NCBI taxonomy): domain Eukaryota; kingdom Metazoa; phylum Arthropoda; class Arachnida; order Ixodida; family Ixodidae; genus Hyalomma; species Hyalomma asiaticum. Next base: position 48,688,092 of record CM023484.1, read on the forward strand.
AAGCGGAAGTCAGCTTGGCATTGCCGATTCCAATTTATCAACAATGCATCTCGGAAACCGAGAGGACTATAGATGAGGAGCTCCCGTCTCATCCATGGTCCTGCCAATTTCTGTTATGTTTTAGCAGAATCTTGGTTTGAGCTAGTTGGTATGTTATGTTTCTTTTGGTCTAATATGGCTTACCTACCTTGAGGAAGGTAAACACTACTCTTCTAATGTCTACCGTACTACTTGTTTGGGCCATGCTGGAGCTGGTTCAGCTGTCAGAATTGATAAACAATAAGAGAAGTGGTATCGGTGTAACATTGCAGCAGAATGATAAGAAAACTGAATAAGAGAACTGTACCATAAAAAACAAGGTGTGTCTTTAAAACGAGTGGCAGGGCAATGTTGTCAGCAAGTGGGACAATACCAAAAGAGCATAATTCCAAGCAAAACTACACAGCACCTAGCATAGTACACTGCTCAGTAGTAGTCACACAGAAATTCTGTGCGCAGCTGTCAATGAGGTTATAAGGGCTACAGGAGCATGGAATTGAACTTGTAAGGTCTGCCAGTCAAAGCCCCACAAATGTAGTCAAACTGTTCCCCTAGAAGACGACGCAGTGCAGAGATCGTGGTATGCAGAGCAAAGCAGAGTTGGACCAGGTCACAGTCTCAAGGCACACAGCTTTATTAGACCCATATGTATGACCACCTATGGTGAGAAGTTTTCCAGCAAAACTGTAAAAGATCCAACCGTAATCGTAACAGAATGTTGCACAAACAAGCACGTTTCTCAAGACGAAAACTGCTCGGCTGGCCACTACAACGTGGCTGAAAAGCTTTTAAATGACTCTTACTAACGCAACTAAAGGGATGATAACCGCAACACACTGCAGAGCTGGTTCAAAGCATTAAAAATGAAATCTTGCTGCTCTCATAGCTTGCAAGTTCGCACAGCAGTTGTATTACTCTCCGAGGTCTGTTTCAAGCCCTGTAAGCCACATAAGTCCATCAAATTCATACGATAGCAGTACTGCCCACAAAACGGCAAGTAGTGAAGCCAGTGAAGGGCACTGAACATTTTGAGCACATGTTAACATCCAGACAGCAGAAGCAGCAACAAAGAAGACTTGGTAAGCCACTCCAGCGACATCACAGTTTCAATCCTGCCATATCCGCCCGCAAAAGTGAGTGAACATGAAGAAGTGCGAGCATTGCTTAGCGTGCTGCTTCCTTACAACCATGGGCACAATTTGTCAAGTCTCTTGGAAAACTGGCTTGCAACTTTAGGTCTATACACCCCCACTACTCACGGCTCATGAATCCTCAATACACCATAAAATGTGTCAGCTGGCAGACACATGGAGTTACCGCTGTCTGGTATACTACTGTTCACCGAGTAGAAACGAGTGCTTTTGCGACAACGGACCACAAGCATCATGGCTGCATACGCCGGTTTTATGCTACAGGTGTTTGTTTGATTGTACTGTAAATAGCATTTTATATTTCTAGGAAACATTCATGCCACTGCCATCGACCTCGACATATGCAAAATGTCCACATTAAACATTATAACCACTATGCCCAGTGTCACCTATATTAGCTATGCATTGTGGAGACCAACAGAACCGCGTTACATGTATCTGTAAAGCACTCTAATCACCTGCTAACAGCAATATGAGAGCATCAATCCCAGTGGCATCATCACATTTAACAGAAATGACTCCAAGTTTAGCATGTGTATGAGCCTCCTCTGTAGAAGTTGATAGCCTGGTAATTTGCTCACAAGTTGACTAATATTAAGATGCAGTCGGCAACAAAGGTAGGAGCACTTGGCATTGAAAGCACAAGTGGTCATAGAAAATCCCAAAAAATCTATGTAAATAAACAATGCTACTGATAAAACAAGCTTTTCAACTTCTGTTCCACCTGATTAAACATACAAAGTTGTCTTCGCATAATGGTGTCATCTTGACCAGTGTCACTGCTTCCGGAGATGATCCGGAAGATGTTGCAAAGCTTAATTTTTCTTGAAAGCAGCTGCGAAGAATCCTACAAGAATGCTACCACTGAGAAATGCTGGTATTTAATTAAACAGACTTTCTGTAAGTTATTTCAGGTTCAGTGAATAGTAAACACTATTATGGCCCTATGAGGCTAAAAATTTGTTTTAGGTGAGCAAAAGAATGCAAATATAAAGCAAAGATGCATAAGAAATAAACAACTGAAAGCACAGTGCTCCAACCATGCTTTAGTAAAGTGCACAGATTTCCAAAAAGAAACCGTTTGTTTAATCAAAAACTGAGTGTCCAGATCACTGTAAGATCATGTGCTAAAAAAAAAAGAAACCTGACTTCATTCCAAACATGAGCTAAAGTAAAGTAACAATGTGACAGAGACCGAAGTGGCAAGAAATTTTTGAAAAGAGAACAAGGAAAGGCGGCACTATGATGAGGGAAAGAAAAAAACATCACACAACTCATCCTCACAGACAACGCAGAAGTCACGTGATTTAAGTCTTGCGCACCCATTCCCCAACTCCTGCCAGCAAACACATTATGCACCACCCATTCAGTGGACTCCTAAATCACACCACTCTTCGAACTTCAAAGAACCTCTTCAGGTAGTAGACCTGGCCCAAGGTCATGGCAACCAGCACGAAGGCTTCAAAGAAGGCCCACATCATAACCCTTGAATTGGTGCTCTCATTGACTGGAAAAGAGAAAAGAAAAATAAGGAGATGAGAAGCTCAAAATGGGAATTAAATTCACTGTGCAATTAGAAAGCTTAAGAATGTTACACTACCAAATGACGTGCTTCCACAGCTGAAAATTCATGCAGCTGAGTATAAGACCACAGGCTTTATTGTGAACCACAGATACTTTATTTTGATGTGGACAGAATGCATGGCAGACGGAACGCATTGTGAAATTTCACAGTATTATGGAAGTGTGGGGCTACAAAATTCCTGAAACTGCACAGTACGTTATTAGGAACACTGTAGCGAAAAACTCAATTTCGACCATCGTGGGTTGCTCTTATATTTTCATTGCCAGTGTCTCTTTTCATGCGCTCTACATGTCTTGCCTGCCTTACTCTCTTCTACGATGAATCATCATCGAATAGCTCAGCTTTCAGCTGTTGCCCCCAATCTTCTGTAGCATAAGCTAGATCTAAATATGAACATACTATATGATCGTGTATGCAGGCATTTGGCCTTTCTCCACAAGTGGAATGCAGTCCCTGACGCCGCAAATAAAGCTTAAGAGTTTGTACTTCACAGTACAACACCACGGCCGCCGAGCAACTGTGGTTGACAGGTGATCAACATTACCTTGCTAAATTCCGTAATGCCAATTCTTACAGCTCTAAGTGCAGAAGTTAAGCAATTTATTTATCAGTTGTGAACCACCGCTGTGTTGACAATCTGCTGATTACAATGTTACACCAGCTAGTCAGTCAAACCCATGGTTTATTTCTTCTATCCAGCATACCAATCAAGCTGCTACCATATTAACAAACCATGCTGTGCCGTACCCCAAAGGGCCAGAAAAAGATGTGCCGAGATTAAAAACATTCACCTCTAGAATATTCACGAGTGTACAGCACATGCAAAACAAGGCCCCTCACGAAATTACATGAGCATACACAAGTGAGGAAAGAAGCTTTCACATGGAGATAAACCTCATGTGTACATTTCTCTTTGCTAGCGGGCCATAGGCTAAGAAGCAGCCAGTGCCCGTGCAGTCCGTTTTAGCTGCAGAGTTTCGTTCCATATTTTTTTAAATGGCTATTGTTTCTGTTAATATCAAAAGTACATCAAACAAAGCAAAGCAGATTTCAAGCAAGATGCCATGGCCGTAAAGTGCCTATATGAAACCTTCGTCCTTAACCAAATACAGGCAAGTGCTTTGTGACATCATTTCCATCAGAAATGCTTCTGGTAAGCATTACTATGTGCCCAAGCGATTGGCAGCGAGGAAGTTCTTTGTTGCGTGATTAAAATATTTAATATTTACATCGACAGCGGTGCCTATGCTAAAGGCACCTCCAACTATCAGTCTTGCCCGTAAGGTATTACGACTACCAGCCGCGCTGCGCTGCAGACACCAGTAGTGTCCCACAAATGCAGGACTTGATGGGGGTTTCTAAGCAGAGAAACACTCCGAGCATTAATAATTTAATAATCAAGCGAATTATTGGGCAACATATGTTTCCATCAATAAAATATAGCCACGAGTGCACGTGTCCTGTTTTGTGTACATCCTTGATGTAGAGCTGAACGCCTTTATAAGAGATGCACCAGGGAACAGTTTCTGTTCCTTAGACGAGGGGTCTTTTATAAGCAGAGACAAACAGAGCCAACCGTGTAAGAAACTGATGTCTCTTATACCCAATTATCTCTTATATCAGCTTCTTATAAACGGTTTCAACTCTTCTTGAAGGTTGCCACCGAAACAAAACGCTCAGGTCAAGAAATCGGTGCAACTCACTGGATCTGTGGATGCGGTCCCTAACCATCATGTACTCTTGCTCGTGCTTCACAGCAGTCATGGATGTAGAAAGCTCCTTGATCATCTCTTCCAGCTTGTTTTCATGCACTGCAGAGAAAAAGGAGGCATCGTCAAACTGTACCACTTGAGGCAAGATAAACATGACAATGAGGTTGCAAGACACGAAACAACAGCAGACATTAAAAAATCTTAAGCAGTGATACAACTCTGCACATTTCAAAACCATACAACTGTGGCACACCTTCCTATCTGTGAGGCACCATATACTACTCATGCAAAGGTCTTCAGATGGCTGCTATGGTCTCTGAAATGTGCAAAATATATTCGCAAGGTCCCGTGTCACAGCAGACGTGAAAAAAGTAAAGAAAAAAAAGTTCCAGGTAATGTGAAACCTCATGAAACAGTGGTGCTGTGGTTATTTGTGATATTCTGTGATTTAGTTGTTTTAAAATACCAGTAATACCTAGCTTTTGTACTGTGACTGCATGTTATGCAATGGCAATTTTCCGCATTTTACAATGACTGCTGGTGTCTTGCAATCATTTCCAGCGATACGATGTCAATCCCTGCATGAAACAGTGAATTACTGCATTTTGCTGTGAATGTCAGGGTTAAATTTTTGCCGCTGGCACTTAAATAGCATTGCCTTCTCCTAAATATCGGGGTACGCGTGTCTCCACCAGTGCTTGCCTTGCGTTTTTTTTTCGAAGAGCCGAATACACCAGCCGTTGTCATCGCTTGACTTGTGCTTCCAGGGAACAAATCTCATGGTTTCCCTGTGCTTATGCCTAGCTTGTGCTTCTTGGTTGCATAACTAAAGATAGGTCTCTTAATGCTATCAACTCCTGGGCATGGAATGTAGAAATGGCGCAGCGCCAATGCCAATGCTATACCGCTGTTCTCAACAGGCTCCCACAGCCATCCTCATAAGACGGAACGCATGGCAAGAAAGTGCGTACGGCGGTGGTGAACCACCTGCTTTTTGCAAGTGCCTCGATGTCCTCATTGACTGGGTGAGAAGGACAATGTGACAAAGGCGAACGAGCATGTTAAGGCACCGTAGCTCTTGCAGTGTGACACCAGCGTACAGGCACTATAAATGCTCTACAGGAGCATTATAATACTCTTGCATTCGCATTTATAGTGCTCCTGGAACAGAACTGGTGCCTGGCTGCAAATGAGCGTTCCCTCTGTAACCACGTCCTTGTTTTATTTACTCATGCACTTATTAGACGTTTGGGCGCACACTGTATTTATGTGAGCTAGAAAGAGACAAATCGATCATGATCAATCGACCTCCTATCATGGGTGTGAATTAACAGTGAAAGTTAATGGTGCCAGCCATCACTTTCTTGAGCAACTTTTGCAGTTAGTCCATAGTTCAGTACATGTAGCGGTTCTCTTCTGATGGCATCCTAAAAACAGGGGATAGGAATGTTTCGACTCCGCAGCTTTCCAAGTTGACTAGCCATGTTCTGCTGCTGCAATATGCAGCTCTTGACAAAGGCGTTATTCAACAACATTCTTGTCAGTACAGCTTCCTCAGCACTGAGTAAATTCATTAAAGTACACTGTCACTGCATTTCATTTGTGGCTCAAGAATGCAACCTTACGTGAGTGTGCAAAGCATGCCGTCAATGCTGCCTGTGATTAAAAAAGCAGTGGTACTGCCAATATTTCCACGTTGCCCGCATGGTGCCAGTTTATCTCTTTTATTTACTTGTTGTGCGAATACCTCGGAGAACAATACACACAGTCATCTGGTATGGTGTGATACTGCGGCTAGGAATGCTGCTTTTCTGCGGCTTCTGACAAGTCGATTTCAACAATGCAGGCATAGCACTTTGATGCTCGAGCACAGTACCACGAAGTTCATGACAGTGAGAAATGGTCCTATGTCACGTTTAACCACTACGACCATTTTCTTATAATTAATGGAGTTTTACATGCCAAAACCATGATATGATTATGAGGCATGCCCTGCAGTGGAGGTCTCCTCAGTAATTTTGACTTGGGGTTCTTTAACGTGCACATAAATATAAGTACACGGGTGCTTCTTTTCATTTTCATTTCCCCCCCATCGAACCCAGAATTCTATCCTGTGACACGGAGAATCCTTTGCTTCCAGTATGCATTATACAGATATGAAAAGGACAGGTACGCATTATCAGGCATGCAGTGATAAACCCACGTCGGATGTGAAGCTTCCGCAGCAAGTCCACATATTTTTTACCCGCCCTCATTTCAAACTCTTTTCTGCTTGCAGCATGGCATGCGGCAAGGTCTTGGCATGGCATGTCCTAGCTGCCGTGCATTCCATGCAAGCTCTGTGTAACCATGAAAACACTAACTTCACACAAGTGTGCACGTGTGCAAGCACCAAATCTGCTGAGCGTGCTTCAACGGCACGACTCGCCCAGCTGATGGCGGCGGAGAAAGCCCGCTGGTCACTGTCAACAGGTGGCAGTGTATTAGGACAACCTCTTATTAGATGTGACTGTATAGCAACATCTAATCCAAATCAATGTTGATTGCAATTAAATGTGCCTGCTATACAGGGACGGTACTATACAGGGACGTTATAATAAACATCATATCTATTCAGAAAGCATGAAAGGCTTCAGCAACGGCTATATAACACACAAGAACCTTGGTCCTCGTTCACCAATGTGTCCTACAATGAAATGCTTCTAACGTGTCAGGCCTATATCGAATAAGGTTAAAACACTGCACTCTCTCAGCTCGCACAGCAGTGACTAAAAACATTTTAAAAATACATCGGGGTTTTATGTATAAAACACCACAATATAATTATGGGACATGCCATCATGCAGGACTCTAGATTAATCTTGATCACCTCGAGTTACTTGACATGCCCCTAAATCTAAGTACATGTGTATTTATGCATCTCACACAGCCTAAAGATATGCCAACCAAGGTCAGGAATTAAACTTGTATCTTTGTGCATAGCAACACAACACCAGATCAGCTAAACCAGGAAGGCCAGGTGCCTCTGTTTATTGAAATGTACACTTGTATACTACTCATGCGTACAGGCATATAGAACACACCAAAGTCGCCGTGGTCATTAGTCCTCCCCTTCAACGTGAAAATATTACCTAAAAACAGAAACTGAGTGTGCTACTAAATTAAACCCACCTTCGTCTCCCTCCTGCGTTTTGGTTGGGGCATCACCTATGTCCATGGAGAACATAACGATCTTTGGCGTCATCGTGGACATGGCATTGCTGAAGCAGTAGCGGTAGACTCCATCAGCATAGGCAGCAAACGTGTATTTCCCACTGGACTCCCGCTCTCCGGAGTAAACCACTTTACCATCAGGCCCAGTGATCTGCCAAAAAAAGTCAGCATTTAAACGAGTACCAAACGATAGTCTAACGTCCAAACAACAGCGATGCACAAAATGAAAGTGATCACATGTTACTACTCAAAGGTTAACGTTGAGAGGATGGCTGTCTGTCTGGAAATACCTGAACGATAGCACTCCAAGCTTTCCAAACGAAAGGTTCTTTGAAATTAAAATCGTTTGTTATTTGTGTCCAAGCCACTCGCACCACTATGTACTCGACAAAGTGAGTAACATTAGATTTAGCCCTTCCACAAGACTTTTCGCAGCTTACGTTCAGGAAATAGACTGCGGGAAATTCCGGAAATGAAAGAACACGCTGCGATAGTCGTTACGCGGGCGTGATTAGAGAAGCGTTATGTAACAGATGTCTTCGATGTCTTCGCTTGCTAGGACGCAAGTAAATTACTGCACCGAGAACGACCAAATTCTCCTCTTTCCCAACTAACTGCATTCGTCTGTTCGCAACCAAGGTTCTCGCGCAAACCTGGTAACTACGTAAACGCTATAAACGCAGCAAACTTGAGAAGGCGCCACAATTACTGCGCTCTGCAGCCAACGCGTAGCGATAAAGGTCGTTCAAGCATTAGAGCGTTGTTGCGATAACAGGTGGGTTGTACAGAGCGAACATCTCGTCGGCAAGTAGGAAGTAATGTCACTTGTACCCGACCTTAACCGCGCCGTTAAGCTGACGTGCCACTTGATGGACGTAGTACACACACACACACAGCTGTTGTGCTTCGGCGGCCACTTCTAATCCGTGAGTACGGAAAACGAAAAATGAACGCATAGTACAACACACACTGAACACGAAAATTTACAACCAGGCGACGAGATGTGATATTTTACGCTCCACTTGCCGTTCCAAGGGCTAGCAAATAGGAGGAGTGTGAAACCTCGAGGCGGACACAACGGTCGTGTGGTCAACAGCGCCCAGCCACCGAGATCGTGCGGACCACACCCGACAAGCGAATCGATCACACCACCACGAGTTGAACAAGTTTTCGCCTACCTTCACGTCGATGTCTAAGAATCCGCCTTCGGCGACTTCGAACGTGAGACCCATCTTGGTGCCGGACTTGGCCTCATCGTGGAAGCACTCCTCGGCGTGAGCGTCCACGGTGATGAACAGGGCACGGGTGTAGGCGATGCACAACACTAAAACGGTTGTCCTTAACGCTATGTACACGGAATACATGTTTCGATTTGTTCTCTATGCGTGCGCCTGAAAAGCCTTTTGGGGGATCACAGTCGTCGTTCAACGCCGCACCGCTCTAGAAACACATAACAACGCCGTCTGCCACGTTTGTTGCACAAAATGCGCATGCGTAAGAAACCGGCGACCAGTGTTGTTGGAGCCTTACGTAAAATGCACCAAAGCATTAAAGATTTGTTTGCTAAAATATTTTAAATAAAGCAAATAAATATACAAACAATCACGTTGTCAAAATAGTAATAAGGCAATAAATATACTTATTGTCTTACCTTTTTAGATATAAATTAGTGCGACAACGTTAATAAACATGGCGGCCATGACGATTTTTTACGATACACAATATACACAAAAGCATAGCCTTTGAGATTAATAATTACGACTAAAATGCTATTTGCCTTAAGTTTCGACAACATATATTCAAGCCGTACTTACATTGATCAATGAGAGATTTAAAGGATTATTATTTGTCTTGGGCCCAATAGAGAAAAAAATAAAGCCATGAGCGCTAGTATTGCATAGCCTCCAAGATTACCACAATTCGAACGTTTGCAATCTTGGAGGGCCAGATTTTAAATACGTTGGTTTAATCTTATTTGTAGAGATGGCGCTGCAGTCAAAAACTGGAGTAAGGTTGCTCGATGCGCGCGTCCCCCGCCCATTTCAAGTCACATTTTCTTTCTGCTTTTCAGTGTTAGAGGCAGTTGTTTGAATACATTGAGGGAAGGTGTCCTTTCCCAATATGATCGTCGGCGAAAACTGACAAGCGCCGGAATGAGGTGTACTTGTCACCACATGCACCAAATGTTGCTTGCGGGCGTGTGTGTCTATTCACCTTTGGCGACATCGCGCGCGCGCGTGTGTGTGTGTGTAGTGCGTGCGCCTGTCGCTGGTATTATCACACCCATTAGCTGGACCCTTCTACCTCATTACCAAACTGATAACAGTAGTAACATACTTACTGCGCAAGGGACCTTTGGGATGAACTTTCCCACCCGTTCTCGCGCGACCTCAACTTGTTTTCTTTCTTTCTTTTTTCTTTCTTTCTTTTTTCTTTCCTTCTTTTTTTTTTTCTTCCTCTATGCGCTGGTTTAGCATGTTCAGAAAAGTAAATTGTCAGATTACCTTGGAGGCACTAAAGAAAGAACAATGCCACCTGGTCCAGCCTTCCGAATTTCACAGAACGTCGTTCGACATAAATTGGCTTGAACATTTTTCCTGCAAGAATCTCTCCTCGTGTCGATAACAGTGATATTAGCGATGCTTATTTAATATGTTTAAGATGAAAAACTACTGCAATTTTTCTGCCACGTACAACTTTACGAATCTAGAAATTTTGCCGAAATACGCTGTGCTAGGATTTGCGCCCGGTATCTAGCACCATGTTCTCTTCGAAATATTTTCCTATAACCTAGCGTAGCCGTGGACGACAGAGTAAGATGGGGTGGAGAAATTAAGAAATTTCCAGGCATTAAATAGAATCAGCTCGCGCAGGACAGGACAGGATGGAGAGTATTGGGAGAGGACTTCGTCCTGCAGTTGACGTAAAAGAGATGATGATGATAATGTTGTTGTTGTTGTTGTTGTTGTTGTTGTTGTTGTTGTTGTTGTTGTTGTTGTTGTTGTTGTTGTTGTTGTTGTTGTTGTTTGTATATCTTACGAAAAAAAATTGGTCGACGATTGCGAATTTCTCAGTACTCAGTACCTACTGAGAAATTCTCTTACTAAATAGCTTTGTCCGACATTGCGATATGTTCAGGCAAATAACTTCAGAGTCCATTCTGCTTCGGCGGCGCGCGGCTCAAGATTCTGGCGCCGGAGGCGGGTATTTTGATTAGGAAAAACCTCAGTCGAGCGGCGCCCGCTCTACTGCGGTAAACTTCTAATTTGTCCATATGGCAGCGCGCGGCATGTTGACACTGGCGCTTCACGCTGCCTCTGTGCAACTTAAAATAATGTGCCCGACAGCACTCGCAAGAATGCGTTGTAGACAATGTCCTGTCGCATACATTACCTGAAAGAAGGGCTCTTTTGCTACAAACGACTTAGACACTATATGCCTTTAAAGCGTGCCATCAGTAAAACGCCACATCGCGAACAAATTCAAGCCGGGAGGGATGGAGGGGGTCGGAAATTGCTGTTATTTTATACAACGCCACGTATGGTACTGTTAAGTGAACATGTCTGCCTCTCATGTAAGCGAATGGCGCAACAAATGATGCTCTGAAAAAGAAAAGAAAAAAAACGACAGACATCACAGCAGTCGATTTTCATAGGAACCCAAAAAGCTCCCACGTGGCCTTTACTTTTTTGGTCTTGAATATTGTTCCCAATACAGTAAGCAAGCAAAACATTTTCGAGTAACTTTCAGATGGCCACCAAGACAGCTGGGACGTTTGACATCGTACTTGGACGATATGTTCCTTCTTTCTTTTTTTTTTTTTTCAACATTAAAAAACAGCTAATGCTAGAACGCCGTGTCTACAGCAGTTGGCAACGAACAAAGACGACGTCTTCGCGGTTGCATTAGCGTGTACCGTGGTTTTCCCGGCCGAGTTCGCGGCCGGGTTCTCAGCTTTAGGAAAACTCGTCGAACACATCGTTGATATCGTTTCTGCACAGCCGAAACAGCGTTACGCACAAATGCCAATTACAAAGGCTTCGCGAACGCCCGGATTTGTCTGTCTATCTTTATTCAAAGAATTTCCCGCGAGGCACATACATGTATCAAAAACATCAGAAGGGCGTCAAATTAATGCACGAAGCCCAGTTCGATGCGGATACGCCAGCAATGAATGGGTGATCCTGATGTCGGTTGAAGTGTAATCTAATCACCTTGAAACAGTCACTTGGGCATGAAACGCCAGTTACGGAGAGGTACTGAGGGAGAGATAAGAAGAGGAAAAGGGGGGCCCCTCCGATTCGTTTTTCGTCAGTGGTAAACGCAATTCTTGAAGCGAGGAAAAATTATAGTCATTGCATTCGAAGAATGATGAGAAAAGAACAAAAGACAAGGCAAAGGAAAAAAAAGAGCTCGGCGCCGTTTCATCGCATCGGGAAATCCCGCGTGTCCTCCCGCGAACTCTTGCCTCAAAGTTTGCCCATTATACGAGCATAACCATACAGAGTATAATATACTATATACAACAATACACAAAGCCCATCTCAGCACATGTGAAACGGAGCGAGTCGCGGAGACTAGTTCGCGCAGACCGCTGGAGATTCCATCATCTCGCGGCTTAAGAACATCGCAGGCAAGTGCGTGTGCACACATAACAGCCCGGTGAAACACGTCGTGGGTGCCCAGAAGCACCAAACAGGAGCTGCAACATGCGGCAGCAGCAGAAGCAGCAGCAGAAAACGCAGGAGCAACCGCGCTGTTGGGCCGGGGAATATTAACTGTTCGATCGTGACCAGTAGACGGGCACGTCTCCTGGCAGAAGCAGCAGCAGCAGCAAGAAGCAGTGGCGAAGAACAAGGATACGGTCGGCCGAACCGCAAGCAATTCTGGGCCCGAAACCGCGAGAAAAAAACTCGAGTTCAACTCGTTTCCAGTCCTCCTCGCTCATCCTCTATGAGATCGTCTTCTGCTTCTTCTTCACCGACCACGCCCCTTCGGCGGTGGCCATTTGTACGGGCGTGTATACCTGTTGCACGATGCAATGATGCCTTCCGCGAGCGCTTGCCGGACGTCCCTGCATGCCGTGGACGGTGGCTGAGGGAAGAATTGCGAAGGGGAAGAAGAAGAAGAGGATGGAGGAAAAGTTATCGGGTTGCCGCGTGTTCTTGTGTATAACTGTTTCCGCGGCCACAATAAGACGACAGCCGTGCGAGCGGTGTGTTGAAGATATGTGATTGAGAATATACCTGCCTCCCGCGAACCGTGGATCTCCACCCTTTTTTTTTCGTGCACTCGTCACAGCGTTGACAGCCCAAGCCGGCGCTGTTGTGCTATTGACGATAACGAGGGCGAGTGATAAATAAATAAATAAATAAATAAATAAGATGGAGAAAGGTATAACAGATTCCGCGGATTATACAGATGGACCTTTGGCAGGAACAACCGATTCGAATGGTGCATGTGGGACGAGGGTGCCCCCTGCAAACACTGCACATTTTTTGTCAGTATGAAGTCTGGCAGAAACTTCCTACTGGGGAATTCGGCGCCGTGGGGTATACGAGTAGCGTTCGCTGACGCTCTATGTCTCAAGGTTACGCCTGCAGAAATACCGAGGGGCTGGGGGCATCCCCTGCCGTGCGGACGCCCATGCCCCCAAATCTCAAAAAGGTGCAACGTTAAGTACACAAGGGTTTGTTTCAATGACAAACTGGACTCGCTATCACGCATATTTGTGGGCCCGAGCAAAGATAAAGTGTATCAGTGTGTTCGCGAGCGTCGCATAGTGTCAACCCCCAGCGCGGTGACCGAATGAGCTGTTGTGGTCATTAGAGGCCGTTTCCTATGTTCTCGGCTGTCGCTTTTCGATCGATCGAGGGCGCATCTGCTTCGTGACATTTGCTAAGTTGACATCATGAACGGCATCCATGACTGAGAAACAATGCCTCTAAAAAGCCCAAGATGGTGGGGCCATGTGTATCCAAGGGGGTTTAAACCTCCTTGTGTGTATCGGGGCCCTCCGCTCTCATGCAAGGCGTCTGTCGGGTACCCTTGCACAGATTCGGGACGCTGGAACGGGGCCGTCTATTATTCTTCACGCATGTATGGCAAAAGCATTTGCTCCCCGCACGGCTTCGCCATTATCATCATCGGTTGCGACGCGCGCGCCGCCGGCGTCGATCGTCACCCACGCGCCGATATGCTTGGCCGGACGAATCGCTGGAGGGGTTGGAAGGGGGAGCAAGTCCCCGCCGAGCAGCAAGATAACTGTAGAGCGTTCGGTTAAGGCCCCAACGGCCGGCCGGCACCGATGATGGGCCGCCGATCGCAGTCGTGACGCCCGAGACGGATGTGCGCCCAGCTGCTTCCTCCTTCCCGGCGCTGCTGTTCTTTCGCGGATGTATAAGTTGCCGCCGAAGCACGCACGTTGCGGCAGCAACTCCAACGTTGTTGTTTGTTGCTCGTGCCGCTTCTTCCGCCGCTTCGTTCACACACACCTTGGCGCTGCAGAAGCAGACGGCACGGCGAGCAGACGACGACGGGCACAGCGGCAAACGGCGGGAGAGGCTTTTTACACACACGTAAACGGCACCGCACGTCGTCATCGTAGTCGTCTGCTATTCGTTCTCGTACATGACACCTCTCGCACTTTTTTCACAAAAGCGTGCAGCGGTGGCGGAACGCTGCGACGTTTGCCGAAGGAACTGCGAGTCGATGACAGAAAGCAGTGTCCAGAAGTCGTTCGACCAAATGTGTTATCACGTCGGAATTGTATGCACGGCCGTGAGCGAGCAAACGTAGTAGACTCTCATATAATAGAAGCACACACTTACAGTGCCGACAAGAAACCCCCCCCCCTGCTCTGACTGGATGACGCTGGCTGAAGCTTCCGTACATGCTGCACGGTTCTTTCGGCGGCCCCAGAGAGAGAGAGACCGTGCATCCAGACGACGCGGTTTGCCGAGGGGGAAGAAGAGGTATCCCCTCTCCGGCACTTGCGCGTATCTTGTTGCCTAGCTTTCTTTGTTGCTGTTATTATGCTTCATTAACCTCCAGTCTGAAATTAATGGCGCCGGAATAGTTCCCCTTAATCATCTTTCGGTGGCAGCCCCCATCGAAGAAGGAGCCGAGCCGACGCGAAAGACGATGCGTGCCGCTTCTTCGTCCGCGCACTGCCTGCGATGCGAGACAAAAGGCGCTACTGCGAAGCCGAGGCGTCTGCACGAGCTGCGAAGGGCGTGTGTGTGCGTAACACATCTGTACGTGCGAGTGTGTGCAACCGGGCGGCCTATAAGCCTCCGGGAGAATCTGCAGGGTCAGCAGAAGTTATTTATGTAGTACCACAGGCAAAGCCGCGAGCGCGAATTATAAGCGCGTGCGTGCATGCAACGCCATTGCGATGTCTGTCATCACGCGGTGAGATTTTACTCGCACTTCGCACCTGCGGATGCGTAACGTCTTGAAGACAGTGCAGTGACCCGTGCATGTGAAATGGGATTGCGATGATGACGGTGATGATGATAATAATGATAACAGCTTTATTGTTTCGCCAAATAAGGAGGCCCTTACTACCCTTCCCTGGAAGGGTAGGTAGTAAGGCCTAGGTGACCGGGACCGGCACCTCCGCGATTAAAAGCCGGCAAGGAGGTCTTGACTCTTCGCGGCTCCTTTCGCCAGGCGGATGGCTTGTTGCTGTGAAGCAGGGTCTTCGCTCCGCAGCAGGACTTCCCTGGCCTCTCTACAATTTATATCTGATTTTTTAGCCCACGGGAAGCTAACCCACTCCTACATTATATGATCGAGGGTCTTTCTCTCCCCACTTGCGAGCTCCACGAGTTACGGAGATCGCGGGTACGAAAAGCTCAAGCGCGAAATCATCTCGAGTATGCGTCATCGTGGAACGATTTCGCACTCGCCGAGACGCAAGTGGGCGTTGAAAACACTGCGGTGACAGGTGCATGAGAAATAAGATGGTGCGTGACTAAATCTAGTATAGAAGCAGTGTCGGGTATATGAGCCACAAATGATCTATATATTTCACTAGGGTACCGTGATTTCTTGCGCCAGTTCTTGTACCAATTGTGTGGATTACAAGTACGTCTAAGGACAGCTTCCGATGATACACATAAGGCGTGTAAGTTTTCTGTCGGCGCCTGCGAGAGTTTTTCTTTACTAGTACGCGTGCACGTGAATGGGAGTTTGTGAATGTCGCGCTCTCTTAGCGAGGCCGGTTACCAAATAGCACTCAGCAAATTCTTCTGGGACTGAAAGAGAAGAAAAAACTTAATTTGTACAAGCCGACTTTTGGTGACCTCAGATGGCGGCTCCAAGTCCTTGGAATCGGGCGGCATCGTTGGCTTGCCGGACAGCTCAGAGCTGTTCCTCCAGCTCCGAACTATTGAGGGCCACCTCCCAGCGGCGGGGGCGCCGATCAAAAGGACATAATTATATATACTGAAACATGCGAGGTCGTTATCAGCGTTTTTCAGAGCAGTGGGTATTTCTGTACGTCCACGTAAATGAATGTGCGATATGGATCAGCGGAGGGATGCATGTATATGCAACATCCACGTCATCTGAAGGCAGAGACGGTACGGTCACGTCACTGGTCGAAGTCCACCCGGCGGCGGAGCCACTCGTGCCAGTGTACCACCGCTGCTGGGAAAGTGACTGAGCCCAGTTTCACGCAGTCGACAGGAGACGCCGCGGGGTGTTGCGCCACTTAAATTTCATCGAACGTCGCGCCCCCTGCCGCTGAAGACGTTGCGTCCGCGGCGCCGTACGTACAGTCTGGAATGAGTTGTGACGTGATCACGATGTGGAAGACTGATTAAAACGAGAATAAGAGAGAGAGACATGGAAAACAAAGAAAGAGCAAGACAGAGAGAGAGGGAGAGAAAGTTAAACATCTTTACTCCTATAAACTGAAGTTTCTTCCTTAATTATCAGCTTCCCTGATTCGTCCACCCGTTCGTCCGCCCTTCGCACCAAGGTGATCACCTGTATATAGAGAAGTTTAGACGAGTAAATCGCTCTTTAAGAACCCTTATAGACCCTTTTTATAAACTGTAAAGCTAGCTTCCCTGCAATGCAACTTGCCCTACTAATGGCGACAGCTGCCTTTTTTTAAATGGTGTCAAAATTCAAGTTGCACATGCTGCGGCCCGGTTTTTGGGATTCTTTGTATCAGAAGGGCTGGGTCGACATTTTACACGCCCTATCGCAAGCAAATTGCGCTTGCACAAGTTGTTTGCCGGATTGCCAATGCCGCCATTAGTAGGGCAAGCTGCATTGCAGGAAAGCTAGCTTGCAGTTTATGAAAAGGGTCTATTGTCGTCGACTTCGCAATCATATATGCTCGCTTTGAAAAGAAAAATAGAGGTTGAATTCTCACCTTAAGCAAGCAACCCCATCGTGTCGTCAAAATTACTCCGCAGTCCTCCAATACTTGGCGTCCTTCACAATCATAGTTGGTTTTGGCACGAAAAAAACCAAACAGTCATTATTATTATTATTATCTGATACCGTCTTGACAGTGAAGTTCTGCAGTATTGGAAAAGTCTGCATATTTACTTTTCTTGGTTGGCTTACGAGAAGGTTGCAACCTCTGGTGATTGGCTGTGGGCGTGGATATGGCGGAGTCATGGGCTCCCCTATAATTCTATGGCGGAATCATAGGACACATAGGCGGTGTCGAAAATCTGACGTTCATCACGCACTTTCCGGCTCCTGCAATGCGTATTTATATAATTTCTGTCACTCTGATGCAGGTGTCGAATGAATGAATGAATGAGTTTGAATAGTGCGGACCCAAGACTGATGGAAAGGAATTAAATAGAAGGCACACGTAAATAATAACCCATCAGGATATAGCTTCAGCGACGACACAAAGGACACGGCACGTTTGAATCGATGCGTGCTTCGCTCACTGATACAGCAGGATAAAAAAGCCTGTGTTTCTTTTCAGAGCCGGTCCTTCCTCGATTTACTCTCACAAAGACTTCACTACCTGTGAGATCTTTCACTGATTCACAACACTGACCTTCAGAATTATTGTGAATCTCAAGTAGAAAAGAAGCTCAAGAGAAGATGGGGGCTCGAACTGATGGAGAGATCGTTCAAAGCGATGAAGAACAGGGAATGTTCCTGTACTTAATCGTTTATTATAGTCGCTTAATCACTTAATCGAACAGGGAAGTCCCTGTTCTTAATAATTTCTTAATCGCTTAATCCTTTAATCGAATAGGGAATATCCCTGTTCTTCATCGTTTTCATCGATCTCTTCTTCATCACGCGAATGCGGATCTCGAGGTAATTATCATCAATCGATTGCGTTCATTAGGAGAAGCAAAGCCGTGCACTGATACTTTTAATTCGAGGCGACGCGCCCGCCCTTCACGCTAACTCAGGTTTCATTTTTCCGCAAATTTCGCGTGTCCCGTAAACATCTGTGGCCGACTGCCCACATAGTACTCACTCTGCGATCCTCAATCGAGTGAAATCGACCCATAGAGCACGCGACGCTGCCCGCTGATAACCCCAACGAGTCCACGCTATATCGAAAGGCGTCGATCACGCCCGTGTGGCAGCAGACGACAGCGGCAGCGATAGCAGACGGCTACTATTACGGAACAAAATGGCGGAAGGGTGACGGACGGCCATGGTGGATAGGTGGGGGGAGGAGCGATCGCGCCACGCACACAAGCGTATACGAAGCCCAGTCGAAACAAAACTCACGACTTAACCCTGCGCCCTTTCTCCCATCTCCCGCTGTTGCGCGTTGGGAGGAAGCCTGTAGATGCCAAGCAAGAATAAACAAAGCAGGCGGCGAGCCGATCGCCGCGGGATGAACGGTCCTGCGGTTTGTCTTTTACTTTGTTCGGCCATTTTTCTTCTTTTTCGTCGCCGTTCTTTCCTTGCGCCTCCCAAGGCCCGATGGAGGAGCAGTGGAGGGAGTGGGGAAGGGGGGGAGAGGAAAATAAAAAGAAAACAGGCGTGACATTCCCTTACTGTACCCCTCCGCCCCCTCTCTCATCCCATTATTGTTTTTGCTTCCCCCTTTCTTCTCATCGCCTCTTTCCCCACACTTTCATCTGTCTTCTCGTCGGCTAATCTCTCTCCTCCCCCTCTCTCTCTTTCCCCTTCGTTTGCAAATCTCCTCCTCCCCACTTCTTGCCCTCCGAGGGGGAGGCGCTTGTTGTGTGCGTGCGTGCGGGCGCCCGAGGAAGGAGAATCGTGCCGTACCACTCTTTTTATTATTTCTGCGACGACGACTCTTCACGAACTTGGCGCTAGCTGCTGATGCGACGGCGTTTAATATCCATCGCGCTTTGCTTCGTGTGCGCGTGCGTGCGTGCAATCGGCTCGACTGCCCGCCCTTTCCACCGTACCGCCAACTCCGCAGCACCGCCGACAACAACTTCGGGCCCCCAACCAAAAGATGAACCGTCGAGATTATAATAATGCTCTGAGGCCTCGCTCAAACGCTGCGGCTACGGGAACACTGCATTCTTTGCCTGTGAGACCAGAGAAAAAAGAAAGAAAAGTCTCGCGACCAGCAGCCGCATCGGCATCGCTTAAAATCATTCCACGTTCTTTCTTTTCTGGCTGTATCATAGCATTTAGCAGGAAAAAAAAAAGAAGAAAAATCCTCCCTGCTGGTTTACCCGCAACCGCAGCAAAGATACGTTCTTATTTCTTTCCCGCGGTCGTTTTCGTGTTGAGGTAGTTATTGCTTGTCCTTTCCGCAAAATACCCCTTTCTTGACGCAGCCTGTCTGCCTGCCCGCCCGCCCGCCCGCGACCGGCTTATATCTTAGCAAAAAGCGCTGATCGAAGAGCGCTCTCCCAAGTCGCGGCGCTGAGCTCTCTGTCCTTCGACCACCAGTTGTGATTGAGTGAGGCCCATCAGGCCCGTCGTGTGTTTGCGCGTGCACATATTCGTGGTATATACCTTGTATAATATTAGCCTCGCAGGAGCGGTTGTAGACCGCGAAGTACGTACCGTGTTTTCTCGAGTTCAGTCATCTCCAACTCAGTCCCCGTCTCTCCTTGTCTTATCGCGGCTGAATGGAATGTAACAAAGAGAGATGGTAAAAAAGCGGCAACCTGCACTTATTCTTGTGATTTTTCTTATTTCTTTCATTTGTGTCTGTTGATGGTGATTCGAAGTACCTTTAGCTTTGTTTATTGCTTGTGATACAACTTCTGCGTTATTACTGTAACCATTGATTGATGATTGATTGATTTGTGGGGTTTAACGTCCCAAAACCAGTTCTGATTATGAGAGACGCCGTAGTGGAGGGCTCCGGAAATTTCGACCACCTGGGGTTCTTTAACGTGCACTGACATCGCACAGCACACGGGCCTCAACATTTCGCCTCCATCGAAATGCAGCCGCCGCGGCCGGGATTCGATCCCGCGACCTTCGGATCTGCAGCCGAGTGCCATAACCACTAGACCACCGTGGCGGGGACACTACTGTAACCATTGGGAATAATTGATTTGTGATTGATTTGTGGGGTTTAACGTCCCAAAACCAGTTCTGATTATGAGAGACGCCGTAGTGGAGGTCTCCGGAAATTTCGACCACCTGGGGTTCTTTAACGTGCACTGACATCGCACAGCACACGGGCCTCGACATTTCGCCTCCATCGAAATGCAGCCGCCGCGGCCGGGATTCGACCCCGCGACCTTCGGATCTGCAGCCGAGTGCCATAGCCACTAGACCACCGTGGCGGGGCTAACCATTGGGAATAGCCGTTGTGGGAACGGGGGCAAGGGACCCTTGGAGCCAACAGCAGCTGTTTTTCCTTTTGTGACGTGAAGAAAGAAAGAAAGAAAGAAAGAAAGAAAGAAAGAAAGAAAGAAAGAAAGAAAGAAAGAAAGAAAGAAAGAAAGAAAGAAAGAAAGAAAGAATCCTTATTCGTCTGTAAAACAAGAATAAAGAAAGAAAATATTGCTTCGCAAATACACACACACACACACACACACACACACACACACATGCAAAAAACAAAAGAAAGAAGAAAGGAAACGGACCTGTATTCGATCACCATGCCCACCACAACAGCCATCCTCGTCACTGGAATCATGCGACCATCTGCAGCCTCTGTTACCAAAGGTCTCGGAATAAACAGCTCGAACTGCTGTATTTGCAACAAAAGCAACAACAGTTGTGACGTCATTAACTGAGCTTGCTGCTTCGTCTTCCCTCTCACCAGTGTACCAGCGTGGAGAGAAAAAAAGAAAAGACTGAAAAAGAAAAGAGGCTATCATCTTCAAAGCGCACGGCTGCAAAGTGCGTAGGCGTGTACGCATGGTATCGCTTTAGGAAAGGAGCAACATAGCCCCTCTCCACCTCATCAACTGCGCACGCCGGTGCATACATAAAGGCAGAAGGAGAGGGAAATTTAGCACGACACGTTGAATGCGTATAGCACGCCTCCCCGCGGTGCCGCAACCCTTTATATATGCCCCATACGAGCCAGGGGAGATCTTTTATCGTGCACGATGTCGCTCTTTGCTGAAAGGGAGGGAGGGGGGAGGAAACACCGCGGCATTGCTATATGACTGGTATGCGCGCTTATAAATACATTGTTGCGGCCTCCTAGCTGCTTACCTCCAAACGCCTATATGAAACTTGACTGAGCAGCCGATAGCAAATGAGGATAGATTGGGTATCTATCGCTCGCAGCCCCGCATTAATCTTGCATCTGCGTTATATTTCGGCCGATCTCGAAAGCCGAAGGTATTACCGGGGCCTTAGTCTACTTAATTTTTTTCGAGTTCTCGCTTATGGATGATAAGAACAGGAAGCCGAATGTATAGCGAATGGAGAGAAAGCGTATGTAAACACTCTTCTACAGAATTCGTTAGAAATGATGCCAATACATCGTCTATAGAACTTCTGTAGAGGATGAGCGGAGAGCCAGTCTGGAGACAGGTACCGTTAGGAGTTCTAAAGGCGTTCCATTAACATTCTTCTATGGAATTTGGTATCTGTGATGTCAATTCTCGATAGAACGTTTATAGAGGGTGAACGTACGGAGAGTCAGTCTATAGGCAGCTAGCTCTTGAAGTTCTAAAGACGTTCTATAAACACTCTTCTAGAATTTAGTAGATATTATATCAATGCACCCCAATAAACTTCTATAGAGGGTGAATGAAGAGCCAGTCGATATACAGCTAGCGCTAGAAGTTTAAAGGCGTTCTATAAGCATTCTTCTATAGAATTCAGTACTACGTCCAATACACCTTCTATTGGGCATCTATCGCGCGCGAAATGAACTGTTTCTATAGGTAGGTTGCTTTAGATCTTGTGTAGACATTCCGTGGAAAAGACTCTTGAGTGCGAGTTGCTGCAGAGTCTCTCCAGGCCATATAGAAACTCGTAAAGGGCTTTAAGGGAACTTAAAATCCATCTTCGTAAGGATGAGCATTTCTGGTGATGCATTTCTATAGCATCTATGACGCGCATCTACCGCCTGCAATGCACGAACACCGACTCCGAAAGGAGATTCGCACACAGAAAACGGAAGCAGTGGCGCTTGTGTTCGAGCACTCACAAAGGAGCCTGGCTATATCTTTGAGGCTAAAACACCACCTGTCTTTGCCTGCTGACGTGGAGCGCGCACAGTTACCACATGTGGTTCCCCAAGCGCGCATTAAAAACATCAATGGCGTCATTCCGAGCGACGGCGGCCAATCAAAAGTGGTGGGCAGTAAACCAAAGCAGCGGGCGGCTGAAGCAGAGCGGTGGGCGGCATTTCCACCCCCGCCCACCGTAAGACGGAGAATCCCTAATCCTTTATATATATATATATATATATATATATATATATATATATATATATATATATATATATATATATATATATATATATATATCAACGGACCCCTGCAACTGCCTTTCATTGGGCTCTGGGGTCCTACCTGTATAATAATAACCAGCCATTATATGTATGTTACACAATAAAACTGATTGATTGATTGATTGATTGATTGATTGATTGATTGATTGATTGATTTCACTTCTTCTCGTGCACCCTCACATGTAGTGGCTATGCCACGGCCGCGGCATGCTAGCTATGTTAGGAGCTGCTCTCTGTGGCGCATACCCGCGAAGCCTCCCCAGTTTTCAGTGGTCGCCCACGGAATATCGCCAAGAGTAAACAACCCCGCTGTTAAAACTGAAAACATTAATATTTCCGGTTGTGTTCCCTTCTGGGACCTATACTGTGCGCACACCGATGCCACTTTTAGTCCCGCAGGCGCGCACTTCAATTGTCAACTGGGTCAGTCAGAGCGGTGGGCGGTATACCGGAGTGGTGGGCGTCGAAGCGGAGCGGTGGGCGGCATTCCCACCGCCGCCCACTGTGGTGGGCGCCACCCCTACATATACGTATGTAGGATATCGCACACACACGCACACGTCGAGACATATACACAGAATGGACGGCAGCAGCAGCTGCTGCTGAGGGCCACCTCCGGTTGTTCTTCGTGAAGCGTTGTCGGCGCCGGGACATGCGCGGGTCGATCGAGCAGGAGAGCCGGGATCATCGGACGCCGCCGCAGCAGCGAGAAGAAGACGATGATGGCTCGGCCAAGCGAGCCAAGATAATAAAGGCGGCCCCCGGCGGCAGAAACAACGTTCCAGTCACGACGCGGAGGCTGGTTCATGACGGGACGATCATTCCGCCAACACAACACCACCACCGCCACCGACGAGGATGGGAGCATGCACTGCCGCTTGCAGTGAGCCTGCCTGCCTGCATGCCTGGCTGCCCCGGATTCATTCGAAACGTGCACGTGTCTATATATATACTGTGCGTACTGGCGGTGGTTGCAGTGTACGTTAAATATCGATGTGATATTGTTTCACACTGGTATGCAACTGCAAACAGCCTGTAAATGTATATACTTTCGAAAAATGTTTGAAGCAAAAATGTCGCTGCTATAAGTAGAACGACTGTTAAGATATGCATTCCTCTCCGCCCCCCCCCCCCCCCCCCTTTTCACCCCATGCACACAGGCACGCACAACCATCTACCTCACTTCGGCACCAAACGCGAATGTTTGAAATTGCAGTATATCTAACAAAGGGACCCGTATAATGACGGGAAGGACGCTTACTGCGTGGGTGCCACAGTTTGCCCAACGTTTATTTCGTGCATACAATCTAGTAAAACGGTCCATGTGTGGAACCTTGCATGCAAGGATCAACCGGGAACATTCAGTTGCGGAACGCTTAAGAAATCGGGCCATATGCTTTTTCAGGCCATCAGCTTTTCGATGATATGACATTCCAACATTATAGGCAGCCGTATGCATGCTACAAGTTGGCAAAGCACCTTTCTTGGTGTGTTATATACTGTTGTACGTGTGTATGCTTATGCCAAACTCTCAATTTTTCAGTGTATGGAATATGCTATTCATAACTACAGGCGTTTTACATCACAAAGCAGCTCGTTATTAACCTTGCCTAAGACGAACTATTCGCGTCTGACCTCCCTTCTGGAACTCTGCCACCGAACGTTAAACACATGACTATACAATGCCGTGAGCTTCGAAGATATAATGTACGCTCACTTCTTCGCTTAGACTATAGTTTTATCATTTCTAGTGCGCTCTTTTGTTTTCTTATTTTACATTGACATTATAATTAGGGCTGTCAGCTTTCGAAAAAAAAAACTCGGTTTTTCAACCTCGATTCTTACACACCGAACATCTTTCAGGAGCGTCGGGTCGAACCTGTCTTCTCCCCGAATTTAAAACCACATACCGACACTGCACGGGGTGAGCTGTGTGCTAACCCGTCTTGGGACAACGAAATTACATCCTGTCGGCCGAAGTGAACGCTTTGAAAAGTTGCGCGCAGAGTCTGTAATGGACGCTACAGGGCTCTCACACGTGTAAATTTGCATTTGTAAATTTAACCAGAAAGAAACCCCAACTTCTGAATGGTTCCACACACACACACACACACACACACAATTTCCTCCATTCCTTGAATAATAGCACCCGATTTTCCCCCTCCTAATTTAGAAAGATATAAAGCTCGAAAACAAACAACCCTATTTAAAATGAGTGCATAATTTCGCAAACACTGCGATCTGAACTGCCGTACCCCGGTGTATTAATTGCCGTTGTCGTCGCGTTGTGTAAGGAGTTCGTCCATCGGTTTTCGACCCTGGGACCCTTCCTTCTGTATTTGCCACTTGCGTTGTGTATTCACATACTTCAATCAATCGGTCAGTTTATTGTGACACAACAAGTTAATTACAAAGCATAAAAATGTACAGACGAGGGTCCCAAAGTACAATGACTGCAATGGGACCCTGGGTGAATGTTACAGATAAATAATACAAGGATTAGCAGCAGTATGAGCAGTATAGCAAAAATAAAGCAAAACACAGATCGGAATTAAAACAAGAACGCAACAAACCAAAAAGTGAAATAATCTGGCGTATGCATAATCCGGCTGTGCATTTTCCGGCTGCGCGGAAATATGCGCAGACTGTGTCGCCACAAATATAATAAAAAAATGCAATATATAGAAATACAAATTTAGTATTTAATAAAGCAGCAGCTTGTCGCTCATCTTGGGAGAGGGGCCCTGCCGCTCTGGCATGCACTACTACGATTCGAAGACATGCTCACACCGTCCGCTAGGAGGACACTACACGTAGTACGGCACGACATATCTCCGAGTCACCTGAACGGCACAACTCTGATCGCGCTATAATAATAATAATAATAATAATAATAATAATAATAATAATAATAATAATAATAATAATAATAATAATAATAATAATAATTGTGGTTTTATTAAGGAAAGGGCGTTATTTTCTGCAACCCTTACAGGAGCATGACTCAGCGTCCATCGGGGCGGGGGAAAAGTAATGAGAGTAGAAAAGGGAAAGACGTACGTACGCCGTAGTGGAGGGCTCCGAAAATTTTGAACAGCTGAGATGAGGCAGCGTACAGTATGCACAAGCCTCTGGCATTTGCGCCTCCATCGGCAGTACGGCCGCCGCGGCCGGGTTCGAACCCGCGTCTTTTGGGTCTATACAGTCCGCAGCACCATAAACCACTATAGACCACAGCGGCCATGTGCACGGACACTTGGAGTATATAGTTATCCCCAAAGAGAGACAGCGGTCGAGCACGGAGCAGCGTCGTGGGGTGACGAGAGTGAAATGTAGAAAGAGCGGAAGGGAAAGACCTTATTCATTCGATATCGAACGTCAGGTCGGAATGCTTTCTTGCCTTTAGGAAAAAGCGCTCCCGGCCGCAATGGGAATCGAACCCACTGCCTCCCGCATCGCAGTCCTTGAGCCATATGGCGAGGAGAACAAGCCGCACATTCGTTCCCTCAAGCCCTCGTGTTCTCCAAGGTCGTGATAAACCTTGCCTCATGACGGACTGCCAACCTTTTGGGGTTCAAATATATTCACATTTTTGCACCGCAGAAACGTGAATAAAGAGACTACTACTACTACTACTACTACTACTACCACTACTACTACTACTACTACTACTACTACTACTACTACTACTACTACTACTACTACTACTAAAAAATAATAAAGAACGCTGTTGGCGAGCGAAGTTGCAGTGCATGTCAGTCAGTACTGAATTTTCAGTTCAGATCATCAAAAATTGAGGTAGCGTCTCTCATAGTCAGAGCTGGTTTTGGGACGTTAAACCCCACAAATCAATCAGTCAAACATTAAGGTAAGTATATGAACGTATAACAAAGCGAATTTCGATGGAGGCGAAATGTTGAGGCACGTGTACATATGGTGGTTCCCCCCCCCAGGTGGTTGAAACTCCGGAGCCCTCCACTACGGCGTCTCTTATAATCATAGCTGGTTTTAGGACGTAAAACCTCAGAAATCATGTCTAGCAAGCTACGGTCTAGTTACGTTGAACAAGAGAACATGTCAGCAAGAGGGTTGCCTCGATGCCATTTTGAGTTGTATTCGTGTATAAATAGTCGGACAGTGAACGTCACTGGAGCAAGGAGTCGACACGGGTTGACAAATGCTAAATTTCCTTTAGAAACGCTGCCACGGAAAGCTGACGATGAAAGTGTTGGCTACGGCATCGTTACCCGTTAAAAGATTTCACTTCAAGCATCCATGTATAGACTCAAATTCTTTCACAGCTTTTATTATTCAAAAACAGGCATAGACAGAAACAAATACATCTCATTGCCATCATATATTTCGCGGAGAATGGACCATGCCTTGAAAGTTCGTGCGTTCATTTTTTTTTTTTTTGTAGGACCACGAGCGAGTGGAATTCTCTTCAGTCAAACATTGTTGAAATACAAAGTAATGATGTCTTTTACCGAGCTTTGTGTGCAGAAATGAATGACCCTTGATTTAATGATGTATATACCCCCCCCCCCCCCCCCTGCTGTAAAGCCTGCAAATGGCGATCCAGGTACCGAATAAATAAATAAATAAATAAATAAATAAATAAATAAAATTTACACACACTCCCCCACCCCCCCGCATGAGAATCCTCCCCCCCCCCCCCCCACAGAAAAAAATTTTTTGTTCGATTATTTCAGCTTGACCAACCCAAATATCAATAGCTTCGTCTCCTCCCCTTACTCCCCAACCAAGAAAAAATAAACTAAGATCGAAATTCTGGACAAACTCCGGCCTCCATCTTCCGCGGATCTTCTATCTTTGTTTGGATTCTTCTACGCTGAGATTCAAGATATGAGGTAGATGGGGGAAAGAGCGTTTTGTTCGATTCTGGAAAACGAAAAACCAATGAGGGTGCCACAACGGCGGCAAAAATTACGGGACGACCGCAGCGACCAGGCTTGCGACTGCCAATCGGCGGCGTCGCGATTAGTGACGTCACGCACGAGTGTGTCTGCGGGTTCCTTCGAGAAAGAAGCAGCCCAGCGCATGGCCCGAAAAGTGCTCGCTCCCCAGGCTGAGGGGCACCGGCGCGAGTTGAAGCGTGGAACGCAGCCACGCAGCGCGATCAAATTGCTACCTTGCGTCTCCCTCCGCACGCTCTCCGCCTCCTCGCTCTCGACGAAGTTTCCAGTTCGTTCGCAGACTGTGAGAAAGCGTAGTGTGGCCAGTCCGGTCGGCCTACGACTCGGAGAATGCTTCCGCTCCGCCGAAGAGGGCGCATCCGTCGGCAGCGATGAAGACATCAATCGGCCTGGGAATGTGGTGTGATGAACTGCTGTATTCAGCAGCAGCATCAGTTTGCGAGAAACAGGGAGCACGTTCACCTATTGATAAAACAATGCCTCCCCCTCCCCCACCTTCACCTACCGTCGTCTGAAGGAATAGAGAGCAGGCACCTACCCAATGGAGACATGGAAAAGATGTTCCAGGTCTGCAGGCACAGGCTCATGGGATGCCTGCGGTATACATAACCATAATTTTGGACTGAGATAAATATATACAGATGAGAAACATTGGCCTCACGAAAACATGAAATAAAAGAAAAAGCTTCGTTCTTTTTAACGCTGCTGCTGGCGTGAAATATCGCGAGCGACCCCAAGACCCGAAGTCTCGGTAATGAGGGAGATTTGTCCCGAATATTCTTTCGGAGCTACTCGAACTCTCCACTAATGGGCATGTCATGGGAATCACCATGTTGAATAGAGAGCATCATTAATGGTTGCCGAAGTGGAACGTAAGAGCTAGGAAATGAGGACGACCGTGCACGATACGGTTACGTTCTATTCATGTGACAGCAAGTCTCTGCAGACGGCAATAACTACTATCGTTGGCGTTCGTACACCCTGACTACTCCATGTAACCACTAAGTTGCAAGTTTCAGAGCTCAGTTAAGGTACGAGGTGTAAGCGATCCGCCCATCCCGCGCGGCAAAATATAGTTCCATTAAAATCTGCATGGCCGAGGTATTGGTGTTTGTTTGGCACGTATAGTACGTCACATCGATTAGTGGTTCGACAAATCCGCTTCGCGCGTGGCCTCACGCGTAACAACGTGGAAGCAACAGGTGGAATGAACCCACGTAGACGCGATCACACGAACATCGATCCAGACTTATTCCTGGAGCTCGAAAATCATATGTGATTTTATCGTCATTGGTGAGATCAGATGTCTTTGCTTAGGCACATCTGATCTCACCAATGACGCAATGTGGAGGCCGTGCGGCCTCCACAGTGCTGAAAGAGCCTCTGACAACAGCACCCCCTTCTTGTCACAAGCAGGCCAGGTTGTCATCCCCCGTTTCAAAGGAGACGTTCTTGGATGTCGGATCTTAATTATCATTAAAATAATTATTCTTCGATATGTCCGGCTTAGCCAAGCAAGCGCGTCATTATAGAGCTGCGGTAGTGAAAAGCGCGTGATAGATTAGGGACGGGGTAATCGCAGGCACCAACAAAATTTACAATGTAGTAGAGATGTAAGCAGTATGAATGATCGCAATATCATTACAAATGAGTCAAGTGGCGACATGTGTGGCTATCTGCCTCCACCTGGATTCAAAGAGGGTCAGCAGTTCGAATATCCACCATGCTCAGCCTCTCTGCGATATTGCTAACAGACAGAAAGACAGACAGACAGACAGACAGACGGACAGACAGACAGACAGACAGACAGACAGACAGACAGACAGACAGACAGACAGACAGACAGACAGACACTCTATCATTCTTTTCCTCCATTTGTACCGCCGACGTCTGCCTTACGTACACAATACCGTTTGCATACTCATATGCACATTGATGGTTTTAAATCACAGGGTTTCCTGTATTACAGATCTTGTGTCGTCTGTATTTGAAGACAAAAGAAGCTTGCCGTCTCACCCACCGCGTGTGGTGGCCTAATGGTTTCTGCATCAGTCCTCCTCCTACCTTACTGACTTCCAAAATACCTTTATATACGTATATCACACACCAAAAATAAAAGCGTCACCCGAAACCATTATGCTAGATAAATGCCGGCAGTGCCTGCAGCAGTGCCTCCTATTAGGGAGCCTACATGAAGGCAGTCATGTAGGCTCCCAACCTCCTATCCGACTGTAGCGCCACGCACCTTCGGCGGCACTCTGCGTCCCCGCCATCGCTATTCGCAAACGCACCCGCCTGCTCCACCGAAATCTCGAAAGGGAGGAGGTGCGCGGTCGTGACGTTGGCGACGTTTCGGCTCCCCCTCCTGGCCGCTCTCCGCTGCCCTTGCTGGAAGTCCTCTCCGAAGAAATGCGGCGCGCGGCCCCCGTGTGCCCGCCCCCTTGCAGCACCTTTCTACTTTTCTCTCCTCGGGCAGCGAGCAATCGGCAGCGAGCAGAGAGGCAGCAGCAGTGCGAGCAGTGCTCCTGACGTATTGTCTGTTTTTGTGTGTGATCCGCGCAGCGGCGGCGCGCCGGCGTGTGTGGTGGTGCACGATGACAGAAGACAGCGGGTCGGCGCCGTGGGGAACCGGCCCCCGCCCAACCGGTGACGACGCGTAGTCCTTCCTTCCTTCACCAGCACCGAGTAGTGACTTCTCGGCCGCAACTACGAATACGTGCCCGCAAACATGGCTGCCGCCGAAGTCGTCGTCGTCGGCGACGCCGATGGTGGAGGATCCGCGCCAGTGGTGGTGATTCCCGTGATTCTTCTCCGCTCCAGCAGCAGCAGCCGCCGCCGGCAGGACACGTTGGAATTGTTGTGCGCCGCCGCAGGCGGCGTCGTCTCGCGGCGAGCGACGCCGAAGCACGACGACCGCGGCTTCTTCGTAGGTCCAGAATGACGTGCACGTCGCGACTGGGCTTACGTGAACGCGTTTCGGAACCACCACCATGGAGACGCTGTCGCAGCGTGACATCGAACAGGTGAGTGTGTGCGTTCTCCTGCTGCTGCTGCTGCCACCGCGCACTCGCGAGGTCGCCGCTCCGACAGAAGAGGCAAACCACCTCCGCGCGTGACCGCCACACCTGTTGAACGCGCTGTTCGCGAAGTTTGCCGCATCGATCTCGGTCCTGGCGATCGGAGAGAACGAAGGCGTGCTTCGAGTTTATTGCATGTACTTTACTGCACGGTGCCCGTCGTGTTAGCTTAGTGGAGTAGATATATTGCTCCGCTGAGCTCGAAGACATGGGTTCGATTGCCGATTACGGCTACCGTGCTTAAATGGGGTTGGAATGAAGACAAACAAGCTAAACAAACACCCGACTGCTCACATTGTAGGGGCACTCTAAAGAACCTTCGGTGGTCAAAATCAGTCCTGGGTTCTTCAGCTCCAATGTGTCTCATAATCATCGCGATTTTGCCACCTTAAAGCTGAGGGTCTTTCGATATTTCTTTTTTTCTTACGTACTGCACGTGACCTGTGCAGCGCACTCGCATGCGATTGCGCTGTGCGCAACGCCGAACATCACGTCACTGCGCTGCGCACGCTTCTGGTGTTACGTAAAGGCTAAGCGGTTGGTCGAGGATGTCGGGATGGCTGAGCTTGCGCTTCTTTCATTGCGATAGCTAAGTTGAGATTTCCGAGTGGTCGTCAGCTGCCGCAAATAGACGCAAATAGTAACCTTCACTCGAGTCTACTGATGACATACGCAGTGAGCTATTAACGTTCATCAGTACGAATTATGCGTGGCTGAAAAGACCAACGACCCCCGAAGGCAGTGCATGCGAGACGTGGGACAGCTGGACAAGCTCAAAAGGACCTAAAGAATATCTGCCTCCACTTGTACCCTCCTGCTTACTTGTATGCACATGTGTGTTGTCTTTCGGTAAAATGGGGTATACGGAACACGCTATACTGTTCTTCGTGTGTTATTTATTCGCTGCATTTTTGTCGCGGTAGCAAACGTACTGGATGCGCTGTTTCTTTTGCCAGCGTGTCCTGACGGGGGCTGCGTTCCTTTTTACAACGCAAGAGGAAGCAGCCGTCGTATGTTTTACCGATCTCCGATCGATGACGGGTTTGGCTGTGCGTCTCGCGACCGCTCGCATTCCTCAGGGCAGTTTCGAGGAGTCGTCTCCGGCGGCTCCTCCGAAGCTGGTAGGCAAGGGCCGGGCCGCCGGCGAGGAGGTTGAAGAAGAAGAGGAGGAAGATCGGCGGCAGGGGCAGCGGCAGCAGGGGCCACATCCATTCATACCTGAAATTCCGACTTGATTGCTCGCCCGGCGCGCGATAGGCTTCGCAGGCGCGATCACTTGTGCGCCTCCTTGCTTGACTGACAGCTTGCGGTGGATTCTGCGCCACCTCTGCCCATTGTTGCTGCGGCAACGGCTGCAGAGGCTCGCGGAATACGTAACCCCTGGGCATGGTGGCGGTGTTTGTAGTTGGCTCGGGGCTTTCGCTGCTGAGAGCTGGCCGCCCCTTCTTTGCTCGTTGTCTGTTTAGCTTTGCTCGACGTCTGCTCGGCAACATGATCTCGCGTTGTCTGCTTTGGAGAAGCAGCGTGATCCATGCGCAGCCTCAGTGCCTCACTTTTTGTAAGTCGGCCGGTAATGATATAAAGATCAAACCAGCGCAGTTTGATTTGGTTCATATTTGATGAGTGAGAAGGTGCAGCGCAGGATAAAAACACAGATAACAAGTAGACGGCACAAATGCTGCATTGGTGTTGTCTACGCGAGTCCATAATCTCTGCGTTTTGTCTGTGTGCTGCCCTATGATCAATATGAATAGAAACGCGGAGTGGGCCAGTTATCTACTTTAGTAGTGGATCTATAAGTTAGTAGAGCACATCTTTCCTAACTGATTTCTCCTACCCACAAGTTTTAAACGTAGCCTCCCCTGCAAGATCACAGTAGGCCATGCGCCCGCCATGAACAGGGCAGCTGTTAAGGAAAGCACACACAGCCAATGTCATTTCGCCTTTTATTAACATGGGGGGCCCTTCATGGGCAGGCCAATGTTTCCTCTCTTTAAGAATGGCTCGTAGCAGTACTGGTTAATGCTTTTGTAACGTGGACCAATGTGTCGTGTCTATTGAACTGGCTCGACCAATAATGGCGAACAATTCTGTAACATGGACCGATGCATCATGCCTATTGAGATGGCTTGGCCAATACTGGTTAATGATTCTGCAATGCGGACCAATGTGTCATGTATTTAAAAATGGCTCGGCCAATACTGGTTAATGACTGTGTAACTCGGACCTACGATGGTATCCTATAAGAGTGGTAGAGCCAATATTGGCGTTGCGTTGTCAATTCCTGCCCATGGTAGGGCCCGGAACAGCCAATGCATTTCCAACATTGGCCCCTCTTACTGTGCTGCCTGGGTGCTTGCTTCAGTTCCGTTGTGGTTAACTGGCTTTCGGCACAACTTGTGGAACGAGACAAAAAAGAAAAAAAAATCAAAATCAGAATGAAGGACTTGTACAATAAGGTACAATACTCGTAAACACGAGTCCGTAAAGTTGCCAAACGCGATCATTGCCAAAAGCGATCCAGAAGCGATCGCTTTTGTTCGGAAAGGCAATTGCATACTCAAGGTTATATAGAACTTGAGGAATATAGGACTTGCTTCGAGTCGGGGAGCGTTGCATTCTGCATTACCCGGGAAACACGGCAAAGTACCTGCAACGTAGAGAGACAGCCTTGTAATTGACGCTCGTGCGTCCTATATGCAAGGCCGAGCTCGTATGTGCAGAAATGTTTTGGGAGTGGGTATATACAGGTGTGCGTGAAAGAACAAAGAAATCCAGTCGCCGCCCGAATCAACGACCATGACACGCTAAAAAGCGCGCACACGACACGCGGGGATGGAGTCCGACGCAGACTTTTTTCGCTTTTCCCGGTCGCAAATTAACTTCGGAGCTGCTGTAATAAGGTCGCACGGCTGACGCCTAGTTGACTAATACGAGCCGCACCTTCACTGCGTACACGGATTCCTTTATAACCCAGTTCGTTATTGCTTTTACGAGTTTACCTTGGTTGCTTGGCCGGCACGGCGTTCCGCTTGCTGAGGACAAGGGGCACGGGTTCGATTCCCGTGGAGGCAAAATGAAAAAATACGCGCGAAAACGGCCGTCTCTTATAGGTTTACGGTAAAGAACTGACCGAAATCGTTGATGATTTGATTTGGGGGGTTTAACGTCCCAAAACCAGCTCTGATTATATGAGAGACGCCGTAGTGGAGGTCTCCGGAAATTTCGACCACCTGGGGTTCCTTAACGTGCACTGACATCGCACAGTATGCACGGGCCTCAACATTTCGCCTCCATCGAAATGTAGCCTCCGCGGCCGGGATTCGATCCCGCGACCTTCGGATCAGCAGCAGAGTGCCATAACCACTAGACCACCGTGGCGAGGCGGGCCGACATCGTCCGCCGCGGTGTAGTGGTTACGGTACTCGGCTGCCACTCCAAAAAACGCGGGTTCGATCCTGGCTGCGGTGGTCGCATTTACGATGGAGGCGAAAATTCCAGAGGCCCGTGTGCTGTGCGTTGTCACGTGCACGTTAAAGAACTCCAGGTGGTCAAAGTTTTCGTAGCCCTCCACTACGGCTTTTCTCTCCTTTCTGTCTCTTCAAGTCCCTTTTCCCCTATACCACCACGGACGCTTAGCCGTGCTCCCGACTTGGTTCGCAGAAATTAGCGTCCTTTCCTTAACCGAACCACAGTCAATCAATCAACTGGCCAAAATCTGCGAAATCTCCTTTTTTTTTTCTTTCTTTTTAACGAAGAGAAAATTCGGCCTTAGCGCAAGATATACGACTTGTTTCGACGAGAGACGACATTTAATGCCCTAAGCAATTAGAAATTTAAATCGAGCACCGACTTTCTCGACAACCTGCATATATTTTCTATTCGATCACTTCGGAAGACAGATGCAGTCCTCTAACTAGATTACTACCGCTCTGAAGTTGGCCCTGTTCCTGGGTGGGTCACGCCCATAGCGCCTATATTGAACGCGCCTATATACACGCCTGTGCGTACGTGTTCTGTGAATAGCGTACATATACAGAAAAGATGGATGCGTTGCATTTGCCCCCGACTATGTGGGGACATTCCGAGAAAAGAGAATGCAAATTGCGCCTTGATATGCAAAGTTGGAGTGTCCTTGAAAGCCGGAGTTGCTTAAAGCGATCTGCGGAGTTGCCTATATAGCGAGCAAACACACGAAGCATAAGAAAGAACGAACAGCACGAGCGCTGCGGCATGGGTGTGTTTGCACAGTTTTTACAAGAACTCGAGAGCCCACTCGCGAGAAAGGGAGCAAAATAAAGAGTTCTCTTGCAACGATCAACTGACTGCACTCAAATGCGATCAAGGTGAGGCGGTGTCATTCCGGAGGTTCCGAACAGCGCTTCGGGCAAGCATGGCGTTCTGCACTCTATACCCACCTGAAGATCGCGCATTCCGCTCTCACCATGGCTCCACCTCCGTTTCGATACTTCTTGTGAGTCTCATATATTGTATACTCCTCCTCAAGGCATCGTACCACCATCTTCTCCAGTACAGCGAGAAACGACGAAACTGTTCATGTCGGTGAAATGGCTAACTCCGAGCGACGTTTTGACATATTTGAGGAAGAAGGCGCACGTGTATATGGAGAGGCTTTCTTACTTATAAAATAAGCTCCGCTGGGCACATCGACAGTGAAGATCCCCGCTCATTGACAAGATCATATCGCACGTATATATGGTGCCTATTATACGAACAATCGTAAAGGTTGCCAAATGTCCGCGGAAGTTCGCACACGAAAGGTTCACGCACGATTCGCGGCACGGAAGAATTGTCACCCACGCGCTTGTAGTTGGAGGATACGAAGATAATCCGCATGGGTTTAATAAAGAAATATATCTTCCTTGTTGGCAAAAGGTAATTTGTCGATCGCCGGGTAATTTGTCGGGACGTCGATCAACTGTTGCCGGTTGTTGCTGTCGCCCTCGCGAGGTTCAGTTTGCTGGCCTCCTGGTTAGCTCAGTTAGTAGAGCGGCCGTCCCGGACACGCTTCTGTCCCGGGTTCCGTACCTCCTGACCAGGACGAACTTTTTCGACAGAAGCTTTCCTTTCTGAGAAATCCGTATAGATTTCCTTGTAGCTTTTGTGCTATAAGCGATGGATGCCAATTTTCCGTTTTATGTATACCCTCATGCGCTCCATCTTGCGGGGTTACCAGTACTGATTTGCCACGTCACGATAGCTAACTTACATGACTGTTCTACGTCGTGTCCAACCAGCGATGTGTGCATGCACAATACGAAAGGCTTAACACTGGTTACACGACGCGTATAAGTTGTCAGTAACCATATACATACTAGTTCAGAAGGCCTGTAAAGGGTTTAGTTCATTGCAGTGCCGTGGTTTGAGTCTTGACTATACATACTACACAGCGTACACCGTTTACAAGGTCTTCGTGTAACCCTAAGCTCTGAGAGCTTCGTTTTTTTTTTTTTTTTTATTGTCACCGCTGGAATCTCTGGATCTCATCTGTTTTCTCACTTCACGCTCGAGTTGCCCATCCGTCTTCCATCCATCCTTGTTCCAGCGCTGCGGGCGACACCGTCTTGCAGCCATGGCTGTCAGTCCGAAGGTGCGGCCAGCTGACGAACGAACGATCGTCCCGACCCGGACTAGCACTTGGTACGCGACGTAAACGGAGTAGCGACGGCTGGCGTGTGATGGCTTTATTATCGTATTTTTTTTTTTCGCCACCGTGGAAAGGGGAAATCGGTCGTCGACTGTCCGTTTCGTCTCGTTCTTTCTTTTCTTTTGATGTAAACAGTGCATTCCTGGGTCTGTCTTACCCACTTTCCTTAGAGGGTTGTGACGGGGAGTTCCAGGTTGTCCCCAAACTTGTTAGCCTTTGCGGATTGCCGGAGGCGTAAGCGTGGGCGGCCTGATCGGGTGTGCCACCTGACGGCGTAGAGACCCGAAGTACTACAGCCAGTCATGCAGGTTGTGAAAGGCAAAAAGAAATGCAGGAAAAAGAACGCAACAATTGCGCAACCTCTGCCTAAAGGGACACTCAAGTGAAATGATGAAAGTGTTTAGAATGGTAACTTACGTGTCGAGAACTCGATTGCCGTTAATTTCGAGATTTTATGTTCAATATTAAAAGAGATAGTGAATGTCAAAATTTCAGTTTTGAAATTCGCGCCGGAACTTCCCGACATAGACGTCAGAAAGTCTATTTCTATTTTTTTTTTCCGTACTCTCGCCAAATTCGTTCCGTCAAATGTTCCGAAGCTCCCTGTGTTAAGTCTCCGGCTTCCTTGGGTGTTAACACAATGTATGTCTTTCTTACTGATAATTAGTTACGTAGTCCTGCTTTATGATAGTGATAATGACAGTGGCAGTGCTGTACATGATAGTGACAGTAATAGCGATGGTGCTACATGACAGGGAACGTGACATACCTGCCTCAGCTCATCTGTTTACTCGGATTTTATGGGCGTGGAGCTTGTTTTATTATTATTATTATTATTATTATTATTATTATTATTATTATTATTATTATTATTATTATTATTATTACCTTTTTCGATGTACAGCTGTTGTTTCAAATCACGGGTCAAACTCGTGAGACGGCCTCCCTGAACACTTATGAAACGTGCCCACACAACAACAAGGACAAAGAAAGTATGTGATCTTGAAACAGAATACTGCGTCACGCATATATTGTCACACAAAGGAACCTGGAAACGCTAAGTGCGCAAGTTGCTTGTATTGTACACTTGCTTGATGTGAGGCTCAATGAGAACCGTAGCACCAGTAAAAGGGCAATATTAGAGCGTATTATATTTGAACTTGTGCCTGAAATGGTTGAGCCCATTTCAACTTCAATAGTTTCTGCCAGCGGATGTGACGTTGTTATGCTGGTATGGTGCTCGTTACGATTGGCCGAGAACAGTCGCGAATCAAAATATGTGTCGCACATGCACACATCCTACTGACTATGCTGAATTTTAAAATGAAAACATGTCTTAGACTTGCTGAATCTACTAATAGATATCAATTTCTTACACTACAGTTTCATTTCGTGTATAACTGACACAAAGGGGAGCTGCAGGGCCCACGTGGTTGCTGTAGCCCATACGGCAACGACGTTGTCAAAAAGCAGCACGGTTCCGATACCGCAAGTTGTAAGCCGCGTTTTGATTGGCGGCAGCACAGCATGTCTGGGGGTGAGTTAAATCCGAAATGCCAATCAATATGTGTCGTCCGCTTTTCTATTGAATTTCTCTGTTGAATAACTTGCGTG
The DNA here is from genome assembly GCA_013339685.2 of Hyalomma asiaticum. Taxonomy (NCBI): domain Eukaryota; kingdom Metazoa; phylum Arthropoda; class Arachnida; order Ixodida; family Ixodidae; genus Hyalomma; species Hyalomma asiaticum. The sequence continues at coordinate 48,725,957 of CM023484.1, forward strand.
CCCGCGTCAGTCTTGAAAATTATGTTTTGCATTTATCTTAGGACAATACTAGGGACCCATTTCAATGCAGAAATCAGCGAGTAAAATTAGGTTTCGAGGCTCCTTTAGTTCGTCATTTCTGCAGTCAACTGGCGCACCCTACTTCCGAGGCGTGGCCACGATTCGGGCGATACGACGGTTTCTTACAGAAGTTGGTAAAGGACATCATAAGTTTAAACCAGAACCTTTTTGGTTTGAACCAACAACGCTAAGGTAACCTCCTTGTATTAAACTAGGAAACAACCACAAAACTCAACAGCAGCAAACGAAATTGGTGATTGATGACGATTGTGGCTCGGTTAAGGAAGGGACGGTAATTTCTGCAGCCCATGTCGAGAGCATGGCAAAGTGTCCGCAAGGGAAGGGGAAAGGGACTGAAAGAGATAGAAGAGGAACGCCGTAGTGGAGGGCTCCGGAGTCCGCCGCGATGGTGCAGGATGGTGTAGTCGTTACGGTGCTCGGCTGCCACCCAGAATACACGGGTTCGATCCCGGTCGCGGCGGTCGCATTTTCGATGGAGGCGAAAATGCAAGAGGCCCGTGTATACTGTGCGTTGTCAGTGCATGTTAAAGAACCCCAGGCGGTCTAAATTTCCGGAGCCCTCCACTAGGGCCTTTCTCTTCTCTCTACCTCTTCCACTACCTTTCCCCCATCCCCATGGACGCTTAGCCGTGCTCCCTACATGGGCTGCAGAAATTATCGTCCTTTCCTAACCGAACCACAATCATCATCATCATCAATTCTGACTGCATGGGGTTCTTCAACGTTCACTGACAAACAACGCACAGTACATGGGCCTCTTGCATTTTCGCCTCCAAAATTGAAGTATCCTTCACCGAGAACTGTCGTCTTCCTCCTCCCCTATAGACCACATGTGAACGGTGCAGTTTAGCATAAGAAACCCACTCTTCCGTATTGTCTACGCAGTGTCGAATCGTACCATCCGCACAATGCCGTGCATCCTCTTATAGATGAAGAAGGAGAAGATGAAGAACGTGTATGCCCAGGCGCACGCGACGCCACTTTGCATTTATGATCGCGCTAGCCTTTCGCCGACGGTGCCTCCGAGAAACGCTTCCGGCGCTTCATCTGTACAGACCGCTGCCCCTTTATACTGCGAAGAAGATGAAGAAGAAGGCATGCAAGGTCTCATGCGATGATACCCGCCGCACCGCGCTGCAGATTGGCGGCTGCCGTTCCGCTGCTGCAGCCACGGCTTCCCTTCGAGAACGCTCGCGCGCGCGCGCGCATATCAAATTAGGATCTCGGAAGCCTTCCACCATCTGCGTATACACTACGCACTGCACACGCGCGCGCGCGCGTGTATGGGCGCCGCGTGCTTACTCTTATTCTCGTTATTGTCTTTCGTTGTTGTTGTTTGCGCTTTTGTTTCTCGGTCCGCCGTTACGTAGCCATCAATGCGCTGCTCAGCGCGAGGGTGCGTTATTCGGCGCTCCGTGTGAGGCGCGATTTATCAAGGCAACGCTGACGGATGGCACCCCCTCGCGAGCTGGCTCTTCCTCGTGCTTCTTTCTTTTTCTTTGTTTCATTTTTTATTCGTTCTTTCGTTAGTCGGAAAGATTCTTTCGGTGGCTGATGGACGTGGCGGGTTGCGGAAGGTCGAGGAGTCGTCTGTTTCGCCGACGACCGAAGCAGACGGCGTTCGTGAGCTAAAGGGTCGCCAGGGGTCGCTGGTGTTCCGAAAGGCTTAGCGCGCAGCGTGCTGTATAGACAGGCTGAAAAGGCAGGGAGAGAACGGCGTTAGAACAAAAGGCCAAGAGTTCGAGTTCTACTCTAGGGGGGCTCGTCTCCCTTTGCAGCCCAATACTTGCGTTTTATTATCGTCTAAAAGACTATGTTGTCGTTCCTTGTTCAAAAAGAATTTACCTTCGGCTGTATATAGTGGTATATAGCCTGTTCGTTTTGCTCATCAACTGCGCTGACTCCTCAGAAGAGTTAACGTTTGGGCGACTCTTTATCTCGGCACATACTGCAGCATTATTTGCACATTATTTGACCATATATAAGAAAAACTATAATAATATTGATGTTGCCTTTGTTGCTATCGATTACATCGTTTTCGAGCGAAGCTATAGTATTATTTAACCTGTGTCGGCGTAATTGTGACCGTCAGGCCGAAACTCCCAGAGAAGTGGAACCCTTGGTGCCCTCTATGAAGTGGTGGACGAAAACGAACTATTAGTTTCTTCCGACACTTCATATAGAGGGCGTATTGGAGTGGAGAAGATTTTCTACCGGTACTAGTCGCGCTTAGTGCTGTTGTGTGTGTATAAACATGTTTGTCCCGAGCTTGCATAACTCGAATTTCTTAAAAACGAAGCCAAACGTTCCCTGCTCCGTGACAGCTGGTGCCCTGCAATGAGAGGCAGTAGCACCCATTTGTCCGGCTAACATCTTTTGGCTTATTAGGTACGTGTTTCGTTACTTAATAACCATGGCATACTCCAACTGCTTCTGGAGGGTATTGATTTCGGATGACGTGCGACCCTTTCTCGTAGCAACCGCCGCTTTATATATTCCGAAGCATGCACACACGCACCAGCTTTACGCTTTGCCGCATGCGAGAATGCGTTGAGTGATCGTCATGCCTCCCCGACCTCTCAATGTCCGCAGCGTCACCCAGTCTGCCGCGCGTGAGTACAGAGCTGCGTCACTCATGCACGTTGGAGTCCTGATCGTCCGCGACTTTTCATGTCCCTGCTCTGCACAAATTCTCACCTGTCTATCCGAGGTTGTGTCTGAATCGCTTCGTGTGATCCGAGCGAATCTATATGCTTGGCATATGCATGGCCTTCCCGCGGCTTTATCGCATCACAAGTGAGACTGTAGGTGCTTGGAAGGTTCTTAATACTTACCGAAATGCCATGACGTCACTCCCTGCCTCTTTTGCTGCAGTTTCTGGTTCCACTGCAGCTGATGCAATAGTAGTGCTTACTGGAAACGCGCGAGGCGGACGCTGTGTTCGCATTGTTCGAGCGCGACTTGTCGTGGCATCGTGTGGTTTTGAGGCCAATTGTTTTCTGCCGTTGTTCGTTGAAACCAACACTGGGCTGTAAGTAGCATGCGTAATTCCAGTGGAGGCAGCATCTTCTTTGCCTCAGTTCGTGGAGTGCGTTTTTTTGTCGACAGAGACGAAGCTATCCTGGGATCCGAGTCTATTATCAAATCAAATAAAGATATGTTCTATTGAGATTTTAATACATGAATGCGTACAAAATACTTGGACCAACAGACTACCTCCTACACATCTTCGCTTTAAAATGCGAACCTTGCAACGAGTGTCGGCCCCGCGATGAAGCCTTGAAGTCCGAGCAATGTGCGTATAGTACGTTTTGGCTGTAAAACGAGTACTCTGAAACGAGTGTCAGGCCTTAACACGTGATATCCACGTCAGAGCGCGTGCAAAGCCGCTGCACGGCTGACTTCGCGACGAAAAAAAATTAGAAGAAGAAGGCACCGCGCATCGTTCGCTTGTCAAGGCTGGCTGCGTGACGTAATACTTTCTCCTAATTTATTTCCTTTTATTTGTTCGTCCGCGTAGGCGGCGCATGATCGTCCGTTGCTGGGTTGCCGCTTCGTGTTCGGCCTGACTTGGCTTCTGTCCGGCCGCCTCCTGACGGCTTTTTTTATCGCCGCCATCGTCGCCTTCTGCTCTGTAGGCTACCGCCAAGGCGAAGCAGACGACGACTGCGGTGAAAGCAGGGGCTGTGTCTGTCGTCTGCTCTTCTATTCGGTACCGCGCACGCGCTCCAAACAGCTTTTCCTCTCTCCCACCCGGGTGTTTCTCTCGCAGATCTTCAACTCCTACAGGCGTTACGTAGTACGGACACGTTTGTGTTGGTTATTGGTGCGGCGTGCCGTAACTAACCCCACAATGACCCCCTTCCCTTCCCTTCCTTTTCAGTCCCTGCGCTTTCCTTTCTCCTTTTCGGCTCTGGTCTCTCTATCTTGTCACGGGGTTTTCTCTTTCTCGTTTGATTTAGGGAAGGGAGCCTCCTTAACGTGTGTAGCTATATGTAGCTTGCCAGCCTGCGGCTACGTGTTGCGCGAGTCGTGAGCCGGAACTAGTATCCAGTCGTCTTCTCGGCCGGCATCACGACAGGTGCGGAATCAGATCGCGGAGAGATCATTTCTGCTGCTCGGCCCATGTCCTGTCTGGTCCCGCGGCCGGCTAGCGCGGAGCTTCCGCCGTGATTAACAGGAAGACGGGTGAGACATTCTGAGAGAGTGGTCGTCAAGAGAGACCACTCGACCGAGGGACGGCCCTTCCTTTCCCTCGAGCAATCAATGTCGGCCGGGCTGCGTGTGTTTCCTTTGCCGCAGGGTTTGCTTTGCATCGCAGCAGCGACGCGTCGAGGTGAAGCCCGCTTACGGCCTCAGTGTCGTGACAAGTGCATTGGCCGTACTACTCGAATTAGCCTCCAGATTCTATGCTGACGAGGAAGTTGCGTTCACTGACCAGATCATGGTGAAAAGCACGCTAGAGGCGTTTCACACTAGACGCACACTCTATAGGAAGTCTGCGGTGAAGCCCTTCCCACGCCCTCATAATCGCCAGTCACTGTTCCTCCGAGAGGCTGCAGATAGGTGCTGCTTCGAACAGCTCATGTAACCGAAATAAACCGACATCTGCAGAAATAAAGTGAATATGTTGATATATTTTGAATCCTTTGTTAGAGCGGAACGTGGAAAGGCCAATTATTTACTGAACTGACGTCAATTGACTCACAACGCCGTGTTGTAATGGTTGCGTGACGTCGATATATATATATATATATATATATATATATATATATATATATATATATATATATATATATATATATATATATATATATATATATATCCCACTGCCTCGTTGCCAACTGCTACTTTATTTTTTTTTTAAACATTTGTATCCTGCTATATATTGAGTTTTTAATTTTGGCATGGCCAGTGACCACAACATTCCTCATCACGTTTCCTGACCAGGCGAACTTTCGTCGAATTCTTGACTACAGGTCGTATAGGTTTGTTCCCAGTCGTGTATGTGTTCGATAACAGGTCGCAGTTTGGGGGAGTCCGCACGTCTGAGAGGTACCGACCTTCGCGAAGAAACCGCAGCGCATATTCTCTCGTCTGGTCCACCCACGTTTCTGTCGACACCAGCCACTTCTTTTATTCCCTTTTGTACTTCTGGCACATCCGACTTTGTGCGGCCGCGAGCGAAAGCTGCCTCTCCAACTCCGCATTCTTTTCCTCTCCTCTGACTCACCCATGCGCGGTTCCACATTCAACGCCGCGAATTGACAAATGGAGATCTCTTTGTACCTGGATTTTTTTTTTTTTTTAAAGTTCTTTCTACGTAACCTTGCTCTCAGCGGTAAACCGCTGTCGGGGTGCCTTGTGTGTACACAATACAACGCTCTCAGCGCCCCCCCCCCCCCCCCCTTTTCCCCGCGTACAAACATACTTGACTTCCCGGTCTGTTCGCTGAGGCCTCTGTGTGGTAAGCTACACGCCTGTATCTGCCATCCAACCACACCGCGCACACACACAAACAAACGAAGCAGACTAGCATGTAACGCCTCGAAAGCATAGCGTAAATAATAAAGCGCCGGTGAATTATTCCCGCATCCAAGCGGAGCTTTTCGAAACAGTGGTTAAAAAATAAACTGGAACGCTGTATGCAGTGGCCTACCGTGTTTCACGTTTTTCTAAGGAAGGTTCAAGGTGCATGTCCTTGCGCATACTTGCGATCTAGGAGTCAAAACGTATAGGGACTCGGGAGAGTTATTCCGTATACAAATGTGCACGGTTGGTGTAGGCTGTAAGGGAACTACAATATGCATATTCCAGTTCACTGGTGTAGGCTATAAGTGAACTACAATATGCATATAGTGTAGGGCGAGCTCTCCCTCCGTGTGACCCCGGAACTCCGCCCACTTGAGAAACGGCGACCCGGCGAGGTTTCCACGGTCGCTTTGCCGACACCCCTGAATGCCCGCCCTCAAGGGACGCTTTAAATTCTCTAGTGCACACTGTATACGCAGCTCTTACGCGGAATCCTTCGCGTATCTCCTGAATTCTCACGTGTTTGAATTCGTTTGTGGTGACTCACAGTGGCTCTGAGACTTAGAAGGTGGAGGAAGGAATGAGTCAACGTCCTCAAAACCTTTTTAACTTCAATTTGAGTGCAAGTTAAAGAACCCTCGCTCGGCACACATGCACACTCGCTCAGGATTGATTCGCATGGCGGCAGCCCTGGCCTCCTCGATTATACGAAGTTCGTTTTATAGCGAAGTTGTTTCTTTTTATACATTCCTTGGCGCTTTAACCACTCCCTTTTTAACTCAGGCGGAGCCGGGGAGATTATTCTCGGCGCGACAAGACGTCGTGACGTGTACAAGTCAAGACGTAAGATATATGAACGGTGGAAGACGACGCGACAGCGAACACCGAAACGTACTTTGCGGTATCAGTAGCATCATCGGCGTGCCGTACAAAGGGTTTAGTTTGTTCGAACAAACTTATCTCGGCGCCCTTTCAGAGGGAAAGTCAAGAAGGTTGTCGCGAGAACTTCAAGAAGAGTACGCTTGTACATGAAAACAGAATCACCGAATGCAGTCGCGCGAAACGAAACAATCTTGTGTGCGCGCGCATGTGGGCCTTTTACTCGACTGTCTTACCTACATAGACTGCAAGTTTGATTGAAGAGAAGTGGTCGAACTGGAATATGAAACCATCGCGCAGGGGAATCGCACGTTGCCGTGGCATTTGATGGCCAGGTGGCGCGAGGTCGTGCTTATTAATTCAGCCTTGCCCTTGAAACATCGCCCCCCTTATCGTTATTATTATTTTAAAAAAATTCCTTTCAGTAGCGCGCCCTGTCAGGCCGCTCCTATCCGCAAAACCAGAATCGGGCGGGCGGGCCCTAATCAGTGACAAACAGCGTGCCAAAGTAATCTTCGGTCGACATAAAGAGAGATTACACTCGGATTTCTTTCATTCCTTTTTTTTTTTTTCTTTTTTCACAGTGTTAAAAAATACGACGACTAGGTTCGTTGATATCCTGCGAGCGCGCGCGTTTGCGACAGATCACGGTTCTGTGCTTCACTAGTTCCCTGCAGCAGAGCCAAGGCTACACGACCACCGATCGCCTACTCTTGCGAGGCCAGATGTAGTTCCAGTGTTCGGGGATGTCCCCGCCACTTATGCTGTAGCGCTCCCCGCTAGCAGACGACAAGGCGCAGAAGGACACATTTAAGATGCGTTCGCCGTCCTGATTGGTCGAACGGGCCTCTAGCTTCCGCAGTGGAGCACGGAACTACTGAAACGAAGTCTATGCCGCAGGCCGTCTACGTTGGATCCCCTCCTTCCCCTTCTCTCTTCAATAACACGTGACTCTCGCCGTGTAACTTCAAAGCCGCCCCGTGCTGTATATAACAAGCTGCCTCCCTCTCCACGACCTCCTGTGCGTTTACCCTTAATATTTTCTTTTCTTTAACATTTTTTTTTCTCTTCACCACTACCCGACGCGCACGCAAACCGGCATAAGCTCAAAAAGGAAATCGAACATTCGTCATATCATTCCCCCTCCCTCCTCTTCCCCCGTGCCAAGCTGCGTGCCCCTTCTCCCCTCCTGTATACCCTCGGTGGATTGGTACGACTCGGCCCTCAGCGAAAAGCTTGTCGCGCCGCCGTCGCCGATATCTCAGGGTCTATTTATTAATATTTCCTTCTACCGCCTTATGGGCATATTTGTGAGGGGTTTCAACAAAAAAAAAAGGTGTGCTCCTGCCCCTCCCTTTGCTTCTTCTTCTTCTTCCTTTCTTTCTGTTTTTCTATGCACTCGAAGCTTTTTACCTCGGTGCTAGTTTTCCTTACTTCTTTATTACATTGGAATTTGCCTCCGCGATACTCCGGTGCGGCCGCAGCGAGGCATGTAACTCTTATTTCTGCCTTAAAGAGGACGCCTCTCCTCGTAACATTCCTCGCAGATACTCTCTTCTTCCCCTTCGCATCCGGCTTTGGCGTACCAATCCGGGCGAGCATTTATTTCGCCTGTTGCAGTATCTCTACTCCGTCGGTGGCGTAGCTCTTGTCCTAAAGATGTATAGCAAGGAGTGGATGAAGGCGATGACCGGAATAGTTAGACGACAGGTTACCAAATTATACAACAGACAGACATATACAGAAAAAGCCAAAGAATGGTCCAAGCGCCTGTATATACACATTTGAATGAAGGGCGAAGAAATCGAGGGCAACAGCAACGTGCAATTCTTTCTTTCTTTCTTTCTTTCTTTCTTTCTTTCTTTCTTTCTAAGAAGAAGAAGAAGAAGACGTAACTGCACTTCTCCATTTCCTCCGCATTATAAACATTGTCAGATGTGTTCCTCGCATTTAGGTCGTAAATCGGTCTGGCTACGTCACTGGGCAATCGTTTTCACCGCTGTCATAATAGCTTGAGCAGGAATGAACTGTGCGGTGTGAAGGAAGTGATTGAAGAAAATGAATGAGCAAGGATTGAGTGCCGGCGAAAGGCGAGTTATGTAATAGAGACGCCAATGTGAACAGTGAGTGGAAGCTGCCGGACGGCGTGTGTGAACGGACATACGACGTACCCCGTCTGTGCCTTCGTGGTGGTTGAATGCTTACTAACTTCGGCAATCGCACGCTATCCGATGGTAATAGCGGCAACCTTACTTTCAACCGAAATCCATTGGCTTTATTGCATCCACGTCGATAACGACCCGAGTCGGTTCTGTCTTCAAAACAGACTATGAGCGCGGCGAGTCAGTCGTGTTTCTTTTCTTTCGTTCGTTGTGATGAGTGCAACACACACACACACACACACACACACACACACACACACACACACACACACACACACAGAGAGAGAGAGAGAGAGACACACACAGACACACACACACCCTGTCTCTGTCATTTATAGCACAATATGTCCGCACTCTACACTAATATTCAGTAATTCTCCGCGGAAGATCAATGGCTACACGACCACCGAGCGGAGGAGAATCTTGCGACGCGAGATGTAGTGCCAACGTTTCGGAATGCGCGCGCCATGCTACTCGACCCGTGCCTCAACCGCTTGCGCAGCAGTGCTTGCCGCTAGCAGACGACACGGCGCGGAAGGACACACTTGAAGATGTGCTCACCATCCCCATTGGTCGAAGAGGCCGGTAGCTTTTGCCGTGCTGCACGGAACTAATCGAACAAAGCATGCCTCGTTGTATATAACACGCGCGCTTGTCGTCCCAGAAAGCGTGGCCCTTTTCTTCTACTTCTTCTTCTTATCTAGAATTCGCGCGCACTTTTCACGATGTGTTGTTGTGTGTCTCTTATCTGCTTCCTGCGTGTCGACCTCCGCGCCGCCATCGCTGCGTCTCGAGTCGGCATTCCTGGCGGATGATACACGCGCGCAAGGCTGGTTGGTTGCGCGGACGTTGGCGCGGCCTGAAAGGAGAGGTATTCCTCTCAGAGCCGGCTTTTTAATCATATTCGTCGTCGTCGCCGTCTTCGGCCATGCGCTGCTTCGGCTCCAAATGTCTCCCGCTGCCTGCGCGATATTCCCGCCAAAAGAGGGACGGTAGCACGGCGTCGTTCCTTCCCTCCCGCCCGCCTCTCTTTCTTTCAATCGACGAGTTCGCTCATTCGATATAGAAGCGCTGGGGACTTCCTTATTGATTCTTTTTCTTTTAGCGGCTTTCGACGAACACTCAGCAGCAGCTGCAGCCTCTTCGAGCTTATCTCCTCTCTCGCGCGGTTTCGTGTTTCTCGTCGTTACACTTTCTTTTTTTCTCTTTCCCTAATCTCTCTCTCTCTCTCGCTCACTTAAAACGAAATCACGGAATGAGAAGGAGTGTTGTAACATAGCGAGGAGAAAAAAGAAAAATCTACTTTCGATAATCCCTTCGAACGAAGGAGAGATATCTGGCGCGGGCGCACCCGGCCGTACTATACATACAGGCGAAGAGGTGTACACGAAGACAGTTTTATGTATGCGTCGACTGACCTTGGCTGCTGCAACTATCCTTGCTTTGTTTTTTTTTTTTTTCGCTTCGCTTTATGCTTCTGTTAGCTCTTCTCTTATCTTGAGTTCATTTCTATTCTTTCGTTCTTTTTTTTTTTTTGTTCTGTATGTAATCTTAGCGATCGTGTGTAGCTAGACGTCGCCTTGGCCGTATACATAGTGTGTTGCCACGTGCTATTCTTCCTTCTCTCTTCACTTCTTCCCACGTTGCGAAGATTACCGGACATTTCCTCTTTCGTTTGGCCTTTGTCTTGTGCATATGGAGGCATTTCTCATATCTTGTGGCGTCTTTCTAATAGCACGTGACATCATACACGGCTGCAGTGTTTCTCTCTCTTAATATATCTGCCGGAAGTCGACTGCATTTATCGTGATGCCCGCCAATGGGCGTCACTTGTGTGCCTCGTTCCGTTTTGGGACTTATAAGCACTCCTGCAATAATAGTAAATTCTTAATTTGACTCGATTCGACTTCACAACGTTGGACGCACTGCTTGTCTATATGTACTATAGTTACCGATACGTCAGCCATCTTTCCTCTTCGCCCGTTTACGAAAGAGTAGTCTTCTTTCTTTCCTTCTTTCTTTCTTTCTTTCTTTCTTTCTTTCTTTCTCATTGTACCTTATCTTTTAGAGAGTGCTTCGTTTGTCTTTCAGCTTTATCGCGTTTCTCCGGCAACATGTTCTTGAGCGTCGACTGCAGCTCTGCGCGATTCATTTGAAATGAAAAACGTCCGCGGGACATTTGGTTCGTCTATTATATAGATCCACATACGGGGGAGAGGGACATACACTAGCCACCTTGATTTGCGAGATATCCTCGCTATCGTCTCTGTCAAAAGCGACAGGTCGACGTGCGCAGTCGACTCTTTTCATTTCCTGCCGGACAGTGCAGAGTCCATTTTTCCCTTAATTGCGTGCCTTAGGAAGAGATACTGTGTTGTGTACTGCGCTGCGTGTGGTCGCGGAAATATGCAAAGCGTGCATATAAGGAAGATTTTAACCGCGAACTAAATACCTAGCCTTCTTCGTCCTGCCAGTTTTGCTTGTCATAAATGTGGGCCTCAGTCGAAGGTGCGAGTTATGCGAATAAACACTTGATGCCTCCCCACTCCCCTCCCTCCATTTTTTTTTATTTAATGTTACTGTTTGTCGACTGAATACTTATCGACAAAATTTGCAGATTTATCAAATTTTGCGACTGTTTCAGGGCATTATAGATGGAAGTCTTCCGGTATACCGAATATTTAACGAGAAGGCGTAATTGGCCCTTTGTTTTGTTGTACTCCCTACCGAAAAAAAAAAGTGTTAGCAACTTTAAACCTGTCTCTTTGAAAGTGGGGTCGAACAGTCGTACATCAAAAGTTAACACCAGAAACTATGAGAACCCTACACGTACACCGTCTGACTGACTGCACCGCCTCCAGGATCTTCTCTCTCTCTTTTTTTTTTAACAAGCGCACGTTGTTTTACAACTACGCACTTGTGCAGTGCATCCTATTTGTTCCATTCTTTCTTTTTTCTCACATATACTCTAGACGTCTTTTACTTATACTTGCCGATGTCGTGATGACCACCTCCGAAGGATACTGTAGTCTTACTTGGTGAATGAATGGCCCTCATTCCAATGCATGCGTCAGCTAGTTTCTAGGCTTTTGTTGCATGAGACAGATGTCTCGTCCTGTTGTGAATAGTTCTTGTTCCAGTATGTGTCAGTGGCGCCCGCCCTTTCAGAGTGCCACGGGCAGATCGTGCAGAAGAGTAACGAGCCGATCCCGTGGCCTCCGAGATTTTCGACGCTGGCGCCGGGCGCGTCGTGCCGGATACCTGTAACTGTGGCGTTTTCGTGGCAAAACGGACCACAAAATCACCGCATTTGAGTTGTTTTATCGTACACCTAACTTCCGTACTTTCGCCGTAAACACAGGGCCAGTCATATGCGACTCAGCATGGTACATGTCATTCAAAAGGCGTGAGTGCATGCCAACGCAATCATTGACTCGGAAGTTTCGTAGGTGCCGTTAATAAAATCTTAAATACTTGTGTGCCAGCGCACATCCGTTAGCGTGTGCAAATTCTATTCTTCCTTTTGGCGTCTTGGTGTCCACGTTGATGACATTCAGCGTCGTTTGAATCACGAGAGCACGCAGCGAAGTCTTGCTTGAATTACGGGCGGCGGAAGGCTAGTTTTACGGTATATAGGCGATGGGGATTTCGCGAAGATCAAATACCTCCTAAGACCCTGACAATTCTTTCCTTATATATGTGTACTTGTGCAGCGTCGACCGCCGCTCGGAAGCAGGTAGTCAGGCGGCATTAACTTGGATTTACCGAAAAAAAAAGAGCAGAGAAGGACCTCCTCGCGTGGGGATCAGTGTCGGCTTCCTCTTTGGGGCAAGCTCGGGTCGGTCTTCGGCCTTCTCTGAGACGACGTGCTAATTCCAATGGATTATGATCCTGCTCACGCGCTCGTGTATTAGAAAGACATAGGGAGACGGGCTGAGAAAGGAGGCAGTCCAAAGTATAGTACGCTTTTACAGCGAGAGAGCACCCGCCGCTGACGAAGGGAGCCCACAGCAAACGGCGGCAGACTGACGGCGAAAAAACGAGCAGACGACGACGAAAAATCTGCCGCGCTTGAGAGCTTCCTCGCTGCTTTTTGCCGTTAGCAGACGACAGCGGCGACGGTACCTATATCTGCTGCGAAGACGCTGAAACCGGGGGGAGCGATGGAGTGTGTTGTCGAGCGCCGGCATTTTTTGTTGGATCGTGGAAGCGGAGGAAGATGGCGGCGAGAGACCGGTTACACGCGCGCGAGCACGCAGCAGTCTCCCCAGGGCGCGCGCACGTTTGCGTGATTCGCAGTCGCTTGCTTGCTCTCGGGGTACTCCTCGAGCTGGTGGTGGACGCGCGGCGGAAGCAAAAAGGGTGCCGCCGCCTCTTTAGGTGAGGACGCGGAATGCCTTTCTTTTTATTTTTATTTTTCCACCTTGGGGCGGTGTGCGAGCGGATGGGAATACGCGCAGAAGACTCCGCTGGCGCTGCGGTCTGGCTGTACACAACGGGTGCTCAGGCGGAATCAAAATCGCGTGGCTGGCTTCTTCTGCCGCTGTTTTTCCTTGCGCAGTAGAATGAAGACCCGAAAGAAAGAGAAGACAGGAAGGAAGGAAAGGCGCGCTCTCACTCTCGGAGGGCAGGAGAGAATAAGAAAGGGGGGAAGCGTTCTTTGGCGGTTTTTATTCCTTTTTCTTGCTTCTCCAGAAGGCCCGGCCGGGGCAGAAACAGGTGAAGCACGCAAGCAGGGAGCTAGCGAACGGGCAAAGCAGGCAGGTTGGCCTGCTAGCTAGTGAAATAGTCGAAGCACGGCGAGGCGGCGGAGACTGCTTGCTCCGCCGTCTCGCATCACCGGAGCCGCCGCCGTCGCCGCCAGCACGCGTTCCAAAAGGCCGGGCGGCAACAGCAGAAGCAGCAAGCGAAAACTGGCTTCTTTTCTCCGCCGGCTCTCGACCGCCGCCACTGCCTGATGGGGAACTTCGGGGAACACGAGGAGTCGTTCGTCTATGCATACCCTCCCTCTCTCTCTACCTCCCCTCACCGCTCCTTTGTTTTTATTTACTTCCTCTCGGGCGGCGTTGGGAGTGCTGCGTTGCTTCTTGCGCTGTTGCAGCGGGGGGAGCATACATCTGGCGCGCCGTCTGCTCTCCCACGGGCTTTTATTTCTTTCTGCGTGGTTCTGCTACCGTTGTCGGGGCGCTGCCGACGGTAGCGCGCCGTCTGTTCTCGCCACTGTCGTTTTTGTTTCGCCGCCGACGTATTATGTAACGTGTATAGTACGCCGCCTGCCTTCGCCAATAGCAATGGTCTCACCCCCCCCCCCCCCTTCCCCCATTTCTTCGCGCCAAAGCTTTCTCTCCCTTCCGATGCATCTCTCACTTGAGAGGAAAGAGAGCGAGCACTGCTTGCATGCTATCCATATCCCACGATGTCGTCTGCTCCGCAGGGCTTTTCTTGCAGACGACGAACGACCGACTTACGAATGGAGATGGTCGGCTGGTGTACGGCCAATATGGCGGCATCGCCCGCATCCAACCCCCCGACCCTGTTTCTTTACGTTGAACTTGTTGACACCTTTCCGTGCCGCACTGGCGCTCTGCGAGTAGCCTCTTCCGTCCTGCGTTTGTTCTAAAACGATATTGCAGAGTGTGTAACAAAAGAAAGCGGCTGGAAGATGAGCCGGGGTTCATGATGGCGTCGTCGCCAATACTGCATGCATGACGTGCGGCTCGTTCTGCGTGTACGCTGTTTACCATTGTCAATTCTTTCAAGTAAGCGATCGTATGTAATGCTTCTGTATAGAAATAAAGAAAGGGAAACGAAAGTTTGACAGACCTTGTTATCGCCTTCGCGTTACTCCAGCTGTCAACGCAGCATATTGGACGGTGTCTGCAAAAGCATCGTTTGACGTGTCAGTGCCCTGTGTGGGCCTCTGTGGACTTTCTCCCCTTCCCATTCAACTTTCTTCTGATAATTTTTTTTTTCTGTTACTTCTCTGTGTGTTGGCGTCTGGCGTTTGAGTTTGGCGGGAGAAGACGTTGATGCCTTCGCTGTCTCGAATGTGAAAGCGGGAGCGACCGTGCAATGGCCCGCAGCAGGATGGGACCGTCCAATACGGTTTTTTGGGCTCGACACGCTCTCGCGTTCAGATCGTGCATCGGGTGTAAGTATGCACCCGAAGTGCATGCCATAGTGGGACACATTCCAACTTGGAAGTGTCGGAAGCTCCTTTCTTTGTGGTAAGTTTGCGGGAATCGAACGTGCGTGTTCGATGGCGTCACAACATTGGTGTAAAGGGAAATATGTAACCGCAAAACGGAGCCAGTGTAGCCAGAATACGAGAAAAAAGAAGTCTGGAGCTTGTGACGCCATATACCGTAACCTTCGGCGCGAAACTCAAAAGTCGAAACATTGGCCCCCATTTTCTCTTCTAGTATTGGCCATGAAATGTTCGAATTAATTGATTAGTTTATGGGGCTTTACGTCCCAAAACCAGCTGTGATTATGAGAGACGCCGTATAGTGGAGGTCTCCAGAAATTTCGACCACCTGGGGTTCTTTAACGTGCACTGACGTCGCACAGTACACGGGCCTCAACATTTCGCCTCCATCGAAATGCAGCCGCCGCGTCCGGGATTCGATGAATTTCGATCCCGTGACCCTCGGATCAGCAGCCGAGCACCATAGCCACTATACCACCGTGGCGGGGCATGTTCGAATTAACGGTACCGATGAATAGTTTATCAATTTAAGCCACTTAGTGTTTAAGTGTAGTCTTTAACTGCCCCAATCACGGTTGTCCTGGTCCAACACTACCTATAACGGGAAGTCGTGTTGCTTGATCTTTCATCCAGCATCGGGGAGACGAACCTCTCGGTGTTCCACTGATGGCAGCAGCGCGGTGCTTGGCGTCCTCGTGACCACTTCCCCTCCTTCGCTTTCTCTGGAAACCCTGCAGGAACGGCGGCAGCAGAAACCCATACCGGACGCTCTTTCCGGACTGGCTGCTCCTTTGTTTTCTTTCTTACTTTCTGCTGGCCGACATCGGTGGTGTCCTTTTTTTTTTCTTTTTTTTCGTGCGTGGATGGGAGGCGTGCCCGCAGCGGAAAGACGCCCGCTTCCCGGTCCAGATGCGCTCCTCGTCTCTCACGTGCGTTTGTGTGTGCGTCTGTTTCTGGGAATGCTGTGGAGCAGACGCTGCGGGGAGTCCGAGGCGCGGCGCGTGGTTTGCAGGCACCCGTTGCTCCTTGTGGTCCGCGTCGTCGAGTCTGTCTGTCGCCGCCGTGGGTTGTTTGCGTTCCCCTCAAATTAGTTTGCGTGCCGATGCCCCGCCGACGGCGCGACGTGAGAGAGCTTTTGTCGCGAGTGTAGTGGGCGTCCGGGGGGAGTGCTTCGAACGAAATCTGCTCGCGACCGCGGTAAGGTGTTGCTCACGGCGTTCTCAGTCCTCCACTGGGTGACAGCGCTTGGTCAACGCCCTATCGTTGGGATTTGTCTCTGATTTTTCTGGATCGCAGAAAATTTGTAGATTGCTCGAATCATCTCTCTACTGAGATCTCTCGCGGATTGTGTAGTTGGTACCATGCACATAGTGCATCGTGGAAAATCCTTGTAGAAGTAATTCGTAGGAATTCGGCCGTTTTGCGAAACGTTGTGCGCTAATCTATTCAACTTCGCACTGCAAATGATAAATGCATGTAACCTCCAACTGCCTCTCTCCCTCGCGGATGTTTCTCAAGAAATCCGATTAGTAACGTGTAGAGAAAAAGAAAGAAAATTAAATCTGCGGCACCCGTGACTGCAGCTCAGATCTCGGAGGCCGTGCGCCTCGCAGGTTGTGTTCTCTCCAGACTCCACGGAGCGCCGTCTGTCCCATCCCTTTAACAGCGCACTGCCCACTATACGTAAATCAGCTGCCCCCGTGGCCGCTTCATGCTGGGTGCTGCTTGAAAGCAGAGAAGGCTGGGGAGTTGAGAGAGAGAATGGAGGGGGGGGGGGGGGGATTGTAATTTACGGGCCGATTGCCTCCGCTACCCCCGCTGGTGCTAAGCCCAACCGGCTGGCTTGCATAGCCTGCCATAGCCGTTCAGCGGGGCAGTCTGCAGCCGTGGTTCTTTCTGTGCACTCGCGCACGGTGTTGCAGGACCCGGTCGCGTGTGGGGGGCTTATACGTTGCGCACACAGAAGTGCTGATCCGGCTGTGCTCTCTTCCCCACGTACTGCCCCAACGTCTTCGCTTTATCCACCTTTTTAAGTACTGAGCCTTCGTTCTTCACACACGCACGTTGTTACCGTCCTCCTTAAAAACGTCGCTGCACAAGAACCGAACCAGAAGCCATGGCGGCCCACCTCTCTCTCTAATGACAGGGTATCGGCCAGTCCTCCTCCCGTTGTGTTTAATCGATAGCAGAAGCGAGTGAAAAAGGGCGGTTGCGAGGAGATCGGGCGATAATTGGTGCTTCACTTTCGAGCACATCGAGCGCGCAAATTTTGTGATCGGCGTGCGTGCGTTCGAACGTATGCCCAGACGGCCCCTGGAACGCTGCGTGATATGTGTACAACGAAAGCGACAACGTAAGGGTATCCTAACGTAGTCCGCGCTGAAGGCATAGAGATACCGACGTGGTCTGTAGTCATCGAACCATTGTTCCGTAGGTCCATCGACCGTCGCTCGATCACAGAGACCTTGTAGAAAAAGGCCTAAGTGTGTCTTGGTCGATCCCGGGTTTCGGCGCCAAAGGTGGAAAAAAAAAAAACTATCGATACGCGAAGGAACCATACGCGAAGAAACCATACCAAGCGCTGCTCATTGTTCAAACTTGTTCCGCAGTGCTCATCCGCTCTCGCTTAATCCTTTTCTTTTTTCGCAGCCGCTTAATTGCTTTTCTCTTTGTTGTGAGTTCGTCGATGTAGGCTTCTCTGCAGAACGGCATAGATGGGGTATCCCTACGCCATCACGATAGTTCGCACATCCATCTATCCAGCGATGCGCGGTAGCTCCATTCGTCCATGCCGCTGTGTGCAACCTGAGATGCAGCCTATGGAGCTCTCTTGATGCGCCGACACCGGATCTCCAAGCCACGGCTCTTACATATATACTGCAGTGGCGGGTAGCGATTTCAGGAGCCGGAAACACGTCGTCCACGGCCCTTTCGCGGCGTGCGTGAGTGGCTTAGGAGGAGCGCGAGTTCCTTTTTCTTCGGGCGACGCGCATTCTTGGGCGTCCGCACCGCCGCCGCCGCCGCCGCCGGGCGTTCACTTCCTGCGAGCAGCGGAATGCTAATGGGCGCCGCGACGCCGCCGCAACAACCACTGCCGCCGTCTCCTCGTTGCTTCGCGGAGAACGTGGCCTGCTCGTCCCCCCTTTTTCTTCTTCTTTCTCCATCGTCTCGCACGGTTTCTGTAATCTGGCACCGTGCGCGCCTGTTGCCGTCAAGCGTGAAGTCCATGTGTATACATAAGCGGGACACTATATATATTCGATGACAACCTGAGAGTAAATATATAAGCTCCGCCCACAAAACTCCGATTCGTCTGTCCATCTCGGGAGAAATCCAAAATAGAAGAGAATCTCATGGGAAGATGGAGACTTGAATCGGTGAACAGATCGCTAAAAACGATGTAGAACAGGGGATGTAGCTGGAGCCAACGTTTCCACCAAGTGGACTTGTCATCGTCAGGACGGCAACTGGACGGTTGTCGTCTTTACGAAGACAAGTCCACATGTCGAAACGTTGGCTCCAGGCAACATCGTCAGGACGGCAACATCGTCCAGGCAACATCGTGAGTTGCCGTCCTGACGATGTTGCGTGGAGCCAACGTTTCGACATGTGGACTTGTCTTCGTCAGGACAGCAACCGTCCAGTTGCCGTCCTGACGATGACAAGTCCACTTGGTGGAAACGTTGGCTCCAGCGACATCCCCTGACTACATCGTTTTTAGCGATCTATTCACTATCTCGGGAGAAGTGAACAGATACCAGCTAGCTGCGCGAGGACTTTCAATCTGCGTGCTGATGTAAATAGTACGCGCGTTAGGACGTGTAATTGCGTGGCTTAGTACAGTCCACAATACAGGCCTTTGTTTCCTCTGACTCGTCTGTCCTTCCCCCCCCCCCCCTCCCTTTTTTTTTTTGTTTTGTGCTACAACAAGAAATGTTTGGCGAACACCACCTCGCCTGAGAAGCAGTCCTATTGATGTATTATTTCTGGCAGATTTCTGACGTCAGGATGTTCAGTAACGTTTTCGGGGCGCTCAAGTTAGTGTTTGCGTGGGTGCTACATAGAACATTGTGTTCTCTGTAGCGGCCGTGGTATTTGAAGCCAGCGACACAGACGTTTGCTCGCGGCCGTATTCACAGAATGGCCGCCTGTTGCGTCGCCTTCAGTGCATGCACGACTTCTTAACAGCAAATTACTGAATGACCCTGCTAATGCTTTCAACTGCTCCGTCGCGGGCGTGCGCAGACTTCTTCCTTTTTAAAAAAAAATTATGCGTAAGCATTAAAATATGCCGACTCAACAAGCCGTCGCTGTATACACAGTGTGCCTTACGATATGCCTTACAATCGTACCTTCCTTGTGGCACGCATAGAGCCCCGGAAGTCACATTTAACACGTCAGAACTGACGCATGTTCCCGAATTTCTCGATTTCTCTCTCGCTCCCTCTCTCTCTCTCTCTTTTTAAACGTGCAAAATAAAAGCGAGCCGTAAAAAGGAGGGAGAGACAAACGCCGCATGTAATTGTAGAGAGCTCGCGCGGGAGGAAGAGCAGGGTGATGCAGCAATTTTCTGTCTTCCGCTTCATTTTGAATATATATATGAGCACTCGGCCGTAAAACACGTGGCGTACGTTATTCACGTGCACGCACTCACAAAATACGAAGGGAACAAACAGCCCGTGAACCTGCGCCCGCCGACACACTCGTCCACACTAATATTTCATTCGACACTTCCATCCACACCGAAAGCTTCTGTTTCATCGCGCAAAAAAAAAAAAAAAAAAAGGACTGCGTAATGCAAGGGGGTCAACGAGGAGGTGGCCCCATTAAGGAATAGCCGCCTCGTCGCAAGAATGCGGCGGGTATTAGTTAAATGCACGTGCCGTGTATTCTCCTTTTCATTCCCATCCTCTCTTCACCAGCTCGCTAAATGTAAGCCGCGCACATGGTGTTCTTTAGCTACACTTCCAGCGTTGCGACTGTGTCGTGGTATGGGGCGACACAGAGCGAAAGACACAGTACGCTCGCTCAGGTCTCCCTCCCTCTTTCGTCGTCTTTTTTTTTTTTTCCAGGTGCTTGTAGGGGGTTCGGTCGGAATACGTTTTCACGGTCGCTAAGCACAGGCGCGCGCGCACAGCGCACTCAAATTGAGTGAGGAGTGCGAGTTCCGTGCAGCGCCGTCTAAGCCAGATCGCCCGTAATAATAATAATAATAATAATAATAATAATAATAATAATAATAATAATAATAAAGAAGTTGGCTGATCGTAGTACGTGGCCTTTACTTTGCTTCAGCCCCGCCACGGTGGTCTAGTGGCTACGGTACTCGGCTGCTGATCCGAGGGTCGCGGGATCGAATCCCGGCCGCGGCGGCTGCATTTCGATGGAGGCGAAATGTTGAGGCCCGTGTGCTGTGCGATGTCAGTGCACGTTAAAGAACCCCAGGTGGTCAAAATTTCTGGAGACCTCCACTACGGCGTCTCTCATAATCAGAACTGGTTTTGGGACGTTAAACCCCACAAATCAATCATTTACTTTGCTTCAGTAATTCCGTGCAGCATTGTGCAATCTACAGCGCATCCTAAACTTGTCCTTCCGCGCGCTGTCGTGTGCTAGCAGCGAGCGCTGCAGTGGAAGCAGCAGGAGCACTGGCGCTACGTGTCATCCTTGAGCCAACCTATATGTCGCATTGATAGCACATCTGTGCCCGTTGGCCTTTAGCCTTGGCTTTGCTGCACGGAACTGTTGGTACGGAGTACAGTGGCTTGGTGGAATCGGGGACGTTACAGACACGGTGTAACTATACTGACGGCATTTTGAACTGGAGAGGTTGTGGCAACATTCTGTACCGATCTGGGCTAGCAGAATGGAGAATTCGATATAGCTCGGCAGAAGTCAACAATGTGTGCAAGGGTACCCAGTTTTTTTATGTAAGTAGAGCGTGTCGCTTTTGCACTGTCAGTGTTCACCGACGTTGGCTTGCCGTGCTGCGGAAGAAATAAAGCGCAAGTGTGCATGGGCCATTGCGCTCTGGTGCGAGGTCTACGAGCGCCAGTGTTGGCTTAGATTGGGATTGTTTCGTGCTCTACGGAAGTCTGAATGCGAGCTTTAGCAGTATTACCATATTTTAGTCTGAAAGACCTGTATCAGGCACTTTGAACCTTTCATCATTTTAGTGTGCGCATGTGTAGAGAGCTATACTAGCACAGATGTTTCCGACTGAAATAGCTGCGCGTGCCGACCCCGTTGGCGCGGTATTACCGTACGAAAAGCGTACAGTAAGCCACCACTTCTAAATCAACCCATATATTGGCTTTGCGGTGGCAATAGAGCTCTTATCTGGCGCTTTTTAAATTTTTTTTTTTCACACAACTGGGCATCGTGGTCGCTTCCACGTTTCTCTTTTCCTACATCGTTCGTGAATTTGTTTCTGTAATAGAACAGTCGCGAATCCGAGCGAGAAGGTGCAATGAGTGTGTGACAGCTGTCGCATACCATATGGGCCGTGCTTGACCCTTGCGCCACCAAGCTCAATATTCAGATTTGCCTGATCTGAATCGCGTTCTTTTTTTTTTTTTTCCAAGGAAAATTTCAATCATCACGTAAGCGCGGGCGCGCCACGCGGTGGTGGAGCGGCAGAATTTCAACGCTGACTTTCTGTATTCCCAATCGTGGAAAACCCGTTCGTGATATCGGCGCACGTGCGGAACTTCCGGGCGAGATAAATCTCGGAGGCCATGGCGTACTGCAGCTGCTTTCTGGGTGGCCTTGCTTTGCTGTGCGGTTTAATGTCCTTGTACACATCTTTTCACAGAAGGTTCCATGGGCCCTGCCACGATCCCCTCAGGGCTGTGTTAAATATGCGTGACCTCCCAAAAAGCCAAAAAGCACTGCCTTAGCAGTGACGTCAGTGCTTGTTTCCGTGCCACAGTCCAGAGAGGAGGTGCTACCTCCCGTGAAAACGTCCGTATGCTCCAACAGGGAGCATATACTCCTTAAAGGGAGCCATACAGAGCTATCTACTGCAGTATTTACTACGGTAGCACATTCTGCGCACTCTATAGTAGTATATATACTAAACGGTGGTAGCGCATGTTAGCGCCGCAGGCATTGCACGGTACAACTATACGTGTGATCGTCGCCGCATGCCGCGAGAGAACAAAAGGCGGCGGCATGCGACCGCGAAAGCTTCTGTTGCATGCGCAAGGCGCGCTCCGCTTGTGACGATGATGACTCCGCTGATGATGCCGCCGCTGCCGCCGCTTCTGCTGTCGTGCCCTTAGCGACTCGGAATTCCTGCACGCTCCGATGCGTGTTTGTCGCCTCGACGTATATAGCTCTTCTTCTTCCCTCTGCGTCCACTACTATAGAAGGCGGGCCTTGTTATTTTTATCTTCATTGTTTTCCCGGGGTTAGAGGTTGGAATTTCGCGCCACTTGAAGTCCCCTTTCCCTCCGCCATGTCTAGAAAAGAGAGGGAGAAGGATGAGGCTCCTGCGCCTGTTCTGTTGGTGACGGTCTGAGAGGTGACCGCGAGATCTGCGCAGTTGAGTAGTGGCTGCCTTGGTAACGTGTAGTTATACGTTGAACTTGTACTCTATTCGCGCACGCTGTGTAGTTTGTCTCTTGATACGAGAAAAATGATTGCTTAAAAAGGTGGTTGCGAACAAAAGGATTAGGGTGACGGACACTGTATATGAGCAAGAAACGAATAAAGCGGTAGACACGCAGATACAATGTCTACAAGCGGTCACCGAAAGAGTAACAAGTTACTTTGTCGTCCTTGGGAAGTATATATGTATCACTTCTGCGCTAACGGTATTTACAGCGCACCAGCCGGAGTTCGACGTTGGCTTTGGTATAATATAGGTGTGTAATTCGCATAAACTCGGTTTGCGGATATAAAGCCGACACGGCACGCGTCTTGTCAGGTCAACATCTTCCTTTTCGACCTACTCGATTCGACGAGCTCGCTCGGCCCTGGCCACTGGAGTTTACAGATGAACTCGACGAACGAACTTTTCTCAGCCCGATAGACAAACCGAAACGGCTCGACTTTGTCCAATGCGCACCTACTGTGTTTGTCCGTACAACTTGTTAGGTCATCTTGTCACCATGCCCCGCCACGGTGGTCTGTAGTGGCTATACGGCACTCGGCTGCTGATTCGGAGGGTCGCGGGATCGGATCCCGGCCTCAGCGGCTGCATCTCGATGGAGGCGAAATGTCGAGGCCCGTGTATACTGTGCGATGTCAGTGCACGTCAAAGAACCCCCAGGTGGTTGAAATTACCGGAGCCCTCCACTACGGCGTCTCTCATAATCATGTCGTGGTTTTGGGACGTAAAATCCCAGAAATCAATCAATCATCTTGTCAGCGCGGCCGGTACGGAGAGGGAAGAGAGAGAGAGAGAAACGAAACCTTGCCGAATGTAACTTCTCACTGTAGGGATTTGTACAACACCCCCTAACACCCCTGCCTCACTGTCACGTGGTCATGGGGACCCGGTGTATAACTGCAGGCGACCTCCGCTGGTGTGAGAGGTCGCTATTGCCGTAATTGAGTCCAGAGCCGCACCGATTGCTGAGGTGCGCATTAATTAATGTTTTGTTTAACCTTTGTTCTTAAATTTAGATGCACGTTAAAGAACTTCAGGTGGTAAAGGGCGACTCTGCAATCTCCCATGACGGCGTATCTCATGGTCATGTCACATTTTTTGCCACGGAAAAAGAAATACACAGGATTCGACTTCAGATTTCGTCGCTCTGACCTTTAGTCGACGTCGAGTTCTCGTTTTGATACACCTCTCTAGCCGCGCATCGGAGCGCCGATAACAGAAACAGCAAAGACACGTTCAACGTAATGTCTGGTCAGAGATATACTTAATGACTCTCGCGGCCGCCTGGGCAGATGACCCCCGAAATTCCGTAGCGGGCGGCGGGGGAGTCGGCCGGGCACTTCACGAAGGGCGGCATGCGCATGCCGGACGGACAGACGGCGACCCGGAATATCACGGCGCGCCGCCACCTGCGTCGTGGTCTGTGCTCGTGCGCTCTTTTCTTCTACACACACGCTGGACGCTGCATTCCTGCACGCCGGCTCGCGCCAACACTTCGCCGCGGTGTCTTCCTTCGCTTTGTTCGCGAAACTGCGTCCACCGTCTCCTCCTCCCTTTAATGTCCGCTACGCGGCGCGCGCGCCGCAAAATGGCATCATGAAGTTTCGCTGATGGAGGCCGGGAGGGAGCATATTAGGCGGTGGCGCTGTATATATATATATATATATATATATATATATATATATATATATATATATATATATATATATATATATATATATATATATACACTGTAGCATAAAAGGGGAGCTGCTGTTGACGGTTAATAGGCGCGGCGAGGCCCACGTGGTGCGATTCAGGCAAGTTGGATTCAGGCGCGGTGAATGCGGATGCTTGTATGACGCACAAGCCGCGTATCGTGTCTGCACGGTCTGTATGTGCACGCGCCGCTCGCGCGTCGTCTGCATGCTCCGCGGCATCGTCTGCTACTTGGCGTATACGCTTATAGTTCGTCTAAGAGAGATTGCAAGATAAAGAGAAACAGAGGAGCAAAGCAAATGCGAAAATTCGGTAATTGGAGTTTGTATTTCGATTCAACATCGCCTCACCATGTCCAGTGCCGTCGTGTGCGTGGAAAGCGTACAGAGGTGGTGCCGTAGCTGTCGCTGTCGGCGAGATGGTGTTTAAAAAAGCAGCCGCTGTGCCGATGCCTACAGTTTGTGGAGAGTCGCCTGATGAAAGAAAACACCAGGTGGTTGGAATCAGTATACCCTGTATGCTTTGCTTGAGTATGTTAGCGACGTATAAAAACCAATTTGTCAATCAGTCAGTGTCCCACGATTCAGCCCAGGAGAGACATGAGAAGACGTTGAACTGTCACGTGTCAAAAAGAAAGAAAAGAAAGACATAGCCGGACTTAATGGTAGCAAAACTGCCGCATCCTCCTCCTCCTGAATGTCATGGGAAGTGTGCAGCGTGTATCGATCAGAAGGTCCCGCGAGGCGCATTCGTCAGCGCTCGTCTTCATGATTACAGGACGCTGCGAGCTGGCAGACGATACGGCCGCGCCTGTCGAATTGATGATCGATCGAACGAACGTTTAGCGACGCTGACTTCTTCGATCGAGGTTGCATCGAAAAGGGACGGGGGGGAGGCGAAGACTTGCACGCATAATCTGTGCCAGCCACAGATCGGCCTCGAGAGAAGAAGATAAAAAGGAGGTTACCACCCTTTGATGAATCCTGTATATACGTAACCCTTCTGGGCTATGGTACCGAAGCTGCTTACCTCTTCCTGCCTTGTCGATGATGCATACGGATGATTGACTACGATAGGCCGTCGTGATGCCTAACAATCTGTTGCCCTTAAAACGGGGCTACATATCCCCAAGTGCGCCGGACAACGATGCTTTTATATTGTTTGACCGCTGCCATGGCGCTCTAAATAGTCGTCCTCGTATAATCCGCAGGAACTATACATCTCTTGACAAAACGCTTGCGCCCGGATACCAGCTGTGGTAATCCTGCGTTATATATATAAGCAGTCCGAGGCCGCCGTTGCCGGAGGCCATGTTTGTAATCACGTTTGCGCGTTCTGGCGGTAAGGAATGACATAACGGTCCCTGCTGTGTCGTGGACCACGCCTACCCGCGGCGTCCGACGACCCGTCCTGTTTCCCGAGAAGTGACGCGGAGGGTATGCGCACCGTAAACCAAGTTATAGGCGCCCGCGACGCGACCCCCGCCATGCACCGCGTATAACTGGGACAACGCTTCGATGATCACCGCCGAGAGACAACCCGTCTCGAATGCTCGAACACTCGCCCGCGGCGGTCCCCACAGGCGGGCAGCCCCGAATACCGGTACCGCGGACTCTAAATCAGTGCGTGAGCACAATTGGTACGAGCACGCGCACGGGTTACGCTTACGAAGGAAGGCACATGACCTTTCGTTCCTTCCTTGTCCTAGTATTTCGCCTGCATGCGCTTTTTGTCTTCTGCTCTTCGTCTGTCTCTCGTCTTTCTTTCGTCTGCTTCTTGGTCGTCTTCTGCTGATTCGTCATCTGCTCGTTCATATGCTGCTCCTTTGGAATTCACGCTGATGGGTCGGCCTGTACCCAGGTGCCACGAAGCCCTTTCTGTCTTTCTTGAGCGAAGGGAGCTAAGGCAGAAATGAGCAAGGAAAAATTAATAGGGAGTTTCCCAAGTATAACCCTAAAGCAACAAAAATATTCTGTGCGTATACTTCATGACGAGATCTTGCTTAATCGGTCAACAGATAGAAAGAAAAAAAAAAGATCTCGTACAACTCTTGTTGGCTGGATAGGATACAATAAATGGAAAAAAGAAAAGAAAAAGAGAGGCATTGAATACAACCTACACAGCATCCGCAGAGGTCTAAACGTGATGTGGAAGTTCGTTCGAACACCCCCCAGTTCTTTTCTCGCCTTAGGAAATGAAACAAAACGTAAGATCGTTCAAGTCACGAAGAAGCACTCAAAGCCGTTACCCCTATATATATATCATATAACTAACGTTTTAGTTAACCAGTTTCCGTTGAATAGAAGAGAAGGTAATACGAAGTGCGTCAGGCTTTATACCACCACAGAACATTCTTTAGAACTGTGCGTGTACAACCTCCCACCAAAGTTCAAAGCAACTTAAGCCAGGTTTATTAACTTTCCTAGTTCTTTTCTTTTGCCAGCCCCCCCCCCCCGCTGAATAGCTAGCGCGGTTGCCAATAGTAGCAACAAGCACGCTCCTTTTGCTATGCCCTATAATAGTCATTCTTTAAAGCCCAGCTACTTCGCAACAGACTCCTTCGTAAGGAGACCCAGCAAAACGATGTAACCAACGTTCCCCTCTCTCTGTCCATGTCCTACTTCTTTTGTCTTTCGTAATGTCCGCAGCACCGCTTCTCCGGCTTCATAGACATCGTATACACATTCGGTTCAGCGCCCCAAGCGTTATACGTTCGTGTGATATATGACAGACTTCGCTTCTACACGGAGAGTCGCCCAGCGTGCTTTCAGCACATGCCGCGCAGGCGCAGCTTGGCCACTCCTATGTAGTACATACGTACGCACATATGTGTGCAGCAGGGAAGACAGAAAGTGCCCACTGCTCTGGCCCGCGGTTGTGTGATTCATTGCGCTGTCTGCGCTGGTTTTTTTCTGCATGCGCTAACGATGGCTCGCCTCTTGACAGCTGACTCGCGCTTTAGCCAAACAGAGACCTCTGCGCTAACTAATAATGCGCGGATGTTCCCTCCTCGCCTTTCTAGAGTGCATACACAGCGCGCCCTTATGCAGATTGGACGCGCAAGCGCCCACGTGTTGGCAGTTCGGGTGTTCGCTCCGTTTAACTATTTGTTGTCCCCCTTTCCTCTCGGGCTTTCTGATTTGTTTTTGTTTGTTTTTTTCAGCCGCCTTTCTGTCATTTATACTCCTTCTGAGCGCTTCGGTTTAGTTTCACTGACGTGTGTAACGCATTTTATCGAACGTAGTGAGCCTTCTTGTGCATGTATACGAACAAGGACAGGAAGTTGAGCTGGTTGGTTCATAAGGGTTCGTCGTGTCTCTTTCCATTTTCTTGTGTTTCAATATCGGTACGCCTAACGTTTAGTTTTCTACGAGGTATCCTTTCTCGTCGCCGTATAGTAGCAGTATTATAGTGCACTATATGGTAGTAATAATAATAGTGGTCGTGGTGGTAGTAGTATAGTAACAGTGTAGCAGCAGCAGTATCTGCAGTAGTAATAGTAGTAGTATTCTTTTCACATATTGTACATGCTTACTGAGGTGTCCAGTATAGGCGGAGCATAGGGCAGCTTTCACAAGTTGAACAGAATTTGAACACTAAAAAAAAAAAAAAAACTGTCTCTTGGCTGTCGAGCACTGTGTTATGATGCTGTGTCCAAAGTCGAGTCGTCTTCCTACTGGAACGATTAAGAAATGTGGATAAAGCATAACTTTGTTATTTTTTTCTGTTTTTAATTAGAGGGGGCAAACGTTGGGACTCTTAAATGAAATCTTTCGTCGTATCGTTAGCTTTTCTTCGAGTCTCGTTCCAGCGAAGTCTCTTTGTCATCGATTTTGATTTTAAAGTATCACGGTGGCCACAAATGCAGGCATCTAGGATGCGTCCGAATTGGCAGGAAAAAAAAAATGCAAGAGAACACACGTTATTAAACAGTGTAGCATTTAAACAAACAACTGTTTAACAGCTGCTGCTAAGTGACCGATAATTCGAACTAGCAACGAACATAGCGGCACAATGTGTTCGACGGTGCTTACGTTCGCGAAAACACGGTACAGCTTCGCCCGCGCGCGGTGTGTCGGCTGCTGCGGGCGATGACAAACAACCGCCATCGGCTGTGCTTGTGCGCGCAGTTCACTTCACTAACTCAGTCATGATTACCCGTTCTCGTTCATTGGTCGAACCGCTTTCTGACGCACCTCTTTTCCTCCTTTTTCTCATATTCTGCTTCTTCTTTTGCTGGTATATAGCTCGCCGATCGGTCAAGATTTATGAACTAAGTTTCAAAACGTCGGCGGGAGTGCGGGGCGGTGAAAACTTGCTACCACTGCAAGCTATATACGAAACTGCGTAGGGCTCAGGAAGGAGAGCGTTCCTTTGTCGCATTCTCTCGCACATATCCACATTGTGGAAAAGTGTACAGGCGCTGCCGCGTTCAATTTTTAAAGAAGAAATGAAGTATGTAATATAGAAACGTTTCTCTGGCGAGCTTAACTAAACGCGACGAGTTTAAAAGACTGGTGTGCGCTACCGTGCTTTCTTTTTTTTTTTTCCCTCTTCTTTTGTTGTGTAGTCGTTGTCTATCTTGCGGTTGCGGATTGACCGTAAACGCTGTGCAGCTTGCCCGGTCCATGTCATCCGACATGGAACGTTCTGAGCATTGACGAAATTCGCCATCTTGTTATAGCTCTGACTGTCTCGGAAGTGTGGCCTGATTTTAACAGACGTTGCGGCCATTGTTAGGGTACGTGTGTGGAAGAGGCTGCAGTACGTTGCTGGGCACAGCGCCTAATTATCGTCTACACGCTAATTAACGGCTCACTTTATGCCATTCCGGGCTTTCTCCGAGGTGGTTTCTGTCTGACACGTAGCTCCTTAACGACGTCATATCTTGCTATACTAACGCACTTCTCTCGCATCCCTCTTTGTTTCAGTTTTTTTTTTTTTCTGCGGATCTGGAATTATACACCTGACTGTTATAGGCTCGTCTGAATGGCACTTAGCCGCTCCCTGCCAGATAGGATGCGCTTTAAACGGCCGGGAGCTCCTTAGTGGTTAGAGCTCTAGTCCGTAATGCACACTTGCGCGAGTCCGAAACCTTCGAGAACTTAACGGCTGAAGTTTTGTGATGGATGACGTTTAATTTAAACTAAAGCTCGAGGCAACTGATTACACAGCTCCTAATAGCTAACCCCCCTCCCCCCCTCGGAAAAAGAAAACAGAAAAAAAGCAATGAAGAACTAGTGTACAGGCGCAAAAGCTTGACGCGACGAAATACGAGAATAAATATGCAGAATGAAATTAGAGCTAAGCCTTGGCTGTATGGTTACCGTACTCGATCGCACCCGAATAACGGTAACGGATCTCGAAGGACGTTTTCACGGACTACATACTCTGGAAGTCGATTTAGCAGGCGCGTAAGCTCGTTAAAACCGCCGTGTTTTGGACACGGGATCCATGCCACTCCAAAAGTCATGTAGTCTACGGCATTTATACTGAGCCTTCCGAACGATATACACGAAGGAACACCAGCGCATCGGACTCGCATTTTCGGCCGACGTAATTGTGCTACCGCGAGTTCGCATTAACGACTGAATGTGGCGTAGTTTGCGGGCTCAACGTTTTCCTTCTTCATTCACTTATATCGACCAACTCATGTCCTTGCGAATGCACTATACTTGTATCTCGCGAAGCGAAAACAGACGATCTGGAGCAACAGGGACCAGGCAAGCAAGAAAGTAGCGAAGCAGACGAACTGAAATAAGAGCTACCAGAAGGAGGGAGAGCAACTGAAGCAGACGAACTGAAACAAGAACGACCAGACGGACGAAAAATAAACGAAGCAGACGAACTGAAACAAGAAAGACGAGAAGCAAAGAAACACATTAATAAAACAGGACAAATAGAAAGAGTCCGCGGTTTCCCACGAGAAGTCTCGGCTTGTCGCCAGGTATAATTAGCGACACTGTGCGCACGCCCATTTATACGAGGAAAGAAATTAAGAACAGGACCGGGGGGTAGTGGGGGAGCGGATCTTAAATGATATCGCCTTCGCGCCCAAGAACAAATAGAAATGAAGAGAACAAGAAGGTTTGGTCTACATATGTGTTTTCGGAACTGGAACGGCCGAACGTGTGCGCAATGCGTCCTCGTATGTGTGCGAAACCTTCGGCAGAAAAATATCCTATGCGTCCGTTTTGTTTCTTTTCTTCTTCTTCCTCCAAATTGTTTTTCCTAAATCCCCTGACTTTCTTTGCACTCGTTCCTGGCGGCGCTGTTTGAGCGACGAGGCCAATTGCTGCTGTCACGTAAACGTCCGTTTTCGTGCGAGAGTGTAACTTTTTAGCGGCGCATGCGCGGCAACCGAGAAGTCGTTGGAGGCGCGGTTCACGTCACGACGTCGTCGTCTGTATAAAGCCCTGCGATGTTGTCGTCGTCTGCTTGTTCGCGACAGATCCAGGCCGTCTGCTACGCAATTTCCGTCGCTCGCCCACATAGTGTGGCCTCGTTTGCTCGTACGTGCCAACGGGCAGTTTGTAGTATAGGTCGGTGCAGTTACACGCTCCTTATGAAGTTAGTACACGGTCATTATAGCCGTGCATATATAAGTAGGGGTCTGAGGGTGGTGCCTTAACGGTACAGTTAGTAGTAGTTATGTTGTGTATAGTATGAACGCAAGTGCCGAAGCGCTCGCGAGCGTCGCGCGACTGTCGCGAAGCATAACGTTAGGGCGATGACGTCATGTAGTTCGAGGAAGTCTTGTGACTAACACCTCAAACGTGTACAGCATGCACAAAACAGGGCAGCGCGAAAGAAAAAAAAGAGACGAAAGGATGGTAAATATACGAAGGGTGCACCTTGTTCTGTGTACTTACCATCTTTTCTTTGTCCGTGTTTTTTTTTTTTTTCGCGCTGCGCTGTTATGTGTTTAAAAATGCATTAACTATCTCAAACAGGAGTTTTACTGAGCCATGGGACCTTGTTGACGAAGATCGATTGATGTAAAAAGTTGTGTGCGCTGCGCTCACGTCATCAAAATTCAAGAAATTTCACTTTAATAGAACGTATCGGTTATTCTTTCTTTCTCTTCTTTCTTTGTACTCACAATAATTGTGGCCACAGCGCAAGCTTGTAAGGAAAGTGCGCGAATTTTTCGGCTCCTGCAGTATCTTTTAGCACGTGCCTTCTACTAGAGTTCTAGTACACTCTATACTTTCATGCATTCCTTTTGCTTACGTCCTGCGTATGATGCCTGCAACTCATGCGATGTTCGCTGCAATCGCGGCATTTCGGAGGCCACGCACGGATTACCCGTAGTGCAGACGACGTTAATAGGAGGCGCAGCCGTAGCAAAGCCGTAGCACCTGCTCCGACGAAGTGACATGTGACCCCTTTTCTCCAATCGCGGCGGCATGAAAGAAACGATACGCTGTATGCAGACGAGCGCGTACAAACGCATTGACCGCGTTATTCTAACCATGAGACTCCTGCTCTTGGCGTGCGCTGAGGCTTTTTTTTTTTTTTTCCTTTCTTCCACGTTCCACACGCTTCCATTCCTCGACACGTCTTCCTCTTTTTCTTTTTTTTTTTTTCCTAACGACTTGACGGCCTCACGTTCTGCGTATATTCTCGGACGCTTCAAGAGCTCCAGTCGTGCCTCTGTGTCCGCCCTTGCAAGAACAAAAAGAACGTGGATTCGCAGCCGGGGAAAATGTTGCTCGGACAGTGACCTCCATTTGAGCAGACTGGACTATCCTCGCTCGCGATACAGGCGATCGTCCCTTTAAATGCGTGGCGCTCAAACAGAACTATCGGTCGCTTATATAGCAGCTTCTTTATATAGTACGCAGACTGACGAGGAAGCACAGTAACCGATTCGCTATAGCTGTCTCCCGTACTCTTTCTTTGTCTCTCTTATTTTAATTCGCCGACCACGAAGCATAATCGATGCATATAGATAGCACGGTGGCTGGGGTCATGATGATTCGCAGTGCCGCTTTTTTATTTGCCTATCGCTTCGTCCTTATTGGCTAACGTGGATGGATGGCTCGATGGATGGATCCCTGCGTCGCCGAGCTCTGAAATACCTAGGTTGTTGGCGTTGGGCTATATTTCCTGTTTGCTTTTTTTTAAATGCGAAGCATTTCTTAGCGAACTTCGGCGAGTTTGAGCGTATCTATCTATCTATCTATCTATCTATCTATCTATCTATCTATCTATCTATCTATCTATCTATCTATCTATCTAGCCGCCTACGATTTTGTGCTCTCCTGGCCGTTTCGCTAATCGGATGTTTACGAAAATTGGTATGCCACATCATGACTACATGACGAACATAAATGACAGGTCATAACATGAAAATCATGATCTGCATGTCATGAGCAGCATGATTTACATGCCACGGTCTTAGGGCTCTCCTGGCCGTTTCGCTAATGGGATGTATGCGAAAATTGGTATGGCACAACATGACTGCCTGACGAACATAAATGGCAGGTCATAACATGAAAATCATGATAAGCATGTCATGAGTGGCATGATTTACATGCCATGGTCTTAGTGCTTTCCTAGCCGTTTCGCTAATGGGATGTATGCGAAAATTGGTATGGCACAACATGACTGCCTGACGAACATAAATGGCCGGTCATAACATGAAAATCATGACATGCGTGTCATGAGCGGCATGATTTACATGTCACAGTCTTGGTGCTCTCCTGGCCGTTGCGTTAATGGGATGTATACGAAAAACGGTATGCCTCGACATGACTGCATGGCGAACATGACTGACAGGTCACAACATGAAAATCATGATATGATATGCATGTCATGGGCGACATGATTTACATGCCATGCGTTTCGTAAACGGGATGTATACGAAAATTGGCGTGCCACAAGATGACTGCATCATGAACGCAAATGACAGGTCATAACATGAAAATCATGATATGATATGCATGTCATGGGCGACATGATTTACATGCCATGCGTTTCGTAAACGGGATGTATACGAAAATTGGCATGCCACAAGATGACTGCATCATGAACGCAAATGACAGGTCATAACATGAAAATCATGACATGCATGTCATGAGCGACATGATTTACATGCCATGGCCTTGGTGCTCTCTTGGCCGTTTCGTTAGGGGGATGTGTAGGAAAATTGGTTTGGCACAACATGACTGCATGACGATCATAAATGACAGGTCAAAACATGAAAATCGTGACATGCATGTCACTAGCGGCATGATCTACATGCCACTCGTTTCGTTCAAGGGATGTATACCAAAATTGCTATGGCACAACACGACTGCACAGGAACGTAAATGACAGGTCATAACGTTAGAATCATGACATGCGTGCATGAGCGGCATGGTTTACATGCCACAGTCATGGTGCTCTTGCGGCCGTTTCGTTAACTTCATATGTACCAAACTCGGTACAGCGAGACAACACTGCAAATCCATTTTACGTTCCTTATGCGTGCTTCGCATTTCCTTGATTCCCACTGCACGTGGGATCTGCCAATTTTTTTTTTTAATTGTGGACCAGAAGTGGCGGGGTTGCCCGCTTTTGCGTGCTTATACTATAGGCCGGCCTGCGTACTCTTTCTTGTCGTCTCTGGTTGGCTCACAGGACGGCTATGCCTCCTTTGATTGGTTGAAAAAATACCCACATGGTGCAATTCGACGGTGTCCACTGTTTGCTATTCTGGAGGACTGATTTGATTGATTGATTTCTGGAGTTTTACGTCCCAAAACCAGCTCTGATTATGAGAGACGCCGTTGTGGAGGGCTCCGGAAATTTTGACCACCTGGGGTTCATTGACGTGTACTGGCATCGCACAGTACACGGACCTCAACCTTTCGCCTCCATCGAAATGCAGCCGCCGCGGCCGGGATTCGATCCTGCGGCCCTCGGATCTGCAGCCGAGTACCGTAGCCACTAGACCACCGTGGCGGGGCAACCTTCGAATTCGGCGCCATGCCAGGTTCGATTGGTTCACGAAACCGGTACGGCCTCTCTAATTAGCTTAAATTGCCTGAACGACGAAATGCAGAAATCTATATACGTAACAGCGCACCAACTCTCGATCTTCACGCGTTGTTTGACTTGGGTTGGTTTTTAGAGTGCCTGGGCACCGGCAAACCGCGTCGTACTTCTCGTGACCGTCCTAATAACCTACTGGGCTTCGTTTGGAGTTATTCAACTTCTTTGCTCACCCGTTGGGTAGGGGGCGGCGAGGCTCCCATGGTTAAAAAAGAAAGAAAGAAAGCGATCGTGGACTGCTTGAATGTCCTTGAAGGCGCGAAGAGAGACGAGCGCGGCTACGTCAAAGTGCCGCAGATGTTCACGCGTATCACTAATGCACACATCACGTGCGCGTGAGCTTGTACTTCTCACTCTGTGATCGATGTAACAGTAATAATAAGGAAACATGGACCACTTCGTGAAGTATCGCTGTGCCCGTTCTTTCCTTGCCGCCTTACACGCCTTCTTTGACTCGGATGGAAGAAAGAAATATAATTATTATAACTAAAGTCTCCTCGAAAGCGTAATGCACGATTGCACAAACGACCTTGTACAAACGACGATTGCACAAACGACACACAAACGACCACGCACGATTCTTCTGTTCTCTTTCTCTCTTTCCCTGTTATTATCGCCATGGTTTTCAGATACGCCCGTTTCCGTACGTCCGGTGTGTTGCAGTACGCATACAGTTAGGCGCAGATTTCTGGCGCTGCCATATGGCAAAGGCAGTTGAGAAGCTGCACAGAAAACAGCCTTGTGCTAAAGACTGCCGCAGCGCTACCAGTCGCCTCTACTCCGCCCCGTCTTGTGTTTACTAACTATGCTCTGTCTCACCAGTTCCGTGCAGCAGAGCTAAGGCTACGAGGCCATCGAGCGCAGAATTCATGCGAAGGGAGACGCAGTGCCTTTGTTCGAACCACGCGCCTGCGAGCCTCTCCTGCCAATAGGGGTCCCATTTCCTCCTGCTCCTCTTTCCAAGGCTGCCGCTGCCACGACAGCGTCCACCATTGGCAGATGCCATGGCGCGGAAGGATACGTTTAACATGTGTTCGCCCTCCTGATTGGCCGAAGGGGTCTGTAGCTCCTACAGTGCTGCACGGAACTACTGGAACAGAGATACACTACAAGGCACAGCTTGGAAGAAAAACGCACCTCGGGGGGAGAGATACGCTTGCAGAATTCGTGCTCTTCGTGTCCCTGAAGACGGCGCGCCGTCCTCAGCGCGCCCAGAAATTCCCGTCCCACTTGTGGCCCCGTGCGTTCTTCTTTCACTCGTCCTTCGTTCATATTTCTTGCTTTCTTTCTGTATTTTTGTTTTGCTGCACCGCAGGGCCTGTGCACCGGTTATGCATGCAGAAAGCGAGAAGCTGCGCTTTCTACTACTACACCCTGTAGTTTAGTTTTTCTCGCCCGCCTTTTGTCGTGACGAGGCGAGCGCCAAGTCCTGTACAAACATATGCAGGCAGCAGGCAGCTGCAGGGTAGGCAGGCTGGTAGGCGCACGCACGCACGCACAGGCACACACACACACATATGTACGCACACGTACACATGTGCATGCGTTTCGCTTGTTCGGTAGGAGACTTTTACCGCGAGAACGCGTTTGCTTGCTAAGCTGAAAAACGCTCAAGTGGAACATGCAATTCCGTCTCGGTGTTCTCGCATGAACTCATCGTAACGTCTTAGGTTAATTATTTGGCGTTAAAGATGGACTTATATTGTGTTCCACGAGGGGAGCCGATATGTTTAACACAGCACATTCCAGGAAGCTTTACGCAGCCAACGTGGCCAAGATATCTAAAAAAGACAAGGGTATTTAAGAGCCGTTGCGTCACACTTACATGAGGTGCTGAGCTTCCGGCGCGAAACTAAAAAGTAAGAAAACTTGACTTCCACTTTGTCGTTTCTAATGGTAACCTACGACGTGAAATTCACCATGCATGCAGTTCTGGAAGAATGGTTTATCAGTCTAAAATGGTTTAGGGTTTCACTTTATATACTGTTTCTTCGAAATTCGATGCGGTTAACTATCCCAAATCGATGTCACTACTGGCGCGCCAGTCGTCATCGTCTGGCCGTTTTCTGGTTGTCGCCTGGACAAAAGCGCCCAGCCGCAGTTCAAAATAAGTGACGTCACTCGCCGTTTCTGTCGAAGCGTCGGCGTGCCTGGAGCCTCGGCTGCTTTCTCGGGGACGCCGTCTGCTTTCTCGCGTCGTCTGCTGCTGCCGTAGTCGCATTTCTATCGCTTTTCATTTTCCGTCGCTGTCAACTGGCCCGGCTTTTTAGAAGCTTCGCGAGTTGTATATGGCGTGAGGCGGCGATGCGACGCGGCAGTAAAGCTGTAAAAGCATTCTTTAAAAAGCACTCCCGAGTCGTTACCGGAGAGAAAACAAACTGTGCGGCGGTGCGTCGCGAAGAGGGAGGAAAAAAAGAAAAATAATCGAAATAGTGGAGAAAGCTTTCACCGCGGCCTCTTCGCTCTTTCGGTCGCGGTGGCGGCGGCGGTGGGAAACAGTCTGTAGAGCCTTATCTTATCTCTGACGGCCAGACTGGAGAGGCCGCTTTTTAATTGAAATTCGAGATAAGGTGGGCGTTCGGGCGGCCTTATTTTGCGGCGCCTCAACGCCTGCATCCGAACGGTCGGCTACGGTTGGCAGGATCCTTGCTGCGCATGCGCTGTGTGTGTGTATGTGCACGCCGTTCCCCGGCTTTCTTCTTCTTCTTTTCCCCCACTAGTGCATAGAGGTATTTCACTGGCTGAACTTCTGTCTTATTTTCGAGTTATTTATTCGTCTTTACCGAATGTTCGGTTATTCGTCTTGTCGTCTGCTTCCTGCGCTGTGATCGCTTTGCGTTGTTCGTATACCGTATCGCGGGCATTCTGCATCCGGCAGCTCCTAAGTGCGCGATATATCTTACACCAAGTTCTCGAGCACTGATTTCAGAGGGGTGAATAACGACGTAACGGTGTGTCGACGCGTTGGCGAGGGTCCGCATTTCAATGCGCTGGGGACATCGCCGAGGTCCGCAAGCGGTGTACGGTAATGGCGGCGTTTTGAACCAATCACAGGGGCCGCAGCAGCCCTGCGGGCCAATCAGGGATGACCACACAGTTAGTGTTAATGTGTGGTGGAATATGGTGGAACATGGCGGGGTAGAGTTTCTTGTGCTATAATAAGAACACTATATATAGAGAACTTGTACGTTACAGTTGTCGTGCTGCATACTGCATAAATGAATCTATCTGGTTTTACTATATAGCTTTACTAAAGGCATCAATGTAACGTTGTTTTACGCACACGCGAACGATTTGCGAAGTGACGCATGCTTAAACTCTTGGTTATTGCGTAAAACGACAAAGTTGGAAAGTCACAAAGCAATGAAAGCCTGCAGAGAGGTTAAAGAAACGGACGTCCGATTTGCTACTCTACAAAAGGAGAAGGGGGGGGGGGGGGAGTGAACAGATGATACAAAAAATGAAAAATAGAAATAGAGGAGGAGCGCCGCATCTTCTGAGATTGAATCTTGACACTGAGCTTAATCACTGAAGTTTGTGGAAGTCCGTTTCTTGCATTACAAGGTGCAATGGATGCGAGGTCCAGCACGAGGACAGGACAGAAGCGATCCTTGAAGGCATTCGAGTTGATGGGTCACGATGCCAGCCGACTTAATTTCTCGGGTTTTAAGTCCCAAAGCCACTATACATGAATATGAGAGACGCCGTAGGGGAGGGCTCCGGAAATTTCGAAACCACCTAGGCTTATTCATCGTGCACTGACATCGCACAGTACGCGGGCCTCAACATTTCACCCACCGAAATGCAGCCGCCGCGGCCGGGATTCGATCCCGCGACCTCCGGAGCAGCAGCCGAGTTTACCATAGCCACTATAGACCACCGTGGCGGGACCTAATTGTGAAAGACGTTCCGACATAATTACGTTACGATGGTGCTCCTGGCATTTCTTCGGTCAACGCTCGGAAGATGCACTGAAAGTGCCCTATACAGATCCAGGGCGCCGTGGCCTCCGAGATTAGAAAGTGGTCTCGCGGAGGTCACGGTTACACAGCTCCTTGCGATAACCAGGTACCTCGTGTTCTTGCGCTGATCCGCGACATGATGAATCCTTGCTGTCCGAGCGTTATCTAAAGGAGGCATGCGTGTTTGCGTGTCTATAGGTCTCGGTGCTATGGGGGTTCCAAGACCTCGGAGCATATGTTTGTCCTGTCGCAAGCCGTTTGCCCGTATATGAGCATTAACCTAGAGACTTAGACAAATCGCTTCCTTTTCTACTGATTGCGCATGGCGCCTCTAGTGAACCCCCCCCCCCCCCCAAAAAAAAAAAAGGAAAGAAAGAAAGCGGCAAGATGTCGTCATCGGTCCACCATCGTTTTGTTCGTTGTCAGGCGCCAGCCTTGGAAAGCCATGAAACCAGACTGGCGACTGCTGCTTGGCCTCTGTTATCGTTTGATCTTTGGAACCAACCAGCCACTGGGACTGCAAATCTGTGGATTTGCGAAAAGAATGCAGATAAAAAAAAATAAGGCGAAGTATCGGGTGGATAATAAAGCCGGCGGGTCGTCGCTGGCTGTCCAGCCACTTTTCTCATACATCATACAGATATACGACGTCCAGAGACCATATAGGAGATCGTAAAATAAAGAGAGTGGAGAAAAAGAAAGAAAGAAAGAAAAAGGGAGAGAAGAAGGAAAACCCGAATTAGCGTTTCTTCGGCGGCGAAACTGGGCGCAAAGTGCGCATGGGCGACCTCGTAAAAAAGGGGCAAATAAAACTAAACGTCTGTGTATGGGCTACCGAGATCTATATATATGCGTCCATTGGCACTGGCTCGGTTTATAGCGCGAACAAAAGGGAACACCCGTGATGGATGCAGGTCACGTATTAAAACGAGAGAGAGCGGGAAAGAGAGAAAGCAGGCGTTGCAGGATGACGCATGCGTGGTATATAATGTTAAGCGACTCCATTGGGGCGTCCAACAGACGATAGAAAGTGTCCATCTGATGTATGTATGTATGTATGTATGTATGTATGTATGTATGTATGTATGTATGTATGTATGTACGAACCGTACGAACGTTGAGGTGCACGCGCGTACGTCTGTATGCATGCTTGCAGTGTTGTAGTGCATATGCGCACGTATATCTGTGAACGTATACGTACATAATGTGTTATCCGCTGTTGTGTTTGCGTATGCGCATATCAAATGTTATAAATGTGTGGGTGCACCAGCGATTGTTGTGCTTTTGCCTGAATTGCACGTCACGTGTGCGCGTACAGAAAAGGTTATTTTGCGCCGCCATTAGGACATTTATCTTACTCGAATATCACACAGAGCATATGAGGACGCTCCGTAAGCAGTTACGAAGAGTCTGCAAGAGCAGTTTGGCGGCAGACGCCGCCAAACTGTTCCTGGCTTAAAATGCATGTTGCATTCTTGAATAGCTCACAGGTGATGCACCTATGTACGACCGAAAGTGTAGTTGTTCAAGAATAATTTGTCCACTAAAGGAGATATTATGTTTCCGTTGAGTGTCCTCGTACTAGTGATGCTGAAGAAGCAATTCTGGTTCGGTTTAGTCTTCGATCCTTCAATCTCCTCGCCTACGTTTTCATTCCTAGGCATTCGAGGCTTGCTCTCTTTACGCATGCATATCAACGCGGCGTGTGTGTGTGTGTGTCTCGATCCCCACAGTGTGTAAAAGTAACGCTATCTCACCCGACACGATATACATACTATATTAGACGCCTCCCGCTGACGCTATAAAACAAACAGCCGGTATTCAAGCCGTAAGTAGTGGTGCTGTAGTTAGCGCCCCGTGTATGGCGTTTGGTTTGATAAAAATGTCGGTCCGGTTTTCGAAGGACTCGACCCGCAGTCGAGGGCATTGACAGATCCAGACGATCCGAGTACTGTAGGCTGTAACGGCTCGCTTCTTCTGCGAACGTTGAAAGGTGTCGGTCAATAAAGAGCTTCACTTCGTCCGTCCGTATAATCTTCTCGCCGTTTGGCGAATCACCAGAAGCCTACACGGTAGATGACGGTAATCTTTGTTTTCAATATTCAAACGGGGAGGCGACCTTGCAGCCATCGGGCTTCTTTGTTTTAAGTATTAATCTGGTGTTGTTTCATAGGCTAGGATTCTGACTACATCTGCATGCACTCTGTGGAAAAACAGAGAACTTTGGAGTATTTCTGGCTTAAAACGATAATCGCGATGTGGCCTGCTCGCTTTTTCATCATCATCATCACCATCATCATCAATAACAACAACAACAATAATAATAATAATAATAATAATAATAATAATAATAATAATAATAATAATAATCCATTTAGCGTTCACATGACAGCTGGGAAGCAGGACTTCATGAGTTTGTCACATGGCGTATGCTGACCATGCGAACGTCAATCCCCTCTCCCCCAGTGATCCGCGATGCGTTCATGGCGGAATGGTCAATAACCGCGTTTAATTAATATCGTGGCGATGCCGAAACAATGTGATTGTTAGAGCAGCAGTGGTCACCGAAAGAGAGCGTGATACCATCGGCAATTGTAGCCCAGAAAGAACAAAACGTCCCAATTTTTTCCATCCAGCCACGGCTGTCCAATGATGGCACAGACCTCAATCAAAGACACGTGACGTCAGACGATCGTGGCGCTGCGTGGTGCTAGCGCACCTCATTGGGCACGCGGTTCCGGTATAATCGAACACCGTGCGCGTTCAGCTACCGCGCTTTTACCTGCCATATACCTCGCAAGTTGGCGGGCTGTTCTACGCGCATACGCCGGCAGAAGAGACGAGACGAACACTTCTCTCGTCGTCTGCATGCCTGATGTCGAAAGGTGAGCGGCGCGCAGTCACTCGTTACTCGGCTGCCATGGACAGATGACGCGTGCGAAAGAAAGACGAAATTGAGCCGGCATGCCGCCGAGGCAGCGAAAGAAGAGACAAGACTTCGTCTAGCTTTCCACGCGAGACATGCGCGCTGACAACACACGGCTGCGCTTTGCTTTTTTCGAAGCCCCCGCCCAACAACAAACGCAAATGGACGTGCGCGTGTTGGGGATCCGCTTCCATGGCGTTCCACTGGGTGGTGACGAGCGCCGCGTGACGGCAACCTCTCGAAACGCTCACGCCCTCATCGACGCTATTGCCAGCTATTGCTACTACTACGGTAGTCATCTGCCCGAGGAAATTGTGAGGTGGAAGGGGGTGGGGTACGAAGAACCGGCAGTGAAATGTTTGCCTTTGACCCGATGCGCGCGCGCGGCCCAATGCGTTCTTACCACACCACCCGCTGCGTCCGTGCGAGCACGAGGAAGCACGGCTGAAGCGAGTTGTGCCTCGAAGCACGGCATCGTCTCGGCGTGCAGGAGGGAAGGTAGTCGCGAAAACGCCGCGCCGTGCCGATCCTAACGTCCGGGGGCCGATCGGGCACACTGGCCGCGGCCGGCGCATCAGAGTTCTCATCTGCAAGAGCGCGCTCGCGCTCGGCGTGTATTACGTACAGGCATTCTTGTTGATCACCTCCCCTCTCTTTGTCGTCGTCCTTACCATTATCGTGATTGTTTTCTCGGCCGAGCCAAGAGAGAGAGAGAGAACTTGTCTACATGGCAAGCAGGTAGCGGCGAAGGAAGAACTCCGCGGCCGTCTGGCTTCGGTTCGGCGAGGGCGAAAAATCGTGACTCGGGGTCGACACGGTTACGATCTCGAGCCTGCCGCGATGGGTAGAGAGGGAGAGAAAGATGGCGAGGGGCGGCGGGGCAATTTTCCTTCCAAGGGGGCCCCGCGGGCTTCTTCGTCTTCCTTCTTTGCATCTGTTGTTATTGTTACGCGCGTGCGCGTTGGGGGATGACCGGTCGACGACGGCCTGCCTGCCCGCCTGGCGGCCTACCCTGGCCTTGGCAGGCGCGATAAATTGGACATTGTGCCCCGGCTCGGGAGGGACGGATACCCCTTTGCCGCTCGGCACACACACGTTGTCCACGCATCGGGTTGATCGGAAACGCGGCAGACGACGATCGTCTGCCGCGGTGCCCCGCCGTAGCAGACGACACGTAACCTTCGTCGCCTTTCGCGTGTATATCGACCCCTTCTTTTCCAATTTCTTTTGCTCTTCTTCAAGAGGAGAAGACATGCGCCGGCCGCGCATCATCGACGAGGATGTTCGAATTAACTTTCGCACTTGTAACACGACGAAAAGAATCGTGTTCGATAAGAAACAAGAAAGGAGTGCGTGGATACGAGGGAGGGGAAGAGAAGACCGCCGGCGGCGAACGCACCGGTCTGCGGCGCAGCAGACGCGCAAAATGCTTGGCTAGCACGATCATCCACGGTATACCGAGCAACCTGGTCGTCCCGAATGGCTTCCCGCCACGTAGTCCATTGGCAGCAACGGCGCGGCGTGAGAAAAAAAAAAGAAAAAAAATGGCCCCCAGGAGAGGCAAAGGAGC
Organism: Hyalomma asiaticum; assembly: GCA_013339685.2. Classification (NCBI taxonomy): domain Eukaryota; kingdom Metazoa; phylum Arthropoda; class Arachnida; order Ixodida; family Ixodidae; genus Hyalomma; species Hyalomma asiaticum. The sequence goes on from CM023484.1 coordinate 48,768,631, forward strand.
TGCGGCCGACCGGGCGAGCGATTTGAGCTGGTGGCGGAGACGATTTGTTCACGGAGCTGCAGGATGCGCATCGCCGGCCTCATCGCAAAGTGCGCGCGTATCGATGGCCGCCGCGTGTGCGCGCGCGCTTCGAGAAATGCTGAGCACGACGCTTGCTATATAAGGCGTTGCTTTCTACATTTTTTTTGTTTCATTTTTCTGTTTTTGTGGTACTGATGCGTGCCTCCGAAGGCCGCGCCTGCGTTTGCGGAACAAAAGGAAGGAAACTCGAGGTGGCGAGCGATGGATACAAAGAAATCCGGCCGAAAGAAAAAAAAAAAAAAGGCCGCCGCCGTCGGACGGTGCGGCTTCTGTGGTGTGAACGCGCTTGGCAAGAATCGAGATGCGCGTTCTTTTCCGCTGGCTTCTTCGAGCGGCCGTGGGCCCACCGGAAAGCGAAGAAATCTCGGGACACTGACCCCACTGAGGTGCGATTGCGGATGCTTCGGGAAAAGGAAGCAAAGAAGAAAACGTATACGTCGGCAATGTCCATTGTGCATGTTCTTGTGCGGCGCAGCATGCGGAGGTTTCTGGACAAGCGAACATTCGCTGAGGCTTTTCTTTTGGTAGCATTCCGGAAGGTACCACATCTCCCTTTTCTTGCTTTGCATTTTAAGTACAGAGCTGTGCGAATAGCAAAAGCTCGGATACGAAACGAATTTTTGTGTTGAAACGAAATGTTTGTGTTGAATCGAATATTTTAAGAATGATTCCCCGGGAAATTACGGAAAACATGTTAAAGATGAAAAGAAAGCTAATCTATTACACGACTGGTGTACTTCCACAATGTCGTTCCCAGAAAAAAGAACAGTCGAGGTTCACTCCTGAAGAAGAACATAGAACTGCGCAGATGCATAGGTTAACTTTGCCGCGCTACACAAGCGTTATGTGGTGTAGTGTCTTGCATGCGGAAATGACGGTGCATATAGCCCCGACCGCTGGGCGACGAAGCTGGCGGGAAAAGGCGAGACTTGGGTTGAGAGAAACCGTTAATTGCCCGTGTAGCTTGGCTGTCTGCGATGTGATGCGGTGACGGCGGAACTGCGCTTCGATGTGGATAAACCAGAGCTCACTATCTGCGGGCCAGAACTCGGGAAGCTTGAGTGTAGCCACGGAAGGGGTGGCATTTTCTTGGCATTCTTGGGAGGTCAGTTACATGGCGTCGAAGAGAAGCAGCGGGACGAGTAGTTGCGATGCGCAAAGAGTCCGGGTCACCAACTTGTGGAAACGAAACGCTCGAAGCAAGCGAACATTTATTCGTCGGTTAAGTAAGCTGATGTCGCAGCCATGACGTACGTCCGAGCTTCTCTGTCTCTTCGTCATTTTTGCGGACTGAAGCACACTGTCCCCTACCGCGTCACTGATGAAACGTGCTTCACTTTAGTTAAGGCGCGAATTATTTACTCTACTTTGCCGGCTACGTAACTATCATTACATAAAAACCGCTTCAGGGTCCTCAAAATATCGCTCCTGTCGCGTCCTTGTTTGCTGCAGCTTATGTGCGTCCCCAGGAAAAGACCGTGTGTCCAAGTGTCGTGCAGCTGCAGAGCTCAGTTTCATATGCGACATATCCCTCGAGGGTTCGCCCAGTTATCGGAAATACCAACGTGCGTTGTCGCCGGCAACATTGTCATGTATATGTATATAGTTGCGGTGTGTCTAATGCGCAGGCGCCTGACTGCTGAGGACGGTCTCAACTTCGGCACATTGTCCGCGATGGCCGCCACACAGTCTTTGTGTACACCGGGGCTATACATACTTCTGCGAACTGGATACATCGTGTATACCCCGCGGCCCGCACGTTGCCTTTGGTTCGACCAATCTCGGACGTCGTTACCGCGTGCGCCCGCCGTGTTGTACCGCGCCGGAACGGCGAGGACACACTACTGGCATCGGCTAATTGTCGCGGCGTCGGCAACGCCGGGGATCGCAGCCGCGCTCGCGCCGTACGGCGAACCGTCGTCGTTCACCCCCCCCCGCCTCCTCGTCGCCCGCTCGCAAGCACGATGTCGTGATCCCGGCCTAGCTGCTGCCCGTCTCTCTCCTCCGCGGGCTATCACGTTTTTGGCGCGCCTTTGAGAAGCGCCGGCCCTGGCGCGTTCGCGCGCTACCCTCCTTCACGCACGCAGGTCTCAGCGCGGCCTGCCGACGGAGGTTTGATAAAAGAAAGAAAAGGCTACGGTAGTGCTGCATGCGCGCGCACGCACGCCTTCGAAAGGACGGAACTATTATACACGCGAGCGCACCGTGTGTCTCGCGCGCTGGCGCAAAAAGTGTTGCAGAGTCTAGCGTCCTCAGGGGCGGTTTCATCCTCTCCCTCTTCTCCATGCTTCGCGTTCCGATCTGGATGAAATACGAGATTGAGAGAGAGAGGGGAGAGAGCTAACGTTAGGACCGGTGGCGTGTCGGTGTGCTGGGCGGCACCGCGCATATCCGCGTCATGAACGAAGCGCGCGCATGTGTGTGTGTGTGCGTTCCCGTATAATAAATGTATAAATCCGCGGCGTTTCTCGCGAAGGCCTTTTGCTAATTAGCGTCTCACGATCTCTAATGAGACGAGCGTCCTGTCCCTGCCGTTCTTGCCACCTCTCTCTCTCTCTGTGTACTTGCGCGTCTGGCGACTGCGTTGTCGCGCATGCGCACCTTTGCCACATTTCACACGTCCGTAGGTGGCGCACCGATCGGCTTCGGCAAGTCGCGAGTACGGCGGTTCAGCCACAGCGTGGGATTTTACAGTATGCACATTAATTAAGCGTGAAATACCTTTAGCTCCACTTGTCGATGACCTTCGGGTGACCTTGAGCCAGAATCTAGAGCCGTTATCCGGGCTCTCAGACGTGGAAAATCCGGGGACTTACACGTGAACATACAGGCAGTTAAACGAGATCATCCGGGTACTCATACGAGGACTTAACGGGCAACCAGTCGAAAGTTAACCGTATGCGATCACTATAGCGTGAGCCCACGGTTACGGCCCAAACAGCATGAAAAAAAAAAAGTTTTCGCACTGTACCACCTGAACGTGTTACTTCCAGTACGCTGTTGTTTTATTTGTCATTTCCAATATCGACGTTCCAAGGCATGGCATATAACACACTGCATTGTCATTCAACGCCAGCGATCTGCATGTTTCGCTGCGCATGGCTACCATCTCCTTCGGGACCGAGAGTGTCTCATGAGGTGCACGTGTCACCGATGGGGAGAATAGACGATGACAAAGACAAGTGTGCTCATGTAAGAGCACCAGCAATTGCAGAGACAACCTTTTTAATTTTTCTTAGATTTTAGCCTTGGCCTTTAATTTTCCCGTTCTCTATATCATTACCTGTAGTGTGGTCAATCCCTATCGTGGGGATTGGCTGTGGCCTCTATAATTGGCACATACCCCTCGTGGGTATACCTATAAACAAGCCTTATGATAGTCTTTCGCACTGTTGACCACTTTAGTTCCATTAATGCGCCTTATTGTCACAGGGGTGATAAGAAAAGCTAACGATAAGGATAAGGTAAGTTTATGAATACAGGCCTACGTGTGAATCCACAGCACGAAAGAAAGGAAAGGAGCACTAAAGATGTAAGAAGCGAGACCAGTGAGCGCGAGGAGGTTCAAACCTCCTCGATCTGACTTGCCACTGGCCACTTTACACTCACATGCACTGTCGGTTACGGGAGGGCCAGCGGTTTAACGCGACATCATTGAGGAGCTGCTGTCAGTCGCAGAAAATCTGCTGTCGGCTTCCACGGCGGAAATGATTATCTCGAACTACCGCCGTTTCCCGAAGCACCCGACCACGCAAACCCTGCATCCGCCATGACGCAGGTACTTTAGTGAATAAAATTGAATTTATCGAGGTAAAATCCGCCAGGAAAATTGTAAGCTACGACTTTAACACCTGCACGCGTACGATAGGTCGGACAGTAATTTGAGTTTGCGAGGAATTCTATTACGGAGAAGGCCATGCGAACGGGTCCCAGTGACGCTATTGCGTTCCACTCTTAAAGACGTCCTCCAACATTTTCCTCTAAGTTTCGTCCTTGTTTCAAGCGGCTTTGTGATTTTGCGGGTTGACCATTTTGAAGGAAGTATTGTTAGCCGAGTAATTATTTAATCGATTGGTCTGCTAACTGTAATGATGATGATGATGATTGTGGTTCGGTTAGGAAAGGACGCTACTTTCTGCTGCCCATGTAGGGAGCACGCCTAAGCGTCTGTGGGTGTGGGGGACAGGGAGTGAAAAATATAGAGAGAAGAGAAAGGCCGTAGTGGAGGACTCCAGAAATTTAGACCACCTGGGGTTCTTTAACGCGCACTGACAATGCACAGTACCACGGGCCTCTGGCATTTTCGCCTCCATCGAAAATGCGAGCGTGTGGTGGTTCGATTAGGAAAGGACGCTAATTTCTGCAACCCACGTAAGGAGCACGGCTAAGCGTCCGTGGGGGTAGGGGAAAGGGAGTGAAAGAGATAGAGAAGAGAGAAAGGCCGTAGTGGAGGGCTCCGGAAATTTTGACCACCTGGGGTTCTTTAAAGTGCACAGACAACGCACAGTACACGGGCCTCTGGCATTTTCGCCTCCATCGAAAATGCGACCGCCGCGGCCGGGATCGAACCCGCGTTTTTTGGGTGGCAGCCGAGTACCGTAACCACTGCACCACTGCGGCGGACAATGTAAAGCAATGAGCCCATATTATATATACAATACTTAGGGCTTCCCTTCCACGCACCCACCCTCCTTTTGTTTTTCTTTATTTGTCGCGTGCTGTTCATTGGAATCGCATGCAGGAACGCTCGACGCTCGAACGCTTTTGCGTTCTCTCCTGATGTGAACGCGACCACCGCTGCCTTGGAAAAGGGCCCGCGACCTGGCAGTGTTCCACATTCGCAGCCAATGCGATCAGAGGCCCGAGGCTGTGCTTCCTCTATTCTGTACTCGCTTAAATGTGCACACGCCGCGCATGTGCCACTTGGTGTAATGTATATTACCAGGGATTTATCTCCTTATGCTATTGCTCAATCGCGTACGATATATACTTTCAAAGATGTTTCCCTTCCGGGGTTCGCGCCGCGGCGGTTTAGTGGTTACGGTGCTCGGCTGCCACCCAAAATACGCGGGTTCGATCCCGGCCGCGGCGGTCGTATTTTCGATGGAGGCGAAAATGCCAGAGGCCCATGTGCTGTACGTTGTCAGTGCACGTTAAAGAACCCTTGGTGGTCTAAATTTCCGGAGCCCTCCACTACGGCTTTTCTCTCCTTTCTATCTCTTTCCCTCCCTTTCCCCCACCCCCACGGACGCTTAGCCGTGCTCCCTGCATGAGCTGCAGAAATTAGCGTCCTTTCCTAACCGAACCACAATCATTGTCACCCCTTCCGGGTATGCGTACGTCCGATGCGCTCATCGCACGCGACTCGCTCAACAAATCGCATCGCGGAGGTTCGGGCTCTGACGTCACAAGTGGGAGGGGCGCTGCAGTAGCGTGCAATCGGTTGTACACATGTTTGCGCGCGCTCGCGCTTGACCGCGTTTCGAGCGTCCGTGCCCTCGCATTTTACGTGTACACATATACGTACACGGACTTATATAGTAGCAGCAACGCGTATTTATATGTACCCTCCCCTCCCTCCACTGAGAACACGCGAGGGACCGCACAATGCGCCGTGACATTCCTTGTACTTCCTCGACGATGCGCGTGACGCCCAAATTTCTCGAAACGGGAGCGTCGATGTTTGCGTACACAGTAGTCGGATGGATTGAGGGGGATACTGTGCCGTCACAGGCTGCACAGGGACGGGTAATTCCTTCCTTCCATATGCCTTGCGCCATTCGTTCGATCCGGTCCCGCGGATAATGGTTATGCGAGGCCACGATGCATTGACCCGACGTCGTTGCGTTCGCTTACTTCCGTTCTTGCGCCATTAGCGGAGGAAAAAAAAGAAAAAAAAGAAACACGAGGAATGAAGGAAGCACCTGGCGGGCATGATGCGGAAGCAGAAATGCATGAGTTTTATATAGTCAAGGTATTGTCCTTTCGGTTCAACTCGGTTTGAGCTGTGAGTGTGAGCGGCTCTTGTGGCTTGTCCAGTCAGCAACGGGGGAGTGCACTAGATGCGTCGCAGCAGTCAGGACGTGTGCTCAGCATAACAAAACCGTGATCGCCCACGTCACGTCATACGTGTTGCTTGTGGACGCGCAGCGGCTGTCGCCTATAGTCTGAGCGGTGTTGCGTGGCTACGACCAGGCTAGACACGACGGACGAGATTGATTGATTGATTGATTGATTGATTGATTGATTGATTGATTGATTGATTGATTGATTGATTCTAGCAAACCAAACGTAGTAGAGGACTTCATCTCGATCAGCCCTTCGCCGCAAAAGGGAGTCGAACCTGAGACATCGCGGTGACACAGGGAAAACATTCAGAACAAGGAGCCACAAGTGCGGGCAGCAGATACACCGCACAAATGCAGTGATCGTACACGCACACGCCGCCGCTTGCGCAATCACTCACTCAAAACACACACACAGCGAGCGACATGAGCAGCACGCCTTCAGAAGTGCAGTGACCACGAAATGGCTTCCGCGGTCGCCCTCGGAACGGGCCCGGTAGCAGACGGACACACACACACACACATGCAGCGAGCAATTGTTCTCTGCGCGAGTTCGATTAGACGATGCGCTCGGCGGCGCGGTCCCTGGGGAAAATTGTGGCTTTGCTCGCCGCAGCAGAATGCCGACCGACCGACCGAGCACGTTTGTTGTTTTTTCCCAGGGGTCGCGGGGAGGGGACGCGCGCACCACGCTTGTGAATCTGTATTTCCCCGAGAACGGTCCTTGCGGGGTCGCGCGTTTCGTGTTTCCTACACGAGGAGATCGGTCGCACGTGCCTCCTCGATATGTGTAATCGTGGATTAACTATAGCAGAGAGAATTAACCTCACGTGGCCAGTCTTGGCGAGCGAACTCTCCGTGAAGTTATCATTCGCCTCGTATAGTATTATCCGTATTAGTCCCAACATGCATGACCTCTGAGGCACAGCCTGTTGGTCCAGTATAGTATGTTTCGTCCGTTGGGCTGCCGTGGTTGTTTATGCTTGCCCGTGCTCTGACGTGGCGATCAAGGGTTGGGCCGATACTTTTTGCAGAGTGGAAGAAGGGAGTAGGGGCGAAGGGGCTCCAAAATGTTGTTGCGCTACGCTTCATATACAGCTACCAGTCTTTCCACTTCGCCCACGTGTATGAACGCTCCTGTGGACTCCTTAGATCGCACTGTCCTGTCTCCATGGCTTCGTGTGTTGTCGTTATTTCAAGTACACGGTAGATTGCAGTAGCACGGCAGGAATAAACACCGCCGTATGCATGGCGGCATCCAATTGGCGTGCGCGCGGCGCCTCACGTGAAAACAGGCGGTAAACTGTTATCAATTGTGGCGATGCTGCCACGGGGGAGCATCTCATAACACGGTGATATTTATAAGCATATTAGTGGAACAGTCCAACTGGAAGAACGATGTGAGTCATATACCCCTCCCAACCCCCTCCAGGGTCGGCGCATGTCCGGTATTACGATCTTAAGATAAAAAGGATGAGCTCTTGCGTCGGTCACTGCAGTCGAACTGTGTTCCGCTTCAATGACATAGCGATAAAACGTGTAGAGAGTACGAAAGTTCCCGTATTGCAAAATAGACGAGAGGATCGGCCGCGCTTCCTCAATCAACTTATTCTCTCCCACTCATGTTCCAAACTGCCTACCTCGGATATTGTCTCTATAGGTTATAGGAAAGACGCTCATTAAGGCGATAGCCTGAAGATGCCTCAGAATCTGACCGCTCCCGGCGGTGGTGCCAAAAACGGCTGTACAAAAACCTTGTGACTCGCATCTTGTTCACTTGATGTATACATCAAAGTCGGCGCGGAAGGGTACACGAATGTGCGACGTAACATGATCGCGAGAGGTCATGACATCAACAACTTGACATGTTTGCCGTTTACGTAACGATCGATTAACGATAATAAAGTCACATGTGGCACGCATCCGCATCCCTCTGCCAGCGGTACGTTACGGGTATGAGCCACACGCGGTTAAGGAACAAGGTAAATTTTGATCGATTTCTGGAGTTCAACGTCCCAAAACCAGCTCTGATTATGAGAGACGCCGTAGTGGAGGGCTCCGGAAATTTCGACCCTCTGGGGTTCTTTAACGTGCACTGACATCGCACAGCACACGGGCCTCAACATTTCGCCTCCATCGAAATGCAGCCGCCACGGCCGCGATTCGATCCCGCGACCTTCGGATCAGCAGCCGAGTACCATAGCCACTAGACCACCGTGGTGGGGCGAACAGGCGAAATAGATTCCGGATATGGAAATGTCGCAACAAAAGCCTGAGCAGTATACAGTCGGAAATGACAACGTAAATCGTCAAAGAAGCTGCTTAAGCTTTTCGTTTTACGAAATGTTACCTTGAAATGACCTTGCATAGCAACCAAGCGACTCATTACATCTACAAGGATAACCTTGTACGGCCTCGACATCATGCTACATCACGTAACGTGACGTCACAAAGACACGCGACCGGAAGGAGATGAAGATGAGCAAAGACGAAGATTAGCAAGTAGTAGAAGAGGAATAATATGAAGAAGAAGAATTAGAAGATCATGGTGTTGATCATGATGATGGAGAAGATGAAGAAGAAGACCAGGGCCAGCCATGTGACCACCGCTGGCCTTTCGCCGCTAGTGCAAGGTGCGCAAAACTTTTTATACAACATTGCGGAATGGCTTGCCCCGTAAAGTCGTCTTAGCATGTGATAACGGACAGGCGAATTTTTCGCCTTCTTTTGGCAACCCATAAAGGATCACGACGCAAAGGGGACATAACGGGGCGCTGATGAGAGAGTGATCGGTAGAAGAGAACGCTCAGTATAGAGGCCACCTTCTTGACCTATTCCACAGAATATTCTCTCTCTCTGTCTCTTTCGATGACCACAACCGCGCGATATACACTCTTAACTTTTTTTTTTTTTTTGCATAGTCTCTCAACGGTTCATCTCACCAATGTGTCGCAAGTTTGTATATAAACGCGCCTGTTATATACCGGAGACATAACGGAGATACGCGTCCGCACGCTTCTCCCCCTGCGCTTTGAAAAAAGCGCGTAATACATTTGACCTCGCCGATTGTCGTCCCGCTCTGCACGAAATGCAATGCAAACAGCGAGCGATTGCCCGGAAGTGACTGACAGCGCGCGCGATTCGAACCAACCAATTGGTCGGGCGGCGCCGCGCACGACATAAGAGTGTATACATATAGTAAGTAGCCCGTGCCTTCATTTCTTTTTTTTTTTTTCTTCCCTATATAACGGTGCTCCCCATGCACGAGTGTATATAGGGGAAAAAAAAGAAAGAAAAATATTCGTGTGCGTGCACCGTCTGTTTCTCGTCAGCGGCGCTATTGCAGCGCCGTTTGTCTGCATGATTGGCGTGACAAGGTCGAGCGAGCGCGCGTTCTTTTGTTGTGCAAACACAACGCAAGCGGGCCCACGATGAACGGACCCTCGGCGACCGAGATGGCCGCCGATTGCGGACCGCGCGTGCGTGCCGGTTACGGCCGCTTTTCTGCACTTACTGCGCCTTCTTTCGGTAGTTCCACGCAGCACTGTGGAAGCTACGGACCTCTTCGACCAATCAGAAAGGCGAACGCGTCTTTTAAATGTGTCCTTCCGCGCTCCGTCGTCTGCTAGAGGCAGAAGCATCCGAACTACATTTCGCCTCGCAAGAATCTCCCGCTCGATGGTCGCGTATACCCTTGGCTCTGCTGCACGGAACTGGTGAGACAGAGTATACGTGCATGCAAATATGCGCGTCTTTTTGACCTCGTGTAACGAGTTCCGTGCGCAAAGTTCTATACAGCGGCTTCGGAATTGACGGTGGGAAGGAGAGAGATAAGATGCGAGAGCGAACATGAAGGATGACTTGGTGAAAAAAACAAGAGAATGAAATACGGATTGCGTGTGGTAGAGGGCCTGCTGCAAAGCCGGCTAACAACTTCGCGTGTTGTTCTTTGTAAGTCGAACCTTGTTATAGAGAGGTAGCATCGGGACCTCAACTTTGTTATATCCGATATTCTTTGTAACAGTAGAGCTAAATATCAACCCGCAAATCGGCAGTCTGGCTTGCGTAAAAGTCCTGTAGATTAAAATACGCGTTAACCTGGGCTTCTTCAACCCCACTATAAGCGAGGTAATGTTTACCTGCCTTCTTGTGGAATTTCCAACTAAATAGACCGGTACATGAGAAACTTACTATGTGGCGCAAACAGTCAAGTGCGTTTTCTTTTGCGCTGGATGACAAAAATTTCCGCGACATTTTCAGGAAAATTTGCTTGTGAAGTGTCTTTGAACATTTATTTTACCGTTATGCTACCTTTCGGGTTTTTGAGCCTCGCGCGGACCAAAATTTTCTTCGTTACAGCCTGTATCGCGCCAGCCCTCGCATTCTCTATTTCGTTATAAATAGAATAAATGTCACTCAGGTGAGGCGCAGTCAACCAAAGTTTTTACTTAGTTAACTATAACCGATAATTCGCTATATGAGCGTTCGTCATAACGCGCATCAACTGCAGTATGTGCTCGTGTTCATACGCATATGTTGGGCCTTATAGCTGATGTGACGCACTTTTGCAGATGACAGAGCGCAACACGTTTAGTACCAGGAAGTGTACTGGGTGAACTGCTATAGAAGAACGCTGTATATTCATTTGATATGACGCATCGCCTTTCGTTGGAAACGGTGGTGGCGAATTCATTCAACTCGACACGACACGGGTTTCCGGCCGATCCTTTCAATTGGCGCTTTTCAATTTCTTTACACTACGTGCCACGCACGTCACGCTTTTCCCTCCCATGAGAGCGTTAAATATTGTCAAGTAAACAAGGCCGACACATAGGGATTCAGTAAACATATACAATCGTACTCCAGGCCTCTAAACTAACTCCGTGCATCCACTGCCTCTCAGTGTACCGAAACGTATCGAGATGTTTCTACATTGAAAGAAGTTCTGCCTTTACCTTGATGACGCACGAATGAACGCAAATACACATACAATAATACTGTTGAGTTGTGCAGCCAGTGCATTTGTCACTCCATTCATAGGCTGGCGGTAGCTTAATTGCATCTCCTTTAAGCTGAGCAGTACTTATGCAAAGCTGGACAACCACAGTACCATATGCAGCTGCATGCCTCCTATCTTACGTGATTTGCCAGCAGGGACAAAGCTTGTGCGTTTGCTTTGTTGGCACGGGAAGCGAACCCGCTTCCTTGTGCTCCGCTGCACCGCACATGCTACGCCGTAGTCCACTTTACTGGACTCTTACGTCCGCGGTCTACCTATTAGCCTCGAGATCTTGGAGTGGCGCCCTCTCGCGTGTGACGTCAGAGCGGGGACTCCGATTTCAACCGCGCTGCACCAGCCGCTGCTCCTGTACGCGTATCGTCTGCTTCAGGTGAGAACTTTGTCGAACGAACAGCCTCGCGACGGTGAACTAACGCCTGCAACGATTGTTTTCGAGTGTAATCTTGAACTTGTTTTAGTTGCGGCCCAATCGACAGGGCCAAGAAATCCCCCGGATGGCCGACGAGTGCGCCGATGCCACCGACCGCATTGCTGGTAAGAAAGTGAAACTATGTGTGTGTTCGCGCTCGTTATCTTGTTTCCGCCGTACGATACTAATTAGTTTGGGTGTTTCTTTCGATATTACAGTAAGCGTGCCGTTCTCGAGCATCTACAAGTATGTAGATAAAGCTTGCGAAACGTCGCGGTGTCTCATCGAGGGCGAGGCGGTGTACGACGCAGGCCACGTTGTTGAATGCGCGGTCGAGGCCGTCAACGGAGGTCGCATCACCGTCGCCGCTCTCGTCCTCCAAACAAGTGGACTCACCAACCCATCGCACAACGCTGATTATGCCACTCACAAGGACACAGAGATTAACGTGGCAAAGGCAAGCTGGGTCGAGTTTCACGCCACGCAGCCTAACGAAAAGCTTAAAGAGCTCCGCTTTAAAAAAAGTGTCTGCATGCTGCCTCAGGTTAAAATTTTGGAGAATGTGCACTGAACAGCGGCAACAGGTTATGAATTTATGATTAGCAGTCCTCTAGGCGCGCGCTTGGCTTCGTAGGTAAAATACGTATGTACACCATCCAGACGCAGCCGTAGTCTCATATATCCTGCGCCGCTCAGCTGAGCTTACGAGGCGCGCTTACCCGCGAGGCGATTCGGAGGCCGCGTCGTCGGCTCCTTGTCTAGGGGCCTTCGCGGCAGGTTGTGGGACGGCACCGCACCTGGTGTAAGTCGCCTATGCTTATAGCCTGCGTGCAATAAACGGCTTAAGTATTGGCGAGGCGCTTAAACACGGTCACAAACTTACCGAAGAGTGGCGCGTACGGTGGGTAGCAGAAGTCACTGTCCGCGAAGTGTTTGCTGCACACGGTCGATGAAGGCGTGGGGCGCTTTCCCATTCTGAGCTTGACCATCCACTTCTTCTTCAGCTTTGGGTCCTTAGGATAGTTGTGAAAGCTAACGCCTCTTTCACGAGCGGACGAAGTACACTGAGGCACAGAGCAGTACTCCACCATTGCGCAGCACTCGCCGCGGAGACAAGCGGCCGCAGTTCTAAAAGAACAAAGAGCCGTAGTTCTAAATGAACGTTAAAAGCAGGCCCACGGTTGTTCGAACAGCGTCAGTAGCCACCATACGCGAGATAACCAACTGAACTGCTTTTTTGTTGAGATTTACCGCAGCGGTGGCTTCAACACGGCGCTGGGCCTACGTAGCAGACGAAAGCGCGCGAATCCCCGCTCTGACGTCATACAGGCGCCGTTCGCAGCGCCGCCATCGGTCGCACACCAGGCGATCCGCCAAGACGCAGTGATATTCCGTGCAGGGAATTTTCCCTTTTTCAGGGAATTTTCGACCGTCATTTTGGACGAAAGGGAAAAAGGGAATCTTCGCAATATTGCAGGGAATTTTTGGAGGTGAAGGCATATCCGTATAATGTTCGAAACACTTCTGTTACGGGGCACTTTCGGTTCGTACTCGGTTGGCAGTTTGCGGTTTCTACAATCGTTCCCGGCGCATGTGGCACGGAAAATGTTACACGGAGCGTCTTTTTGTTTACTCCGAGCGATAGGCTTGAAATCCACATATGCGCTATGTAATTACAGCAGATGAGCTCCGAGATTGTCCATCGCCATCGTAGCACACCCTAGTGGAAGCCATTATTGTTCCACCAAAAGTTGGCAACTATGTGTGTGACAAGCCAGAAAGTGTGACAATAATAATAGCACACTTTTCATTTTATACAGCTGCCATGTGTACACAAACGAGTATGTACGGCATTTCTTCCGCATCGCATGCACCTTAAAGTCCGCTCGAAGGTACTTCCGCGTAGTATATGAAAAGCCAATCTCGGAGGCAATGCTTTGAGTTGCGCAGGAGCGCAAGCGAGAGAGAGAGAACGATAGCAAGAGCGAAACACGTCAAACACGCATATATGAAAAACTCTGCATATATGTGTACATATTTGTGCATGGAAATATGCGGGGATTTTTAGCGAAGCATGCAGGGAAAAATGCCTGAAATCGGGAATTTTCATGCCTCGGAAAGGGAATTTTTCGGCGCAGGACGGAACATCACTGCCAAGACGTATAGTTTATACACTGTATATATATATATATATATATATATATATATATATATATATATATATATATATATATATATATATATATTTTTTTTTTTCCACTCGCCGAAATGGCAACCACGGCCAACTATATATGACTGCATAACCAACCAACACAAAACCTTTTCCACGATGCGAACGAGCTGGGCGAACCCACGCGGAGCCGTATAATCACGAGCGATGGAACCATTCGTGAGAACGAGAGATGGAACCATTCGTGAGCTCCGCTCGACCTGCAAAACGGCCCCGTCAATTCTGCGGGGAAGGTCACGGGTTCGTCGCCGTTCACCCTCCTGGCCTACCTTCTATTGTGGATTGTCACGATCGCAAGCGCTGACGTACGTTAAGTGCGGCGTGCGCACATATATGTATGCTTCGCGCAGGAGACGGAAGAGTCCCTCCCCGCCCACATGGTGGGCGCCAGCACCGTTCCTCCCCGATGGTCTCGCGTATATTACAACTGCTCCACTCGGATAATTTGTTGCGCCGGGCCGTGCTTGCACTTTGTCGGCCGCGCTGGATATTATGGCGTCGGTTCTTGCGGAGCTGGCTTTCCCGGGAAACCGCTTTCATGTGCGCACGCTTGCTGCTCGGGGCGGGGAGCTAGGTATGTGAGGGTCGTCACGATGGGTATATACTATGTAATGTAGTGCGTACAGAGGTCGCTATGCTCTGGAAAACAATATATAAGATTGCGTTGCTTGGCCAATCGATGGGTAAGGTCGACGTCTAAAAGAGATAGCGCCAGGGCTTGGCGCGGTAGTTTTGTGAGCACTTCGACATGAAAGTCCTCGCGCCCGTCTTCTGTTCATTTAAATGGAATTTAATTTCTAATAGCCCATGAGTGAGTGTGCGTTAGTTGGCGATCCAGGAAATTACAACACGGAGTCACTGGAAAGGCAGAGAGGCAAGAAGCCTAGCTCATGAGGTGCGTACAAGTATGCCACGAAGAACAGCTGTGACAGCACTTCGGTGACCGCTGATCTGTTGTGTCGTTCTTTCTTTGATGCATCACGCTGACAGCCGCGGGTGAGCTATCGTTCCTTTACGAGGAGGATGATATTGCAGAACCGAAGGGATGGCACCTCCTTTCGTTGACAGGTGTGTGACGCACACACCTGTCAACGTAGCGCACGCTTATAACAGTAGCGCACGCCTGCGAATTAACATGTGCGACAATCGAGACACGCGTGCCGTGCGAACTGCGGACATGTTTTCGAAAGCGTCTGCACGTGTGTGTGTGTCAACCGTCTTGTAAATCTGGCTTTGCCGCATGAAGAGATTATGCCAGGTGAAGCACGCTTCTCAGGCGCGACCGTCGAAATTCTCGCTAGCATTGGCACATGACAACGTGCAGCTTTGGCCGACAGCAATGTATTTGCGCCTTAGAAACACGGTTTTATTCGAAACTAAGTGCAAAAGAAAAAAAAAACCCAGCGTGGCAGCTTTTGCATGTCTTTAGATTACAAATGGGAGCAAATGTGGAAATCCTCACCATGCAATAGGAAACTCTGCAGCGTACAACGTCATCGTGTCTGCGATTCGTGTGCGATATCCAAAAGGGCGTCAATGCTTCATCCATCTGCATGCTTGGCGAGCTGCATACCACATCTATTGAATCTATTCCCCACTGCATTTGTTATGTTGTCAACATGCTGCGAGTACTCGTCAGGACCCACATATGCAAAAAATTAGCACTCAGAAGTACTCGCGTACAGTCTTCAGACTAGGTGGCACATAGTTCGTTATCTTTGTTCTTCGCATTAATGCACAGTATGTCTATGCTAATAATAAACCACGATCAACGCATACGTTGTTGGACATTGTCTAGTAAAAGCAGGGCCTGCCTCTGACGAGCTGGATCAATTTCATGTGAATTGGCGTTCCATACTCTCCCAAATGCAGTACGCCTCTTTTTTCCCTCTCCTAAATACTCAGCATGCCTCACTTTTTCATTATTATTACAGCTCGAGGTGGACGTGGAATGCTGCGACCAGGGGAGCAGCAGCGCGGCCTCCTCCTCGGCCGGGGGCAGCAGCAGCGGCGGTGCGGCCAGCGCCCTGGGCGGCGCGGCCAGCACGAGCAGCAGCCAGCGGGCCGCTTTCCTCGACCTGGTGCGCCAGTCGACGGCCGCCTGCCAGGCCGGAGACTTCGGGCTCGCCGCCCAGCTCTACACGGAGGCCCTGGCCCTGGACCCGGCCAACCACGTGCTCTACAGCAACCGGTCGGCCGCGTACGTGCGGCTCGGCAAGTACGCGCAGGCCCTCCAGGACGCCGCCAAGGCCAGGGAGCTCAACCCTCGTTGGGCCAAGGTACGTCGTGGCTCGATGGTTCTTGGTTGTCGCACCATGCAGTTAAGTAACCAGCCATGAAAATGAAGACAGCGAGAAAGAACTAGACAGAACAAGTGCTGGCCACTGTAAGGAACCACTGTAATACATTGATTCACCCAGCATGCAACGTTACTGACCTGCAGAACGTTGGCTTGGCCGAGTTGGTACATGGTTGATCACTTGGGAAAGCAGTACTAAAGACGTGAGGACATAGGTGCACTTGTGGTTTCAGCAACCGGTGCCTCAGCCTTTTGTTTTTAGCACTGCTTTCCCAAATGATTACATGCCAGGTGTTGTAGTTTGGAGGATGAACACCATTATACTAGGGAAATGCACCATGTGATTACTTTGAAGCATGTAGTCTCTAAATGTAGACAATACTAGTGCAAATGGGCAGGTAGTTTAGACAATACGTGTGATGGGCAGGTAGTTTTTTTTGTAGGTGCCAAGCGATTGATGAGCATCGGAGCAAAAGGAAGGGCCGATCTTAGTGCAAGCATTTATGGGAGCTGCCATGAACCAAACAAATCCTTGGAAAGTGTAGCAGCCATGTAGGGCCTGTATGCCAAGAGTCAATGCATAGGCGGGGCCAAACGGTTAGGATGAGTGGAATCAGAGGGACTTTGGCTGCTTGGGTTTAGCTGAGTGACATCACATTCCCTCTCAGTCGCATTTGTTTTGCCATTGTTAAAGTTAGCCATGTCTTAAATTTCTTGTTTTGCTGACAGTGTTGGGCATGGACAACGTCCTTATGTCCTGGCTGCATACAGAATTGTATGTCACTGCACACTGTACGAGCACTGCACTGCCTACTCACTTGTGCATCTTTGTTGGTTTATTTTACATCTTACTGATCGCTATGTTTTGTAACCACACCTTCAAGTAGGCAGACAGATTAAGGTTAAGACTTTACGTAACCCCGGAGAGACTTCCACATTTATGTTGTGATGTATCGCGCTTGTTATAGAGTCATTGAGACCGGTACTGTTTCTTATCGAAGCACTGTCACAGCAGCGGTAATTGCTCCTTTTTGCCCTAGAAGAAACTAGCATAAGGTAGCACTTTCAGCAACCTGGGTCTTTTTTTGTGTGCTGTCTTAAAATCATAAGTATCTACTCTCCATCTCTACGTAGGCCTACTATCGACAGGGAGTCGCACTCCAGTGCTTGGGCAGGCATGCAGATGCACTGGCTGCATTTGCCTCTGGGCTCAATCAGGATTCGAAATCAGTCCAGCTGCTAGCTGGATTGGTCGAAGCAGCAATGAAGTCACCCCTTAGAGGTGAGTACACATAACTTCAACTGGCCGAAGTTATACGTTGCATGGCCTTGACAGGTTGTTCCTGTTTGCCATATATTAAAGACATATAACCTTTGAAACATGACAAAATGTGAAACTGAACACGACTTTGAAATTAAACTGTGAATCTCTGGCACGTGGAAAAAGATGCCTGGAGAAAACAAACAGCAACATCCTGAAGATATTCATGTCATTTATGACAAGACTTGGCATGCTGCAAATGATATTTCAGTTAAGTTTACTTAAACAGTTTGCACTATAGTTATTACTGAGCTGTACATGGATTCTTGGCCATGCACCACGATTGCATTTTATTTAGGTAATGCGTAATTTCACATGCCCTAACATGGTTTCAGTTCAGTAGGCTAGTTGTTTACAAAACACAATAGCACTGAACTTTGAATTGATTCTTGATGCAGCCACCTTGGAGCCTACGTATCGGCAGCTGCAGTCAATGCGCCTGGACAAGTCGCCCTTCGTGATGACGTCGGTGATTGGTCAGGAACTGCTGGCCACTGGGCAGCATGCTGCCGCTGTTGTGTTGTTGGAGACAGCCTTGCACATAGGCACGTGCAGTCTCAAGCTGCGAGGATCCGTCTTCTCTGCTCTCAGCTCGGCCTACTGGGCACTGAACAGCATTGACCGTGCCATTGCGTACATGCAGCAGGACCTGGCAGTTGCCAAGTCTCTCAGTAAGTTGGCCAGTATGCGCTTTGAAATATTATTGCTCCTGATTTGTCTAAAAATTACAGTGATTCTGTCTAGGATATTACAACATTCTGGAAGAGGGTTATGTTAGTTATGTGTTAGAATTTATCCTTGAACCAAATGTACACTGAGCCTCATTTTACTGGTGAGCAAGAGGGAATTCTAGGTCTGTTTAAGTCTGTTATGTGTTTCCTTCTTTTGCAGTATGTACGCTGAGTCATGAGATGTCATCACACAAGAAATGTTACTGGAGCTAATGTTCCGATGAGGAGGCCTGTCCTTGTCATGTGCTTGTGTCAAGGCGTTCTTGACAAGCACACATATCCAAACATTCCTTGTTCAACGACTTCTCATTACTTCAAACCTGCATCTTTCTCTGAGCTTCTGTCTTGTTTTTGTTGAGTGATATTTTATTTACTCTTAATGATTCGTGTATTCAGTACTGTGCTCTGTTCCCTCACTCTGCAGATGACCAGGCAGGGGAGTGCCGTGCCCATGGCAACTTGGGATCGGCACACTTTTCCAAAGGCAACCTTAAGGAAGCCCTGTCCAGCCACCGCTACCAACTAGTCTTAGCCATGAAATGCAAAGACAGCCAGGCAGCAGCTCTGGCCCTCACCAGTCTGGGCCATGTGTACACGGCCATAGGTGACTACCCAAATGCACTGGCCAGCCACAAGCAGTGTGTACAGCTTGTGCGTCAGATGGGGGACAGGCTTCAAGAGGCACGTGAGGTATGTGTGCAACAGCTGGCATCATCATGCTTTTTGTTGTTTCTAGTAGTATGTGCTTGCAAAACTCCATATAGGACAATGCATGCGATAATCAAGCTAAAATTTTAGTGAGTGAATGTTTAAGGGCTGATTGTGACAACACGATAGACCACATAAAAAGGCTGCTTTCAGAGAGAGTTCACAGTTTAGTACCGAGGCAGAAGAAAGCATACTGCCATTACTGCTTGCCAGCAGTGATGCATATGACAAGGACATGATGAAGATTATGAGACTCCTGGGCATGACGACGAAGAGAATGGTTGCGACTACATCTCAGTAGTGACAGTGGGCCTGGGCCTTTGTTAGACCAGTGCATATTTTGTTTGGTCGTGATTCTGTCTGCAAAGCACAAAATATGTGTAAGGTATAGAAATGGTGGAAACTTAAGAAGGCTCTGCACATTTCTTTTCATGGGAGGATTGCTTCAAGGAAGAGCGAGTTGCATGCATACATGTGCTATGTAAAAGGTGCTGCTTGGAACATCACTTACCATCATGTGTGACATTGGTTCTTCACTCTATTTGGGCAGCATAATGTCGCTAATGTGTTGCAAAGCAAAACAGAAAGAAAAAGTATAGATAGGGCTCATCACATGATGGCACGCTCCCTTGCCTCTGGCACTTGTGAGAATGCTGGTACACAACTCTCGGACGCTAGTCAAGACGAAGGGAGTGAGTTTGCTGTTGCAGTAAAGCTTAGCATGTTAGCAAGACTTCAATTGCTTCAAAATAGTCCAATTTCAAATTAATTAAGAAAGTTAATTTGGTAAAGCATTGCAATCATGCCTTACGAATTCTAGTGTGTCAACAAGGCATGCAGTGGGACCCGGTGAAGCTCTTCGTGCAGATCGAGTGTGTTTTGGTCATTGTCCTGTGTAACACATTTCAGGTGGGCAATGTGGGAGCCGTGTACCTGGCAATGGGTGACTTTGAGAGCGCAGTCGAGTGCCACACCGAGCATCTGCGGCTCGCCAAGCAGCTGGGTAACAAGGTTGAAGAGGCTCGTGCTTACTCAAACCTGGGCTCCTCCCACCACTACCGACGCTGCTTCGACCAGGCTCGCTCTTACCACGAGCAGGTGTTGAGGATAGCGCGTGAGCTCGGCGACCGGGTCATCGAGGCGCGAGCCTATGCCGGGCTGGGTCACGCTGCCCGCTGCATGGGCGATGGACAGCAGGCTCGTCGGTGGCATGAGAAGCAGCTGGACATGGCGCTTGCAGCCAGGGACAAGGTATGCAGAGTAATTATTTTAATTTTTATTTCTAATACAGCAGAACCTCGGTATAACGAACCCAGATATAACGAACTATCGGATCTAACGAAGCAATCGCAATTCCCCTTGAAATTCCTATAGATGAAATTGATATTGGTTATAACGAACTAATGGTTATAACAAAGTAATTACCGCTCCCCCTTCAACTTCGTTATAACGAGGTTTTACTGTACTACGAAAGGCCCTGATCATATGTGGAGTGGGCTTTTTTTCAGCGAAAAATTTGTTCAGGGTTGGATATGACTGAAGCACAGTGTTGGCAGTTGTTCCAGTCCATTGCAGTTCCAGTCTTGATGCAGAATGAGCAAGCATGGAGACAGTATGGCTTGAATGAGAAAAGGCAGATACAATTATGTATCTGTTTGAGGGAATGTGTGAAAGAAGACCAGAGTGCCACTCCTTTTACATTCTTTCCACTTTTTATACTACTTTTGTAGCGTCAGTTCAAACTAGTCCTGCAGAGTGCAAAAGTTCTGTTAGTACTTGGCTAATTAAAGCATCTCTGTGGCAATTGGCATATGACCATTGCTTTAGGGCTCTTTGCCATGGTGCCTGTCATGTCTCTAGAAGAAGTTCTGAGACAGAAGAATTGCTCATCTGCTAATATTTTTAAATGTTTTTTCTTGCACTCATACTGTGCAGTGAGATACTTGACTGTAGGATCCGTACTTTTATTTGAGTGCAGGTGGCTGAAGGGCGTGCCTGCTCCAACCTGGGCATTGTGTACCAGCTGGCGGGCCACTACGAGGCGGCCCTGAAGCTGCACCAGGCACACCTCAACATAGCGCGCTCCTTGGGAGATCGGGCTGGCATGGGCCGTGCCTATGGAAACATGGGTAATGCCCAGAGCGCCATGGGCAACTACGAGCAGGCCGTTCAGCTCCACAAGCAGGAACTCACCATCTCCAAGGTACACATTAGGAAGGGAGAGAGAGAGAGAGAGAGGGAGACAGTTTTGGGCAGCTGTTTTAACCACATCTGCACAACATTAATGATGTGCTAAGGCTATTAGCAACCAATGAAAGTAGCTTTCCAGTGTTCTTCTGTTTACCTGGTGGCAGTGAAACCAATCATTTAAATATGTCGCTTTTAAGTGGTAGTTTCTGCTGATAGGGGGAAGTGATGCTTAGTTGTGACACTTTTTGAACAAGCAATGACCATTGTGACCAGGAACCATTTTGTACACCTCATTTGACATTAAATTCATTCTACTTGTATTCATGAAAACTACAATTAAACCTCGATATGGCAAGCACGGATGTAGCGAATTATCGCTTATAACAAAGCGAATAAGGATTAGTGATTATAACGCTGCTGTGAATATACATTTGTAATGAAATATTGTATATAAAGCTTTTCTCAAGTAAAATGCGCTTTACTATATTGAGGTTTGATTGTGTATTCAGAACTGCCTTAGAGGTTTAAACAGGATCTGTGATTTTAGTTGGACCAACCAATCTAGCACTTGTACTGGTCATTCTTATAGCAAGCATATAGCTTAGTATGCATGTTGCTTTGATTAGGGCACGAAATGGATGCTTTTTTTAATTGTTATTATTATTTTGACAGCATTTTTTGCTTAATTTTATATCTGCAGGAGGTCAATGACCGCAGTGCAGAGGCTTCAACACACGGAAATCTGGCAGTGGCATACCAAGCCTTGGGACGTCACGAAATGGCCCTCCTTCACTACCACAGGTTAGTCGAGTTATTTCGAATGACATCACATGGGTCTCGCAGTTGGTGTTCTCATGTCTTAGCTGACCTTGTGGGCAGCTGTGTTACCACTTTGATGAAAAATGTATCTCAGAAGACGGAACAGTTTCATAGTGTTTCATGAAAGCCTAGCTGGGCAGAGATTCCATTTTTTGTGTTAGATCTGCATGCTTTGATTAATAGGCTGCTTAACAAATGTTTATGCCTGGTTATTTCTTCTTAGCCACTTGAACATAGCGCGGGAGCTAAAGGATGCAGCGGGCGAGGCATGCGCCCTGTGCAACCTGGGCAACTGCTACAGCTCACGCGGGGAGTTTGGCCAGGCCGTGCCATACTATGAGAACTACCTACGCCTCTCTGAGGAGATGGGCGACACTGAAGCCCAGGCACGGGCCTGCCACTTCCTGGGTTATGCCCACTATTGCCTGGGAAACTACAAGGTATGCATTCATTTGTGACAGGGGCATCTGCTAACCATGGTCCTCGTGTGCGTATGTGCGATATGTGAACAAATGAAAGCAGTGCTTCTTGCTGGGCTAGTTGGTGTATGTTTTGGAAAGAGAGAGCATTAGCAAGATGAACACAACAAGTGGCATAAACAAGTGCTTACTGACAACTGATCAGGTTGTCAGTAAGCGCTTACCGATGTTACTTGTGTTCATCTCGTTGGCACCTTTTTTTTTTTTTTTTCTGGATAAGTGAAAGTTGGGGGAAATCAACTGGAGTTAACTAGCGTCTAGCATTTTTTCGCTTGCACTTACACCGCTGCACGTGATACCTGCTGTACAGGAGGCCTTGCTCAAAATTGCTAAAAAATTGTTCTTCTCTATAAGAAACACTTCCATTTAACTGCCATCTATGTAATCATATTTGAATGTATGACCAGAGAGATAGCTGTAGTGAGCAGTACATACATAGCAGATTCTTCTACGTCCCTCCTTAGGACGCCATCGATTACTACGAGAAGGACCTCACCCTGGCCAAGAACCTGCACGACCGTATCAACATGGGACGAGCCTACTGCAACTTGGGGCTCTCGCACCTCGCTCTGGGAAACCTGGATGCAGCGTACGAGTGCCAGAAGTACTTCCTCGCACTCTCGCAGGTCTCCCGAAACTTGCAGGTGTGTACGGCTGTTCCATTTGCGACTCAACATGAACAAATTCTACATGGCAAGGAAAATTGATAATTTGTTACAAAAGTATTTTTGTAAGGCTGCTTTAGTGGCACTTCTACTTTTCATTTAATTATTTATAACCGATAATTTCTTGAATGTGCATTCAATATATTGAGGTTTGACTGTAGTTCTTCAGCTGTGGAAGGTTTGTCTCTCGGTATGTGAGAACCACGCTGGTTCTTTATTGCAGACGCGGGCTTAGGAATTGACCAGCCAAAGTGTTATTCACCACGAACTACCAGGCAAAGCCTTTTGCTCCTGGGTGTTATCTGCACACACAGTCCCATGCCTTGATAAATGTGCATGTCATAATTAAGCACGCCATAACCGCCTTCACCCGTTGTGTCCCATTTCACCACAAGTCATTGACACCTTCGTAGGATCTGTCATACAACCTCCACAGCATGTAGCCACATGTGATCTCAATTTAGCATGGCAGGATTATTAGTGCAGATTGAGACAAATAGTTACCAGGCCTTATGATCAGTGTGCCATTTTTTTACAAGCTTGCTATAGTTCTTCAAGTTCTTGCTATGGTCAGAAGATTCGTTATGTAAAAGATGAGGACGTAACTTAACTGAGCTGTGCCAAATGCCAAATGATTTCTTATTAATTTCCGTGGTGCCGCAGCCAAGGCAAGTTTAATTCTGTCATTCATTGTCAGCATATTGTCAGCATTGTCAGAGCTTATAGCAAAACTGGACAATGACACTGAATTTCTAGGTTTTCAACTAGTGCAGTTGCCAGTAACATTCCACGATATGCACATCATAGCACCCTGTTTGATATGTTCTTTTGCTGGCTTCTGTGCATGCAGGGCAAGTTTCGTGCATTGGGCAATATGGGTGACGTGCTGATGAAGATGGGAAAAAGCGAGGAAGCGGTGCAGATGTACCAGAAACAGCTGATGCTGGTGCGGCAGTCCAAGGAGCGTCACCTCGAGGCTGCAGCCTACGGTGCTCTGGGCCTCTGTCACCGACAGCTGAAGTGCTACGAAAAGGCCCTTGGCTACCACACGCAGGTACGTGGCACTTGAAGGGACACTGAAGTAAAGTGTTAAATAAGTTCTGTGTTAATAAGTTATGTTATGTTCCTTGAGTACTCTGTTATTGATTTTGCCATTGTACGTTCGTTATTAGAAGAGAAAATGGAGGTCAAAATTTCGTTTTTGAATTTTACATCAAATCACCAGCACTTGAATGTCAGTTTGACACCACCAATTTGAAAGTCTTTTCTTTTTTCTATATTTTGCCCACATTAACTCCGTAAATTTTTCTGAAGCTGTGTGTGTTCAACGCAATGCAATGAATTTTTTCTGGTAAAGAGTTATGAAGGCCTCAGTGGACACCATCAAAACCTGTGACATCATTTCATGGCAAGATTGGCATCATTGGCATTGTGAAAGGGTAGTTTACTATTACATTAAACACCCTCTAAAACGAACTTGTTTTAATCAAAATATTCTCTACTTCAGACCTAAAGTGAGCATTTTAAGCCGCATTACTTGAAGTGCCCCAATAGCTTTCACTGCTTAGAGCAGTTGCCTTGCTTGCAGCTCAATAAGGTTTGCTTCACTGAATATGTAGCGTTTTGACTTCATCGCAATGGTGGTGCTTTTATAGAGTAGTCATTTTTATCAAGCTACTGTTTATATCAAATTTTTTCACTGTCTTGTTGACTTTGTTGCAACAAAGCGGCTTAAAATGCTCACTTTAGGTCTGAACCCGAGAATACCCTATGAAAAAATAAAATTCTCTTTAGTATCTCTCCAGGTAGCATAATATCTAATCTGAAACTGTAATGCGAGGCATTCAGCCAAAGTTGTAGAAAGCAGTGAGTGTGAACATGAGTGAGTGCCAGTGAGTGCGAGTGGACTTTGAATATGAATATGAGTGAATGTGGTTGAGCGGGAGTCGACCTGATTGCAGATTTGAGTAGCGTGAAGAAGACTGAAATAAAAATTATATATAATGGTGAGTGAGCATGGGTGAACTTTTGATAGAAATCCGCACCCATGGAAACGCAGGTGTAGATTGAAAATTAACTTAAGATCAAGAATGAATGTGAGTGTGAGTGTGAGTTAACATGAGTCAGTGTGAATGGTTTAAGTGTTCACTCATTGGCAGGTAATGGTGAATGGGTATGAATGAGCATTTGCTTATACCGTCAACCTCTGAAAAAGCATGTGAATCGAACAGTGTTTACTAAAGAATAAGAGTAACTACGTTTTCTATGTAAGCTGCATTGTGTGGTGAAACCTCATTATGACAAAGTACATCTCACATGAAAATAGCTTTAGTATATCCAGCAATTCATTATAAACCTACTATATCCATAACATGGCTTTAATGGCAATGCTATTATTCATGTATGTTGCTATAACTGACAGTTGGCTATACACTAAAACCTCGTTATAACAAAGTTGAAGGGGATCTGTAATTACTTTGCTATAACCATTAGTTCGTTATAGCCAATATCCATGTCATCTATGGGAATTTCAAGGGGAATTGCGATTGCTTCGTTATATCTGGGTTCGTTATAACGAGGTTCTACTGTAGCTGTGTTTGCTATGTTGTAGTTTGGCTGTAGCACTTCATGAGCTTAGTTTACCATCAATTGTGCGTATTGATAGTAAAACACATTGATGAAAGTGCCACTTCCTCCTTCTGTTCTTTAGGAGCTGGCTCTGCAGCAAGAGCTGGGTGACGTGCGTGGCGAGTGCCTGGCACAGGGACGCCTGGGGGCAGTGCACCTTTCCCTGGGTCAGCTGGGCCTGGCCTTGCGCTGCTACCAGGCCCAGCTCGAGCGGGCGCGCCAGCTTCGTGACTGCCCGCTCGAGACTCAGGCCCTTGGCAACTTGGGCCTTGTGCGTCTCGGGCTGGCACACTATGAGGATGCCATCGGGTACTTCGAGCAACAGCTGGCGCTCCTCGAACAGGTGAGTGCTGGCTACTTGGATGCATTTGCACAAGCCACAACTGGCATGTGGCGTTTCCATTGCGGTAACTTATAGATTGGCATCATAACGACTTTTTTTCTTCACCATTCCTCCGGTCTTACTGTTAGAGTGTTCGGTTGACCTGTTTTAGCTTATTACACCAGTTTCATGGTTCATCAACAGGTCAGTCATTTAGTACCTCTAGTACCTTGATAGTCTAAATGACTGACCAACAGGTCAGTCATTTAGACTATCATTGATGCGACTGCAGTTGCTTTGATTACTTTAAGGCTGCCGCTCTTGTCATGCCTTACTGAACAACACTGGTTATAGTTGGGGCTCATGCTGAAAGGGTCATATCACAGGGTCTTTAGCACAAGGTTTGTGGAGCGTGATAAAGATGGACGAAGAAGAAACATGTGCAAAACATAGGCATGTGTGTTTCTTCTTCGTCTGTTCTTTTTTTTCGTGCTGCACAAACCTTGTACTAAAGCTCATGTACCAGCCAGTCCATGAATGAATTCTCCTGCTTCATTTCACGCTCTACTTGTAGTGAAGCTAAACGTTTCAGCAGTATTTTCCTGTTGCTTTTTTTTCTGTAAGAATGCGCGCCAAGACTACGCAGTGAACTGACTCCCTATTACCCCTTGTTGTTTTTAGCTCGGAAGCAGCAGCAGCACTCTGCTGGACAAAGGACGTGCCTATGGTAGTCTTGGCGAGTGCTACGATGCACTTGGTGACCCAGAGGAAGCGGTCAAGTGCCACGAACAGTACCTTAGTATCGCCATCAAGGCGCAGTCTCCCCGTGACCAGGAGAGGGCCTACAGGGGCCTTGGAAGCTCCTTCCGGAGCCTTGGAAACTTGCAGCAAGCCCTGGTGAGTGATTTCTAACTGCTGGAAGTGTACGTTATTTTTTGTGCCTTCTTGTTCCACAGCTATTTGCTGAGGAACGCTTTGAGGTAGCGATGACCATCTTCCAAGCAATGCTTCTTGCCACAAATGTTTCGGAAGCTATTGCTCAGTTAAACGGCTAGCAGTGCAAAGCAGTTTGAGCATGCCTGTACCATGTGGCCCACTGTTATCTCACAGCAGTACAAGAACTCCTGCTACGATAGTGCTGTGACTTCAGTCTTTCAGTGCTACAGCTACGAGATTGTGCGTATAGAGGGAGGCTGTGTACACCATGGTTTTCAAAGTAACATTGACATTATTGAGTAAAACCACAAGGTGGACGAGTTGATGTTCGTTCATTCTGAAAGTTGCGCCTAAGTAGTCACTACAAAGAAACTACATGTGCTGTCTTCTTTTCCTTTATTGTCTTTGTAGCGTCTACTTAGCGAAATGTTAGGAATGAACAAACTTTATATGTTTTCTTTTAGTCTTGCTTTGAATTGCAGCTGGCCCTTGGATCATGAGAGCTTGGCCGACTTGTTATATACCAACCAACTATTAAACAACCCGCCTAGAAGCTTTATCCAAATATTGTGCAGATTGTGTTTGCAAAAATGCCAATGAACTGTTTTTGTATTTG
Source organism: Hyalomma asiaticum (assembly GCA_013339685.2). NCBI lineage: Eukaryota > Metazoa > Arthropoda > Arachnida > Ixodida > Ixodidae > Hyalomma > Hyalomma asiaticum. Next base: position 48,796,150 of record CM023484.1, read on the forward strand.
GTTCAGGTTTGCCTGGAGAAGCGTTTGGTCGTGGCTCATGAGCAAACAGCCGAAAGTGCAGTGCCTGGGAAGGCAGCAGCTTTCGGTGAACTTGGTGCCCTGCATCGACAGCTGGGCAACTATGAACAAGCACTGGCCTGTCTCGACCGACAGATGCAACACGCAGACGATGACCCATCCGTTCGAGGGGACGCTGCCTGCGGCATGGGTGCTGTCTTCCAGGTGGGTGCTTCAGCACTGCCTTACGTTCATGCTGCAAGAGCGATGCAAATGCTCTCGAGTGCCTGGGAACTTAATTTTTTTATTGCCATTACAGCCATATCTCATTATAAAAAATTCAATATGATGTTGAAATACCTTTGTTATATCCAACACTTCATTTTAGGTGTATTCGTGACACCGTTTTGATAGCAGTACCATTCATCATTTAATTTGCTATACCCAGTAATTTGTTATATTGAAGTTTGACTATAGCTAAAGACAATGCCGAGCACACATTTTTTCAATAACGTGGTGTGCCATGACACAGGTAACTACAGTGAATGCACTGGGTTCACTTATAGTCCTAATCTCATCAGACAAATTATTTACCAGGTGTAACAGGGAGAAACGCTTGAAAGGAATGTAGACACATTTACATAGAATAAATTTAGCATTCCAAAAGAGTTCAAGTGTGACTATGTCTTTCTACTATGAATTTTCAATGCTGTAAGTATTTAGCGTGCTGTCTTTGTTGTACCACATCAGCAGCACTCACCTATATGATGTTAAGCAGATGGCATCATTTCTTGTGTCAATTTGTCATGGGTGTAATTTTTATAGCAGAGTTTAAGGGTTGCTAGGTCACATAATATTTGACTGTTGTGGTGTTGGAATTCTCGCAGGCTATGGGCGACTACGACCAGGCCCTGCATTGGCACCAAGTCGACTTGGAGATTGCTGAAGAGACGAACAACATGGCTGCTCAGGGGCGAGCTTATGGAAACCTTGGCATGACGCACGAAGCACTGGGAAACTACGAAAAGGCAGTCTCATTGCAGGAGCAGAACTTGAGCATCGCTGCCCAACTGGGTGACAAAGCGGCAAAAGCAGAAGCCTACAGCAGCCTTGGTGAGGGAGCATGTCAAAACCACTGTCGTCCTAAAGATTTGGTCAAGCCCCTTAATTTTAAAAGCCTTGTATTGTGTGCTGCTTGACTACCTGTTTGTTTGCTATCAGATTTTGTGTATTTGCTTATTAAGTTACACTAAAACCTCTGTTACTTGTCCAGCACAATCTTTTCATCTCTGTTTTTCACTGTTTGGGTTCTTTGTCAGCCATAAAGATTAGAGTACCATATTAAAAAATGGTCAGATAAAAAAAAAAAAAAATCAAAGGCTGGTGTGGTGAAGGATAGTGTGCGATTCAGCCATGGCAGTCATCTGATGTGCCCCAAGTTTATGAGCAGAAATATTTTAGATCAGTGCCATATTGGACAAAAAAAGTGAAGGTCAAGGTTTCATCCTTGAATATCATGCCAAAACTTTGAGGCGATGATTTCATGAGCCCCATTTATATCTTTTGTATTCTTGCTGCATAGGCAAGGTCAAACTGTGTGAATCACACCATGTTGTGTTTTTGGCTTCTTTAAAACACCACGTATATCTCTTTTACACGTAATTAATTACGCGGACCATAGTATAAGATGTATGATGTCACGCATATTAGTGCAGAAGCTTCCCAGTGGTGTCGCCATTTGTATTTTGTTTTTGCTCATTCTTTAGCTTACCAAGTGCTTACACCGTGTGAGAGTGGCACATTTGGTAATGTGAAAAGGTAATTTATTAATACAAGAACAACTGTTTTTCAGTTTGGTGTCCTTTAAGCTAGTGCTATAGCCTGTTAGCCTTGGTTATGTGGCTAGCAAGTCATAATGCTAGATTTGCCAATAAATGTAAAAGGTAACACAAAGGGAGCCTATGTGTACATTACCAAGAGAAGCTGCAGCACTGTTCATTTGAGTAAAAGCAAGGCTTGCAACATTGCTCCTTCACCTTTCAAACTTGACTGCTACCATATCAGAGTTTTGGACCTAAAAAGAGTTAGCATTGGCTGAGACATACCCAAGTGTGTAGTTGTGGTACCCCATGTGCTCTCTAATCATGGCCTATGGTTATCTGCAGGACGCGTGCATCATGCCCTCGGTCATGTGAGCCAGGCATGCAGCTACCTGCAGCAGGCTCTGCAGGTGTGTGAGCAACTGGGAGGTGGCAAGCGGGAGGAAGAGGCTCGTGTCCGGCACCGGCTTGGCTTGGTCCTGTGGCTCCAGGGCGACTTGGACGGCGCTCAGCAGCAGCTGGCTCGTGCTCACGACCTCCTCGAGGCCCTGATGGCTGCTGCCACCCTAGGAGAGCATCGTGCCACTGACCCGGTCGTTGCAGAATTCCTGGGTGATACGGCGCAGGCCCTACAGGCAAGTTGAAACCTCTGCATTTCACACTGGCTTTCAAACCAAGAGGACCTGGCAGTATGTGTAATGTGAAGAGAAGCAGTTGACAATAACCCATATGTCGTTGCCATGCTTTTTGACCTTGGTGAAACATAACAATTGTTCGGTTTCAATTAAGCTTGAAGGGTGAATACTTAAAATAATTATACAAATTTGTGTAATGCAGCAGTATATTCTTATAATTACTCCTTGGCATGGTAGGCTTAGGGCACCTTCTCTTAGTGGCACCAGAAATTCATATCGAGGTTCATTTCATCTCTTCCACACTGTCATGTTTTCCAGAGGTGTGGCGAAATGACGCAGATGGCGATACACAAAACACCAGTGTGGTATTGGCAGTATGCATACACAGGGGTGGCATTAACTGTTATTTTCACTTCTGGTTTGAAGTGCATGGGATACACTGACAGCACCTGCTGCAAGCTTTGTCGATCCTGTCTACTGTCCTCATCTCCGTGCACTTGGGGCAATATGCAAAAATTAATGTTAATCAACCTGCCCAATCGGCCGTTTTGCTCCAGGTATAGCCAGCATAGTGCAGCTGTTGTAAAACCCATGCAAGGCATGTGAGCTGTACAAGTTCCTCGTAACATTAAGTTCAAGCAATAGCAGGCACACATACATACGTAACACTCAGCTTCTTGTTCGTTGTACTCTGTGCATGCATATACTTTGGCTTTGCAGTTTCATAGTGCGTTGGAGGGTGTTGTGTGCACTGTGCTAATACTGTCCGTTGTCAATTGTTTCCACGTGCAGCGAGTGCTGGTATCCCTGGGCAGGCAGGACGAGGCCCTGTTGGTGGCAGAGCGCAGTCGCACGCGCTCCTTTGCAGAACATGCCCTCGAGACCCGCAGGAGCCCACTGGCGGCCAGTGCCTGCGTGCCCAACAGCCTGACCCTGCTGCTGGAAGTAGTCAACCGGCAGAAGGCAACAGTTCTCTACTTCAGCCTGGCCGCAGGGCACCTACTCATCTGGCTCATGGTCCCACACAAAGGTGCCTATCGTGAACTGCTCCAAATGCTCAGTTATTTCTGTAGTTCAGCCTTTGTTTCACCTGATGAGAGTAATGCAGAAACAAGCGGCCCTGCAACACTTTTTGCGCATAGCCAGAAAACAGTGCCAGTAACTTGTGGAGGCTCATTTGACCATGCGAACTAAACATTATTGCATTTCACATAATCGGGAATTCACACTTTGGTTGCAAACACAGCTTGAAAGTGCCTGCTGTTCTTTCAAGAAATGACAAAACTGGGGTCCGTCGACAGCATCGTTTGAATTCTTCTGTATATTTATTTTTTAAATTGAAAACAAACAACCGAAGCATAGCAGATTATCTTTCCATGATGATTAAATCTGCCAATGCTGTTTCTGTCTCAAGCATCCTAGTTGATGCCCCCAATGATGTGATTTGTTGAAAGAAGAGCGAGCGCTTCCCAGCTGTGTTTGAAACCGAACTGCAAATTCCCTGGTGTGTGAAGCGCAATGATATTTGGCTTGCATGTTCGCAGGACCCTCCATGACTGATTAGCACTATTTTCTTTTTTCAAAAAGTGTCACAGGGTCCCTTTAAGATTGGGAGTGTGCATGCTCATGATTGCTTCGATCTCCAAGTGCTGAGGCCTTAACAACCCTGTAAAAACACTGCCCTTTGAATTAACTATGTAAATGACCTCTGGGATTTAAATTAATCTTGGTAGGTACTGTATATAATATGTTTGGGCATGAAGATCGATGAAGAATAAGCTTTTTTTTTTGTATCTATGAAATAGAGGGCACCGTTACTTTTCTTGGACTAGTTAACATCCATCTTCCTTCCCTCGGAGCTACTGTTTTTTTCTTTAGCTATGAAAATGTTCACTCCTCTGTGCCTCCTGACTTTCTTCAAGGTTTTCTGGAGCCACGAAAGACAAAAATGTTTCCTTGTTCACATTGCCACAGTGAAAATAAGGAAGTACAGTAGAACCTCGTTATAGCGAACCCGGATATAACGAACTATTGGATATAACGAAGCAACTGCGATTCCCCTTGAAATTCCTATATATAAAATTGGGAACATTGTTACCATTATAGGGTGCATTGCTTGACTTTCAAGAGCAATGTTCTTTTTCGTTTGAATGATTCACTGTCTACCCAACGAGCTTTGGCTTTTAATTCTGTTAAGCGCTGCTTCTCACTAACTGTTTGTTCCCACTTTTCTCTTTATTGCATTCCCATGGCAGTCATACTAAATGTAAGTAACCACCAACACAGTGCAGGATACGCGTTATAGTGTTGCAGCAATGCCTCCCCATGCAAATGTCTTAGTGTGGTCACACATCTTCTTCATAGGAATAGTGAAGTTCACCGAGACACCTCTGAGTGAAAACCAGTCGGAGGCACTTCTGCCAGACAAGGATGGCAAGCTTCCAAAGAAAGCTCCTCTCTTGGAGCGCCACCTGTCAGCACTCCGAGAGTCACTGGGTGTAGATCCTGACACTGAGGATGCATGCCAGAACCATTGGGACGAAGCCAGCGACCGCTTTGGCCAGGTGGGCACTTTGTCCTTGGTTTTAAACACAGAAACTCTTATGCACGCAGTTGCGGCATGCATATTTGAATGGCAGGGAACTTGTGTCTTGGTGAAAGTACGCAAGTACTGTTTCTACTGCAAGCACAGTAACGGTCATATGCTAGCATTAATGCACAGTACAACTTGTTGAAAAGTTTAGCTCAGAAGCAGAATTTTGCAGTCAAATGTCAATCATGCATGTTGCGTAGATGTGCTTCTGGTGTTTCTGCACTCCCTGGAGCTGAGTGTAATCAGCATGAGATGCTCATACCCTTATTTCAGTTTTTCTTGTTCAAACATTTTGTGGTACACAATACTTCTCTTGCATCATTTTGTGCAGTTTCGTATCGATTTGTGCTATATGTTTATTTTGGTGTTTGATGTGATTGTTTGTACAATTGATTCCAATGTCGTGCTGAAAGCCATGCAAGGTTACTGTTTAAAGCCGCCTTTGGCCCTAAAGATCATGAAAATTATGTGTTGATAAAAAAGAAACAAAAGTAAAAATAAATTAATAAGATGTTCCCGGAATATGAAAAATAAGGGACTGTAATTTATAGCGTTGCACTGAGATTCAGGTGCTGAGTTAATATAGCAAATGAAAATTTGATCTTCATTTTCTTTTTGAACTTGCAGTCTGAAAGTAATGACGGAACAGTTCTTAAAGAATAATTTATCAGCCTAAACAAACTTAGCATTTCATTTTAGTGTTAAGTACTTAATTTCTGATTATAGCAAAAATTTAATTTATGTTGTCTAGCAATAACAATTAGAACTGTGCAAATAGTAAAATTTAGGGAGTAAAGCTAGTTCGGATATTGATGTGTTTGAGTGTGAATCAAATAAAATATTCTTAAATAATTTTTAATATTTAAAAAAATAATTACATGTTAAATTACAGAGGAAATGTGCTGTCAGACATAACAACAACAACAACAACAACAACAACAACAACAACAACAACAACAACAATAATAATAATAATAATAATAATAATAATAATAATAATAATGAAATTTACTGGACAATAGGGTACTCTTGCAATGCTCCTTGAAAAAAAGAGCTGTTAAATCTTAAAGAACAGTCCAGCAGAGAACTGTTCAGATGCGTGAGCCAACTTCCTCACAGCCCAGAAACGTTACCTTCACCACAGTACACAGGTGTTATGCGGCGAAGCAGGAACAGGCAACTTCTCACAGGACATGGCGCATTCTATCCCTTAATAAAAAATTTCAGATAGTTCGAATAGTAAAAGTTAGTTGTGCATCAAATAGCAAGTGCTATTCAGACAGTTCTTGAAAATTTAAATATTCACGCACCCCTAATAATAATCACCTTACGAACGTGAAAAAAATGTATGCAGGATCCGGAACGCCGCAGCAGCACAGGTTTCAGCCGCCTGGGCAATCGCAACCACCTCCTCAACAGCTCCAACTACAGCCTGAGCAGCCTGTTCAGTGTCGGCAGCGTCAGTGTCACCTCCGGTCCTGCCAGCCGCGCAGGCAGCATGCGTGCCCCTCGACCTCATTGGCCGGGGCCCCCTTCCCTCCATGCACTCTACGAGCTGCTCATTGGCCATGCGGAAGAAGAGCTCAGCCGGTTTGCGGGTCGCGACCTTCTGATCGTGCCCGAGGGTGACCTTTACCTGGTGCCGTTTGCAATGCTGCGTGGGAACGGCTCGACCGAATACCTCTGTGAGAGGTTCAGCTTGACGGTGCTGCCTTCTCTGTCGGTGCTTCGTGCGTGCCAGCGAGCCAAGGCCTCACGGCAGCAGCAACAGCATGGGCAGCAGCGGGCAGCAGCATTTTCCTCCAATGGGGCAGGGGAGCAGCTCATGTCCTTAATCGTCGGCAATCCTAAGGTACGTACAGCTGCAGAGCTGTAGCATTTTCTCTCGCACTCCTTCTTGTCTCCTAAAGAAAAATGAAAAGCATCACACTAGCCACAGGACACACACCCCTAGGAAATTCAAAAGGGTCTGAACTTGAGCATGGTAGACACTTAAATATCAACATAAGAAACATAAGTGTGTGTAGTAGCAAAGTATAGATCTAAAATATTTATTTACATCTTGAGAACATAACTAATGTAGAATTAATATTAGATGTCATATAATTTCGCGTTTGATGTACCATTGTTGTTAGAAAGTTTGACCGTAACAAAGGGAGACAGCTTTGAACAGCTAATGCTTGTCTAGTTAATTTTGCACTAACGAAATAATATTTATAGCTTGACAGGTAGTTAATGCACTGTTTTTCTTCTTTGTTCTCAAGCATTTTATTTTGACATAGTGTTCTCTGTGCTTCAAGCTACGTTTATTGCGGTAGAAGAATAGGAGCTAACTTGTCGCTACCTGGGATCGCTAATCTGTCATATGCGGCTGGCTTCCCCGTAAACTGCAACTGAGTGTTAGTACTCAAAATTGGGAAGCACTTGCAGCATTTCTCATCATCTCTTTGCCTTTGTTCTCTCCTATTTAAGCACGCAGCTCAAGAAGAAAGCATGAAAAGCAGAGAGTTTTGTCTTTTTCGATGCTAATAGTTTGGCATGTTTTAGATGTGTAATTCAACCATTGAACAAACAACCCCCAGTTATCACCCTGCACACTGGAATGGCTTGGCTGTGCGGAGATTCCACATGCTGAACAGGAAGCCGAGATGGTTGCTGAAATTTTGGGCGGCGAAGCTTTGCTGGGTGCCGATGCAACGAAGGAGATGGTGCTTGGAAGGATGGGGCAGGCAGAGTGCATCCACATTGCCAGCCACGTGTCTTGGAAGGTAGGAATAACCCTTCTGCAGTGGCGGAATCGTTGATGGCTGATTGCTTCTCAGTCATTGTAGCCTTTCCCGACACAAAAGTAGGTCATGTTTAATGTGAGGTTTTCCTTGCTGTCTTAAAGAAGGTCATGAAATGATGCTGGATTTCTACATTTGTCTCGTTTATTATTATTATTTTTTCATCCATCAAAGTTCTCTGTATTTTGAGAATTTACCGCAAACAAAAGCCAGTCAATGTTCAGGACTACAGCAGCAGCTCAGTTGGGTGAAGTTGCCTCTGGTGCTATCCGTCATGGTTTCATTTGGTGCCCACTTAACCTGTAAATGGAACTGGCTGCTTCTAAACTGATTTCTAGCCGGGACCATTTACCCTATAACTGTGCCAGTTGATCCCACTAAACCCAGTTGAAACTTGTATGATTCCCCATGTTCACCTGGGAATGTTGAAGAATGTCTGCAGTAACAAAGAATAAATCATTTATTGTTTACTGAAGTCACCAGAAAAATTGGTGCCATCACATTAACAATTCTTTCAAATCACAATTGGGACTAGTGGCTGTGTGACAGCCACTAGTCCCGATTGCGATTTGAAAAGGATTGAGTCATGACAGGAGTCATGACTCCTTTTTACATCTGCCATTAAAGCGTGCTGTAGCTGGTGGAAGTACACTGATTGATTGAATCATTGACTGCTTGATTTGATTTCATTGATGTACCCCACTGGAAACCCCCACACAGAAGTTTTTCGTATGTCTCCTCTAGGTTCCCGGCATAGTTCTGGCATCAGGAGCAGAGTTTGCCGAGGATGAAGAAGCGAGTGGAGAAGGAGGAGGCGATGGGGCAAGGCCAATGGGAGACGTCCTGCTGACAGCCTCCGACGTGTCTCAGATGCGGCTGGTGGCCCGCCTGGTCGTCCTCAGCACATGCCACACGCGGTCATCTCATGGACGAGTGGACGCCCAGTCGCTGGAGACGCTAGCCGGCGCTTTCCTCGCAGCTGGAGCGCACTGTGTCCTTGTGTCACTGTGGCCCGTTCCAGACACTGCGCTCAAGATCCTGCTGAGGACTTTCTACTCATCGCTCATGCAGGTAATGACACTGCATCATATTCAGATTTGTCCATCGTGAAATCATTGCAGCATGACTTTGTTGACAGGTTTAAATTGAGTAAAGAGGTGTGATACTGGATCAGGTGTAGTGTGCAATGGTGACTGACTTATGACAGTCTTACTTGTAGGTATTACTTGAGTGTCATATGAGTGCTGCCCGAGAAACTTGCCACCAGTCCAAGCATTCTCTGGCCTGTTTTTATTTTTTGCATCTGTAGCGAATTTTCATTCACGGCCTATGTCATTGCATCGTATCTTACACGCGCCGTGCCACCACCAACAGATTTTCGACTCGAGGGCGTAACTATTGTCAGTGCTGGCCTGGTGTGCATTATTGTGTGTTAACGCACATTTTACTGCTCTTATCTCCTTCCATAATTGATTTTTCTCCTCCCCAACCTTTCCCTTTCCCTAGTGCTGAGTGCGAAAAAAGAAAAAAGTGTGCGTGCAAATGCGATGCATTTCTTATAGAGGTGCCCGTGCAATTATTTCCTGATGATGATAGTTTTCTACTCACGGTTCACAGATCAATGCTCGCCTTAAATAGCTCCACTGTTGAAGTATTTTCTGAGCTAGGGTTCTTGAACAAGCATAAAGCCACTCGGCGATGTAGAGTGGTACACACAAATATGATCATACAAAGACCGATCATATTTTTGATTTCTGTATGATCAAAGATATGATCATACAGAAATACACATAGGAGCATTAATTTAAATTTTTGGGCTGAAGTGTTTAGTTCATGCTAACCTAAGTGAACTTGCTGTCATAATAAGGTGGTGTCTAAACTCATGCCACACGTGTCGGTTTTCCCCGAGCACCACTTACAAATGACAAAAGCACTTTTACAGGCGCGCCCCGCCACGGTGGTCTAGTGGCTATAGTACTCGGCTGCTGAACCGAGGGTCGTGGGATCGAATCCCGGCTGCAGTGGCTGCATTTCGATGGAGGCGAAATGTTGAGGCCTGTGTGCAGTGCGATGTCAGTGCACGTTAAAGAACCCCAGGTGGTCAAAATTTCCGGAGCCCTCCACTACGGCGTCTCTCATAATCACAGCTGGTTTTGGGACGTTAAACCTCCCATAACAACAACTTGTACAGGCGCTAGATACAATTTTGGGAGCCGGAAGCTTGTCATCGCTGCCGTGCTAGCCTTAGATGGCTCCTATACCAGTACTGCTAATGTTGGCTGGTGGTGGAGAACTGCTGGCTAATTGTTGTCCGTTTGCTTTTATAACAGCTGAGTGAAACAATGCATGTAAACTGCCATGCCTCTGCCTTACTGCAGTAGACGCTTCAACACCACTCCAGTTTTTCTTCAAGAAGTTCACCCTGTTTTGTTGTTTTTTTCTTTTCTGTGCTGAGCAGGGCTCGAGAGCCAGTGCTGCCCTAAGTGAGGCCCTGTGCACGATCCAGACAACCAAGCAGTTTGGTCATCCAGCCAACTGGGCCAGCTTTGCGCTGGTTGGTGGGGATGTGCACCTCTCCAACCAGGTGGTGCTCATGGGCCAAGCCCTGGTGGAACTGCTCAAGACACCCGACAAGTGTAGAGATGCCCTGCGTGTTGTCCTACACCTGGTGAGTGGGATTGTGATGCGATCCATTACGTGCAGAGGGGTCTGAAGTGCACGAAAGTGCCCTCACCTGGCAACAACCTTTACTGCCTCGACGTGCTAAATGAGTATGCCAACATTGAAAACCTTGATATAGCAAATTCAGATAGGATGGGTGATCAGTTACAACGAAGTACATGACAATTACTATTGACATAGAACCAGTGTTAGGAGTATATGCTTTTAAAGAATTGTCAAACATAATGAAGCCACTTTTGTGTCAAGCTGTACCTTCTTGTAACGAGGCTTGACTGTAACAACATACTCAAAGATGGAAGGTGGTGGATGCGAAAGGGGTATTTGTTAGGGGTGCGCGAATATTCGAAATTTCGAATAATTTTTTAATAGAATTTGCTGTTCAATTCGATTCGCACTGAACTTTTATTATTCGGACTATTCGAAGTCAGTAATTAAGGGGAAAAAAAAATGCTATGTCTTATGACAAGTGGCCCATTTCTGCATGTGGTACACTTCGCCGCATAACATTCGTGTCGTGCGGCGAAGCTAACATTCGCGTACTGCGGTGAAGTTAGCTTTTTGTTCCACAGTTCTCTGACTGTTGTTTGAGACTTTGGAATGACACTGTGGGGGTGCACTAGTCATGCAGTAACTTTTTTGCCGATGTTTAGCACCACATATCTCCATAATTTGACGTTATTGTTAGAAAAAATATCCGAAGATTATTCGATTCGCACTTGAACATAAATATTTGAATTCGCTTCGCACTCAAAATTTTGCTATCTGCACAGCTCCGGTATTTATGTTTACACTTTCAGTCCTTCTGGATCTAGGTATGCATATACAAGCATTATTATTATTATTTAATATTATTTGATATAAGAATATATACAGAAGACAAAGAAGAAATAAGGAGGAAGCAGGCTGCTGCGGTGCGTCTTTAGTCTGTGTAACTTTCAAAATATCAACAAAAAACAAAGCACAGTCTACATCGCCATCAATTTCGAAATTATCATCATCGCAGGTGGAGAAGTCCCTCCAGCGCATCCAGAGGGGCCAGAAAAATGCCATGTACACCAGCCAGAAGTCCATTGAGAGCAAAGTGGGGCCTGTCTCGGGATGGAAGGAGCTGCTCGTTGCAGTTGGCTTCCGCTTCGAGCCAGCTGCCAATGGACTGCCAGCCTCTGTCTTCTTCCCGCAAGCGGATCCCGGGGAGAGGCTGGTTCAGTGCAGCACTAGTCTGCAGGCACTTCTTGGTGAGCATCGAGTGTGCACCGTCCTTGGTTTCACGAAAGAAATCTCTTTCTCTCTTTATCCTGTAAGTGCAGGCAGGGGCTTCGGTATGTGTTGAGAAATGGGGATTCCAGATTATGGAAGGGCCATCATGCTTTTGCTGTCAGCTCTACCAGTCCATGTGATGCAGCATAGGCACAGCTAGGGGAGGGCCGGTTAGAGGTGCTCATCGCTTAACCCAAATTTATGTATGCACACAATGTCTATATGTATGTGCAAACATACAAACATAATGTAGGTTCCACAATGAAAAATTCCGTGCACCCCTTCTGCTGGGATGAAAAATTTGTGCCCCCTTCTGCTTGTCTAGTGTACACAAAATGTTTCACCATGAAGTCAAATTAGTTAGTCTGCCTTTCTATTTTATTGTCTACACAGCAATCACAACTTGCCTCCCTGAATTAAAATCTTGACTGTGGCCCTGGGGTGCAGAGGTGATTGTTTGCCCTATGATAGTCAAATACTGCTGAGTCACTGGTGACTCCTAGTGACACTGCTGGTACATGACTGCCAGCAAGGCCTATATACGTATCATGCAAATTCGATATATTTGTCTAGACGTTTCACTGTAGCCTAGAGTTTTATTTGGTATGAAGAAAACATGACACGTGTTTCTTGGGCAGCTTATTTAGGCACGTGTATGTTTATCGCAGGGGTACTTTTGTCCAGGCTTCGTGAAGCTTCAAGAATTGAATATGTGGAATGTTACATTTAGTGACCAAACTTTGCAATATGCAACAAGCACCAACGAAACCTGCAATTCTCTTTTTTTTTTTTTTTTGTTCCTTCAAGGCCTGTCTGTGATCTCCCTGAGTGCCATATCGAAGTTGCTGTCAAGCCCAGAGTATGCAGATGACATCATCGAACTGGTGGGTATTCGCAGGCATCATTCACCTGTCACACTCAACCTAGGGACCCTGAAAGTTCTGAATTGTGGGTGATTTTGTGAAGCATCTTAAAAAGCTGTAGAGTTCAAACACACAATTAAGTTCTGCATAAAGACAGAATGGAATTGGCTTAGTGGTGTGTAGCGGCTAAACTGTGCAGAAAGTTCAGTTCGTGCGGAATGAATGCATATTTAGGCTGACCTGCTCGCGCATGTGAAGCTTCAATTTTTTGGGACAAGCTCATCCAGTTTGTGTGAGTTCCACACAGGTGCCAATAAACCAAATTGTGGAGCAAAACATTCATTACAGACAGAGCAAATGAGCTGGTATGGTTATTCAGTCGGGACACGCACTTTGATCTGAATATACAAGTATATTGTGCCTGTCTCCATCCTTACTCAATATTGAACTCACTTTTTAGTACTTATGCTTATTCAGGATGGGCGCTGCACTCACTTGTCCATTCTTCTTGCAGATGCACCAGGTGGTTGGACAGCTGGGAAAAACTGAGCAAGACAGTGTCGAATGCCATGTCAGCGTCAAGCTATGGAGCGTGCCAGGATGCCATGAGCTGCTCGCCTCGTTAGGTAAGTGGCTTTGGTCAAAGCTGTGAGATAATGACATTGCGTCTAGCCGTGCACAGGTCAACTGTCTTTTCTCCAGCTGGATATCGAAAATCATATCGGGCCGGTGGCCAATGGTAGCCAATGGTAGCTAGAAAGGCCAATGGTAGCCTTTCTAGCTTCCTATAAACCGACCGCATTCCTCTCTCCGTATACATTAGTTGACTAACATCTTACTGTTTTGCCACATTCTTGTGAAAAGTTTCGCGACATCTGAGGTCTCATGTTCTCATCCTAGCTTGAAGCTATATATGCCCACTGTTCAAATTCACTGTAGTGCAGAGAACGATATTATCTTGAGCTCACTGACATTAGTGTAAAACATTTAAGTAAAGTCTTAGACAGGGAGCGGTAACTTACCTTACCTGGGAGTGAATTTAGCATTTGATCAATATGGTTTAGGTGCAACCAAAGGTGAAGGACAGGAAAGAGCTCTTTCCTGCTGAGTGTTCCTTTCACCTTTCGGCTGCATCTAAACTATACTAATCAGCATTAATCAACTAGGCAAGTAACATGTCTTTATAATCTATTGTTTGTTGCTTTCTTGCCAGTGGCAGGCTTATGTGGTAAAACTACAATCACGGCATCTTTAAACTAACCTTGGGTGAGCTGGTAGCACACAAGTCAGTTCATACGTGGGTTGTCTTACCTGTGTTATTGTCGTGGTAGTGTAACCACTCTTTTCCAGTTACACATAAGTTGCAATGTTACTCTATGTGTAATTTCCTTGCCCAGCTTATTCAGCTTTCTGAGGCCATATATGGTAACCTCTTTTATAGAACTGCCTGATCTATGAAAACTGACAGAAACTGTGGAATGTGCTGCTCAGTAATGATCGGCCCCTGCTGGTTCGTTACCTATTATTACATGCAGCAAAACTGACAGAAGTGCCAGTTATTGATCAATTGATTGATTGACTGGTAGACTGATTGATTTATTTACTCTTTGCTTGCAGGTTTTGACCTCATGGAAGTTGGCAAGGATGAAGTCACGCTAAGAATGGGAAAGCAAGCAAATCGCAGGTCGATTCAGTTTGCTCTCCAAGCCCTCCTTGCCGTATTTGGTGAGTGAAACAGTTTTTCATGTCCACATTATGTTTCACGCTTGTACATCAATGAAAACCAGTGCAAGGTCTGAGCACGTCATAGCGGTACTCTATAATCTTACCGTTTCAATTGTTTCATTAAGCGAAACAGATGCAAGTGCCGTGTGTTTTGAGACTTGCCTATGCTAACCAAAAGCCAGACAGAAGTTCAGGGAAAGATGAGAGGCTTGAAATGATGAGAAATCATTGAACAAGGAATGTCCCTGGCAAAGATAAGCACCCTTGTTGAAGTCTATTGGTTCCAGTTCGATGATCTATCAATGCTATTTAAGTATCATTCCTGAGACATAAAGGTGCCTGCTTAAGGCGCATAAATGAGTGTTGTCTCATTAAGGGTTATAAAGTACAAAGCTTGCGAGAAATTGCATATAATTGCATAAATATAAGCCCTGCAGATTGGCTGTTTGCTGTTTTTTGTCAATAAAGGTCCCTGAGCTGCTCATGTTGTTATCCTGAAACTCGGCAGGGTTGATGTTGAGAAGAATTTTGAACTATATACAAATACTGCAGTTGGAAACTATATACGAATGAACAGGAGCCAGCACTAACATACATCAGGATTCACGAATTATAATACTAAGCAATGACGTATCCATTCACGCCTCTTCATACAGATACTCAAGAAGCACCAAAGAACCTCAACTTTGACGACTCAAGTGATTTGGACAGCCTGGACAGTGATGCCCGCACAGACTCCTCGCCACCTCCTACATCAGCACTCGGATTTTCCTCGGGTCCCTTGACAAGGCCCCGCCTTGGCCAAGGCACGGGAGCTTTTTCCAATTACGTCAGGGCAAGGGGAGAACCCGATGGTCGTACAGCACCAGCCTCTGACCAAAAGAACCGTGACAGTGACACATTCACACCGAGCCCAGTCAACCCAGTGAGTGCAGCATACACGAACCTTGTGGGTCTTGTGGGATTCAAGCCACCCAATGCTGCATTAGTGCAACAAGGAAAGATGCGGACTCTTTACAACAATGACAGTTCACCACTGGATGACTCCGGGAAACGACCAGACAGCTCATCATCCGCAAGCTCCGACTGGGATGCCGGTCAGATGACGGTGCGTCGTCAGAACGGCAACACCAGTAGCAGCAGCAGCACCAGTGCTCGTGCTGCTACCTCAAGTGAAAATGCGGAAGCAGCGCCATCTGCTGGGTCAAGGAAAGTTCCATCGTGCTTCGAGTCGCAGAGCAGCGATTCAGACAGGAACGACTTCTCCCTCGACCGACCGCGTTTCGGAGCAGGAATCTCGCGGCCGCCACCCCCACCTCTTGCGACGCCAAGGACGAGCCTGGGCAGCCAGTCGAAGCAGAGCAGCAGACGACCAAAGCAGACAAGTGCCGAACAACAGGAACCATGCATCGAGATGAACACGCTGCTGAGCCCTACCTGTGGCAATGGCGAGGGACCTGCACAGAGGGACAGGAGCATGCGGGACCACATTCTTTCCCACCAGATGCGGCACTTTTCGAGGGCACCGCCAATTTCGGACGTGTACCACGATCGCAATCTGGGACTTGGTTTGGCACCGTCCCTCTCCAAGATTCTGGCAGACGATGGCGGGAAACTGCTCTCGGAGCGAGCCGAAGAAAACGGCACGGTCGAAGCAATCCGGTCGAGCTCTCCTCCTCCGTTGGTGTCGAGGCGGTGCAAGCCACCTCCACCGCCTCCAAAGATAGCGGCAAAGCCACACAGGTTGCAAAAGGGTCGAATAGGAGACATCATACGCGGTGCTGTAGGTGAAAGCAATGGCTTTGCCTTGAAGCATGATGCTGAAAAGACAAACGCTGTGGAAGAACGAAAGCCTAGCAGTGAAAGCAGTGACGATGGTTCATCGCAAAACAGAGACGCTGTGTCGACAGTGCGGAGAAAACCTAAGTCCATAGGTACCGACGACGGTTCACAGACTGCAGTGTCAGAATGCTGAGTGACATTTTGTTTGTACTTACAGTGGGCTTGCTCTGTAATGACACTTGGACAGATAAGAGCAGTCCCTTGCTTGTTGGACACTGAGCACTTAGTGTGTGTGTGCATGATTGCGTGCAGTGTGGAGTACTGTGGATGCGCCACTGGTGGTGCCAGCATTTGCCATATTGTGTGTACAGGTGATGAGAGTTACCATGTTACTATTTATGAGTCTGTTCAAATGTATGCGTGCAAGGCATGCTACCACGGGGTGTGATGAATACAGGTTTTCAAGTTTGCGCTTCAAATTGATGTCACTTCAAGGAGATATGTTCAAGACTGATTAGCACATTACACATTTGGGGTATAATAAGGGAAGGTCACTATCACTATGTAAGCAGGCCTGTCAAGCAAAAAGTAAAAATGTCAGAGGCGTACATCATTCATCAAGTCCCGTGGTTTCACTTCTTGCATCTTGTTAGGAATGAAGTACAAGAGGCCATCAAGGAACCTTATTTCTTTTTAATTTCAGAATCTCTTTCTTCATACTCACTTTTTATTCTTGCATATACTATATATACATATATATATATATGTATTTATACAACAAACAGGAGGCACAGCCATTTTCATAAGGAACAAAACAGAAAAAGAAACGACTTGTTCGAATACTCTTTGGTATGCGCGTTCTGAGGTCGCTATTTGTAAATATGTGCTAGATGTACATTTCTCTTTGGCCGTGTGGACTGTGTTTTGTAAATGTGTTTTCTTCTCTTCCCTGGCGCAGCACATGGGTGTGTAAATGTGATACAAAAAGAGTAGTGTATTAAAGCATCTGCCATGGCCTGAGCTTGAATGTCTGAGTGATTTGTGCCCATGCGCATTGCTTGCGAGGGCCAATGCATGCACCAATTTGATGAGGGTAAGCTCACGATAAGGACAATAAATTAATAGAAACTTCACGTTGGCACAGTTAACATAAAACAGTCACTGACATCCGGTACTCTCACACGCATAAATAGCGCCACGCTTTGCACTCGCAAATAAATAGCCTATTGTCTCTGCTTGGTCGACCGCGGGATGACTCGATGATTAGTACTAACGAAAGCTGCCCTACGTTTCATTATGGAACTGCTGCTAGATGAACGGAGATACAAAAGCTGGAGCTGCTTGAAGATAGCAAAACAAATGTGGTTTCACCGGGTAAAATGGAGAGAGAGCAGTGTTTGGCTAAAACCCTGCCTTTCAAGGCTGCAATGCACCTGAATGTCGTGGGATTTCATACGTGGATAAGCAGTTCGTGGCTGAGACCGCCTACATAGCTCCGATATATTTTTGTGCATAAATACTTTCATTTTCATTGCCCAGCTTGCCTGCAAAAGCCTTTCTTTCTTCGAAAATGGCAGCGAAGTGTTTTTTTTTTTTTTTTTTGTAGTGGTGAAGGTCACGCGCGAATCTTTCCCGTTGTCCCTCATCTGCCGATGTAGGGGTTCTGGTCGAGGAACTCCCTCAGCAGAGTGGGCCGATCTGTCATCACACCAGCAGCGCCCATGGCGAATGCTTTCTCGAAGTCTTCTTTTTCATTGAGCACCCACAAGTAAGTCTACAAGGCAAGGGTGAAGACTTATTGAATCATCCTTGTTGCACAACAATGCAAGAGACACTACACTGACCCCTGAAGTTCTAGTGGCTTCACAACTGGCGTTGATACAGTTCTAGTAAAGTGCAAAGAGGACACAAACAGAACGAGATAACACCCGCACTAGCATGTACTGCCTGCTAGCATTTATTAGCAGTATGCCATATCAATGCAGCCATATTACCACACTTCGACACAACCGCCAAAGCTTACAGTGGTGCGCAAAAGCACTTTTCGAAACTGTGATGAATACAAACCGGATATTGAATATTTTCTTAAGTATGTTTTTGACCAGCTTACAGCGCAAAAGGGAAGAGAACAAAGATCAATGAAGATGACAACACGAGTGCTGACTCTCAAAGAGTCGTTGAGAGTCAGCGCTCGTGTTGTCACCTTCTTTGATGTTCGTCCTCGTCCCTTTTGCGCTGTAAGCTGGTCAAAACTGAACTATCACCAACTGGCCCAGATTTCCCTTCTTGTTCAGTTTACTTTCTTAAGTAGTTGTTAAATGTAGCATCATCCATTACTTTTTGTGTCCTATTTCTGCAAGAAGGAAACTTATCCAACTTCTACCCCCACTTTCATGCCTTATCATGCGGACCTTTTTGTCTGTAAGTCAGTGCTTTCCTAAATACAGCAAAGGCTCAATTAATTCAATGGTACTGGGACCGCAAGAAATGCTGAAATTAAGTAGGTTTTTGAACTAACCAAACGTGGAAGAACAGGATCCAGGGAACTTTGGACTACTGAGGACAATCGGAGATGCTCATTTGCACATCAAGTAATTTGCAGTTCTCACGGCCTGGTGAAACAATGGCCATTTGGAGTGGCAAGGAAATGCCACGTGGTGATGATGATTAATAGATGAAGCATGCCAGCTTCATTGTTGCCAGCACAAAAAGAAAAGTGTACTGTGTCTTTATGACACACCTCTCAGAAAGCCGAAATGCACGTTTGCGGTGAAGACATGCTTTACTGCAGTCATGTGGACAGTACGTCGTGCTCCTGTCGGTGTAAGCATATCATGTTGTTACAATACGCCCATTCTTTCTGGTAAAAGGAAACGAGCAAACAACAAGAACACGGAGGGCAGTCTCAAGGAACTTGCTGGATGGAAGGCACAGCAAAATGCCTTTACAATCGACGCCTGTATTGTGAAATGACCGGTATAACGAAGGGATCCTTACATCTTAACCACACAGCAAGCGTTACTGTAGATGACCCTTATAGCAAAGTGACCTATACAATAAAGAATTTTCAAGGTTCCAAGCACTTCGTTTTGCTGTATCGCTCCTGCGGTTCTTGAACTAAGTTTTTGGGGCATGTGTAACAGGCAAGCACTCTGCCAGCAGCATCAATGCACAACTTGCTGGGGTAAGAGGCATTGGAGGTCTGCGTACATAGCAAATTCTGTCAGAAAGGCCTTTATTATTATTTTCTTTTCCCATTTTCCCAGGAAGAAAGGCCACATGGTAGCATCGTTACATGCTTGTGCCTAGAGAAGCACAGGATATCATGCCCACACGTGACCACTATGTTGCAGTGGAGCAGACATCCTCCACAGAAGTGTTTTTCACCTGTCCATAAGGCATTCCATGGACCATAGTTTTTTGTTGTTGCAATGACAGCATTGAGGCTGGTCGCATCACCTATCAATAATCGACAATGCTACAGTGCACTGCTTTGTGGCTGCAACGGGCAGTCATTTGCCCAGGTTTGTCACAAAATTAGGATTTGACATTGCTACATAGCGCCCGAATATTCAAATTTACTGGACTGGTGTAGGCCACCCCTTCACAACACCCAGTCAAGCTTACATTAGAAAATAAGGAAGCAGAGAAATTTTCTGAAATAAGTGGAACTTCTAAATAACCAAGCCTGGCTTCTTACTGTGTTGCTCTTCACATTAACAAATAGGAGCTATTTACATCAATGGGCAAGCAGGATGATACTGCATGCAGGGTATGATAGGACCTTGTTGCACCTCGAATTCATATGGAACACCAGTGTGCAACGCCACAAAGCAGATGGTAAATGTTCCGTTGCAGTCTCCCTAAAAGTTGTTATTGCAACTAAAAATGCTTGAATAAGTGCCCACTGCAAACCAGTACGTACTACTGAGCCTGCTATGTTCTGCTAGATAAATATAACAGCTTATCAAAATGGAACGCTGCGTCAACTCACCGGAATGCCTCGTTTTCGAAGATGATCTATCACAAACTTTCTCACAACAAACCTGCATGAGCAAATACAAGAACACACATTGGTTTGGTAAGCTAAACAGGAAAGTAAAGGTAAGGGCAAGCAGAAAAAGGTTTTTTTTCTGAAGTGCATACAGTTCAAATCCCAGTTACCAGGATTTGTCTTGCGATCACACAAATAGCAGCGCCGTAATCGAGAATTAAAATTACAGCTATGCACTACCCACCACAGCTCATGGGGTCAGCCAGTGTAGATAACTGAACGAGATATCTAGAGGAAGTGACGTAAATACAGGGACTCCAGCACTTGTGTGAACGCCACCTAAAGGTTTTGGCCATTAATCACATTGTATTCGTGGCCCTTACCATCAATTATCAGTATCTCCATCCTGTGTTTCTGGCTTACACTTTAAAGAATGGCTGCTGCATGGATGATGCAGTTTAACTAAAAAAAGCAGAAACGCTGTGTGCTGACGCATCCTAGCATCAGCATGCCTTGTTTTCATGATGTCTACGGCTGCACGAGCACTGATTGCTCAGATTAAAGCCCTCCCACACCAAAAGCTCAGTGCAATGCTGTGGTGAACAGTATTTCAAGCCTTCAAGAACTACTTTTATCTGTTAGAAATATCTTTAGGACTGATTACGTCAAAACAAGTGGGAATGCGTGGCTAGCAAGGACAATAAAAACTATGATAAACTACAAAGATTCATATGATAACACACATTTACTGGCTTTTCCTGGTCATTTAGTCTTGCAGGCAGTCAAAGTACACCTTCTCGGCGTCGATATTCAATTTGTTTAAGCACCATGGGTGGCAGAAAGACAAATTTATTCCATCAATTCTATCCCATCATATATACATATATGAAAGGGGAAGGAGGGTTAAAAAAAAAGGAAAACCAAACATGGTACACATGTGACACTAGCCATAATGCAGTGCAATAATTGGTGATGCTGCTGACAACAGTAACATTTCATGGAAAAGTACATAATTTAGAAGTGTGGAAAACAGTGAAAACGAAGTGACTGATGGGCAAGACACTAGCCAGCTCACTGCCTGACTGTAGTTCAGTACCTTAGAGGCAACAACTTTGCTTTTACATTCTGGAAAGCTTTAAAGGGCCCCTAAACCACCCCAACATTCTTTTGGACATTTCAAGTTAACACGCCCATAAAGTTGAGAATGCCGTCACGATGAACGATGTCAAATACGGCAGCGCTACGCGCTGCGGCCGCGCCACAAACTCGAAAAACAATCCCGTGCGCTTCTTCGGCCATTTCCGGCATACCAAAGTTAGCCGCGACGACATTGTGGTTTTTGGTGACGTCAGAAGAGTCCGAGCTCCACTGATGGGTCGAAGGAGAATGTCGACTTCCGGTTAGTCTGCCATCAAATGCACGCGCTCCCTGCCTGTTTGTTTTCCTTGTCGAGTGTCGTTCGTGTGGTGTTATCATGTGTTACGCCAACACCACACGAAATGCGCTACGCTATGCAAGTGCAAGAGAGGTACAGCCGACTAGAAACTGCAGCAACTGTCAGAACACGACGGATAGCGCTAACAGAGAGCGTTGGCAAAGCACCAACAAAACACTTGCGTGAACGCAGGAGCCCATGGAGGCGCATCAACCGGATGCGCGTCATCGGCGATGTATGTCACGTGACATTCGGAGGAGCACTCAACGAGAAGGTGGCTCCGGCAAGCGGCCGGTGGGGCGCAGGAAAGAGCGAAACAAGCAAGCGCCGCGTTTTAATAATCAAACGCGTGTAACTCGGCTATTTCGGCACCGTTTCGAAAAATTCTTGCGGCTACGTGTTTGTTGCGGACACCGGCACAAAAGCAACACCGCAACTAAATTTCGACCTCTTGGTGGTTTAGGGGCCCTTTAAAACACATCAGCTTTCAAAAAAACCTGGCACTGTGTTTGAACTACGAGGCTACAATTGAAAAGTAACACATACCAGTCGAGTAACCTGAACAAGAACCGTGACTTTGGTTGCTTCAGCTGCTCCATCATCATGGGATTCCTGCAGATTGTGGGTGGACACATTGACATCACTTTCTTTCTCTCTGGTCTTCACATACAAATGCACCCACCAGTCAATCAAATTTCCTTTCTGTAGAATAAACAGAAATATGATAGCTTTCACAAGGCTAGACTTTGAAGACTTCTCATGATTAAGATAAGACCTTGGTAAGCACTTTGAAAAAAGTAAAAGGCATCCTCGGAGGGAAAGAAAAAATGCCGCAAAAGCCAATGAAGACTGTACAAGTAAGCAAATAACGTATGCAGACCAGAGAAACTAAACTTAGCAATACTTTTGAAGTGCACTGCTAACGACAATGACAGTTTTTGATGATGGCAACATAGATTATTGCTGACATGTTTTGGTAGATGGTGTGGCAGTGAAATTGATGGAATGGCAAAAGCTGAGATAACGAAGACAGCAGCTTGACAAAAATGAGATGGCAACAGTGTGATGACAATGCCACGGCAATAACTGCACAATGGCTGCTTGCTTCTCTGCTCATTCGCTACACGAAGACTAGACACTCTTCCAATTGTTCACTTTTAAATCCTGCAGATCATTCACACCGTGGGAGTTGGATTCAGCAAAGCTATATTGAGCCTGCAAGATGGAACAGTGCATCTTGACAAGTAAGGCACAAAGGACTTTAATGAGCGCGCACTACAACCGCCAGCTGAAGCGGTGAGGAAATTCAACATTTGTCGGTGCCGACAACACCTAAACGTTTCAATTTAACAAAGCTAGTAAGGCAGCCGTGACACAGAGTGCCCGCAACATGATTTGGGTAGCCCTCCTAGGACACTGTCGTATAAGGTAGCCATAGTTATGTATTGTGTAACTCAGCGCAACGTTATGCGTCATACTTGTATCTCGTGAAACGTGAAGCAGTCACGTTAAATTTATGGTGTCACAGACCAGAACCTATCTACTAATGAATGAGCAGAGTAACTCAGCGGCCGTATCCTGGCAATTACCCTTGCTATCGAAGACACCGTATGCCACATACTGAAAGTGCTGAGGCTCACAAATAATACTACATTGTTTGACATGAACTAACGTCCTGAAGTTGACTTAGTACCATATGTGAGGTAGTCATTCAATAAATAAGACTCACGGACAAAAAACAACTGCGCCGCAAAATATGCAGAACGAGACATCTGTTACCACAGGACACATGTAGCTATTGCAAAATTGTCTGCTGCATATGAAACAGAACCTGGTCGGCTTACTCAACACGGATGAAAGAGACATGGAGTGTTATCCTGTCACCCGCTGTGCACTGCTATTTGTCACAGTGAGCAACCAACCCCCTAGGTCGCCAACCAACCAACTGGTATTAGGCTTACTCACACAATTCTCTCCGAGATAAATTACTGGCTATGCTGCTGTTTCAGACAATTAGTTCCCTTACTCTTACTGCAACACTGTAGCTACTACTACATTTACACGAATGTACGTCAACCCGAATGCTGATCAGCCCCCCTTCCAAATCACAAAAGGAAAAAAAAAAAAAATCTGACTGAGGGCACAGCTCCAGTATTGATTGTAGGCGGAGCCCCCCAACTTTGGATTTGAAATTTCAACGAAAAGGGCTGACTTATTACAATTGTGTAAATATGAAAGTACTCCTGCAAATGCATAAACCCAATGCAGAAAAGCAAAAAGCATAGGAATGTAGATTTTACCACAAAACCCCAGTGGTGGTTAATACAGTTAAATCTGTTTACATGTAACTTTCAAAAGCGCCGTGGAAGTGTGGGGAAGACCTTGCCTTTTTGCCACGGAGGGCAGCAGAATCTCCAGACATGACTGCCTAAGCGGTACAAAGGGCAGCAGCCCGCTGTAGGTAAGGAACAGCAGATAGACCACGCACCGCGCCGAAAAGTAGAGCGGCACCTGGGGATTCTGCAAGCCACAGACCAATGTGTGATGCTCAATACCACACATTCCTCCCAGTCAAAATGGAGCATCAATGTTTCCTCTATTTTTATGCTAGAGGTGTGCATCCTTTTTCCCTTTCGGCACACATTACATGAAAGCATGTCAACAGACAAAGAAGCTAGGAAAAGCATATTGGCTAGTATTTGTTCGTCATAAATTCAGTATGTTGCTATTATAGGATAAAGAAAAATAAAACTGAATAATAAAGCAAAGTGCTATCAGAAGGAAATGAATCCACAGCCTCTGAATAATCACAGCCTCCTTACAGGGTAGCTACGAGCTTGTCCCAAATAGAGCAGTCCATATATCAAACCAGCGGCTCTCAAATCTCACAGACATTACGGACTCCTTTGAATCTACTGTGTGTTTCTCCTAAATACCCACAAAAGACAAATATCGGACAGAGCTTATAAAGTTGAAACATGTCGTACCGCACTGTATCATGTTCTTTTTTTCAGCTGTAGTGCTTCATTTGAACATTTGTGACCCTTGAATTTTTTTAATTAACTTTGACCTTGTTAGCTCCTGGACTGTGATCAGAAAGAAAGTTGAAAATGAGGGCACTGACATCATTTTATGAACCACAACCTAAAGTGCTCCCAGTATTTTATGCTTGATTTGATCTAAAAGTCAACACCATGGATCCCCACGACAAGTTACCACAGGTGCCTGCCGGATGTGTTGTTAACTGCTTTTTTGATAGACTGCATTCACCGATGACATGGCACTACAGCTGCCTCTGTGTATTTTTGTTGAGCAGTCTAGACAAAACCTCAAGGTTAATAATAATGATAATAATTTATGGTGGTTTACATACCAAAACCAGCTATGACTATGCGGCATGCCCCATAGTGGAGGGATTCAGAGTAATTCTGGACACTAGGGGTACTTTATTGTGCATCTATACCTAAGTACAGAGGTGTTTCTTGCATTTTTCCCCCACTGAAACGTGGCCACCATGGCCGGGATTTTATCTTGTGACCTCAAGCTTCGCAAAACCCTCAAGGTTCATACTAACATTAGAAAGGGCATGTTCGTTCCCATACACTATGCCTTCTGCCTGAAATCTTTCAAACCACTGAATGTCTAGGAGCTTTAACAAACAAAAAGAGCACCTAGTGAGAAAAAGATACTCTGGTCACATAGCACTCGTGTCATAACACATGCGCGAGTGGTTATAAAGAAAAGAAAAATGCTTCCGTACCATGCATGCATGAGGTGGCGTAGACTCTAAATAAAGTTGGCTGGAAAGTGAAAGTATATGTAGTATTTTGTACTGCACAAAGAGTGCTCAGCATATGCAAGGCAACACATCCATTTGCTCAGAAATGTGGAGGTTGTAAGTAGTTCCCTCCTATGTCATGCACAAAGAATGTTGTGTATCGCTTCCCTTTTTCATGTAACAACATTTACACTGGGCAGGCTAAGAGATGCTTAAACAATAGATCAAGAGGGGATAAGCAAAAGTCAAGCTGATATTGGGATGGACTTGAGTCTGCACTTTGCCGTGATTGTGGATATGAACCTTTGTTTAAGGAATGCTCATTATCATACACAATTGTAGATAAAGACATGTGGGGAAATTGGTTAGTCAGTGAAAACCAGTGATAGTGAAAAGCAGTGATAACTGTTGCATCAGCCTCTCTGACGCTCTAACAGCATGTGAATTTGCTGTTCTGGACACTGCTGGTTTTCATGCATAGCAATTGGACGCTTTCACTGGGTGCGTCTATAAATATTGTTATTTCTGGAAACAAGAACACTCAGTAGAAAGTGCGTGCTTGTTCCGTGTATCTTTATCGTTCATGTCTTCCAACACTATGATCCCTTCAAATGTATATGTATCTGACCGACTAGCCTAGAAACTTGCATACTTTAGGCCTTCATCATGTTTGTACCTGCACTCAGCCCTGACTTTCTTCACGTCAACAAGGCTAGCCAAATGATGTTCCTCGAAGCCTGTACCTCCATAAAAAAATTAATAATCACACTCTGCCACAATTTACACAGCAAAGTACTCACAATACCATAACACATAAAATTACCGTCAATGCCTGGGCATAGCAGAATTCAATTTTTTGGGTCTCACTCAGAGTCAGCTTGCAAACAGTATGCTGATATTAATTTATCTTCGTAAGAAGCGTAAAACAACACACAGGGACAACTAGAAGGAAAGACACACCACAAGCGCTTGTGGCGAAAGTGTGCTGTTATTCCCTATGTACACGGCGTAGCACATAATCTTAAGAAGATTGGAAATAAGTCTGGCGTAAGAGTGGTTATGTCTGCACCAGAGAAGCTGTCAAAACTGTGTAGTGAAACTCGCCCTGTCCAGAAAGAAAAAAAGTGTTGTAAAATTAACCATCAAAATGACTATGTTCAGTGCACACAGACTGTTGTGTATAGGATACCCATGTCGTGTGGCCGCACATACGTTGGACAAACAGAAAGATGTATCAATGAGCGAGTAAAAGAACATGATAATAAGGTGCAGAAAGGCGTGGATGGACACCTGGCTATCCACTGCAAGGATTGTGGCTGTGTGCCATACTTTGACAACACATGCATTTTGTATCGCAACAGGGATACGTTAACCAGATTGATAGTTGAAGCTGCAGAAATGAAACGAGATGATATTGATTGTGTCAGTGCACCTTCTATCTCACTTACGCAGAAGGAACTTCGTTTTTTGGATGGTGTTGTGGGCAATAATGGTTAACTGATATGACACGTGGGCTATTTGTTTGTCTCCTTTCTTTTCTATTTATATGTCGCACTTCCGAATAAATGCTTAGTTGCAGTCAAGCGCTTGTGGTGTGTCTTTCCTTCTAGTTGTCCCTGTGTGTTGTTTTGCGCTTCTTACGAAGATGGATCTATACCAACTAGCCCGATTCACTTGTTTATTATGATATTAATTTGTTTGTGCAATGTGGTAAGCATGAAAGGTGCTCTCACCAGCTTATAACATTTAGTGGCCACACTGTGATGGAAGCTTCCCCACACTGTGATGTCCTCTCGGTTGAACTCCTTGATGAGCTCGTGCACCTGAAAAGAGCAGGCCAGTCACTATGACGAGGGCTGTGGGCACATTCCCTTGATGCCCAACAAAAGTGCTCATTCAGACTACACCACAGCTGCACAAGCTCTCTCTATGGGAATCACCTTTTGTACAAGCTTGTCATTGTTGGTCTTGATGTCAATGTTGACAGGCACGCTTGGAAAAAGGGTAAAAATGTCGCTGAGCAGAGGTATCTTTCGATCCTCGCACACTGGACCTGGTGCACCTGGGCATAAGAACAGCATTTGACATGTGTTATGCCCATATTATGCAAGAACTGAAGCGCAACGATTGGTAGCATGAACATGACAATAAGGCAGTAAGGTGGCAGTTCAACGAGCACTGGGCCTTGTACAGCAAAGAGTGCAAACTCAAATATGAGTGCTAATTTACTGCAGGCAAGAATGAAGGCTGACTAACAACTGGGATCATAGCAGCCAATGAAATCTCATGCTGCAGCATATTAAAAACAAGCAAATCTGTTTATAAACTGAAAAAGTCACAATTTCTTAGCAGTGAAGGACACATTCCTGTGGAAACATATCATGTGCCTTTGTTTGTCGTGTTTCACTTGAAGACTTGCAATTGTTGACTGTTTTTTCCTTATATGTGTTGCCTTTCTAGCATATTTTTACCTGTCAGAAAAAAAAAAAATCATTGAATGTTGAGCACCTTTCCTGTTGCTTTCTGCATCCTCACATTCAACTTCTTAATTACATGTTATCGACTAGTCCGAGCTCACATGTATTCCTCAACAAAAACTCCGATTGCTTAACCACACAATCAAAAAAGCTGAAAAATCATATGCATGACATTCCTGAGCACGTCTACAATGAACTTTATTACAGCAGTAGTTTTGTGATATGGAAATTTTCATTTATTTTATGAAGCACAAATGTGTTTCAAGATCTAGCAAAAGAAAAACTTTAATGGCAGATGGAAATAAAGAACAATAGTGAAGTTTGAGAAATTTCCATGGAAATCTGCAAGGCTAAGAAAATTTTTTAAACTTTAACACCATCATCCAAAAGCAGCAATACACTAAAAGGGGACATCAGTAAGCAACATGAAACCGAGTTTAGTATATTTAGGTACTGAATAACTGTAGGCAAAAGAGACACTGCGCTCCAGGCTCAGGATATGGCTTCATTGAGTAACCCAATGTTGCTGATCTAGATTTGATTGTAGCTGGGTCAATTTCTACGCTCTGTTCGCTCTGGCGAACATCCTGCCCTGCACATGTGTTTCGTCCTTATACCTTACAACCTGCAAAGCACTCATGGAATATACTAACACTTCTCCTTTCCTGAGGTTGCCACAATACAGCACTGTCACATTCTAGTGACTGCAGCAATTGAGCTGACGGTACATATACAGGATAACTGTGGAGAGCTCACCGTTGCAGAAATCAACCTGTAAGCTTGGCTTCAAAGGTGGTAGCTCCTGGCAGAAAGAAAACATACAAACATACAGAAACCAGCAAAATTAAATTTTATGAAACGTTCGAAACATAGAATGAACACGCACATAAGACTTAAATAGAAAAAACTGATTTTTCAGCATCCAACACATGAAAGTGAACTCTATGCACTCACAGTTAAAAAATAAAAAAGAAGGTGCAATGAAAACAGTTTCTGCATTTGTGAGTTACATGACTACAATGAGTTCCCCCAGTAAATGACCTGGTATGGAGTAGAACACAACCAATGTACTGCATAACCAATCGGTAATAATTTAAACCAAACTCTGTACACAGCTTTAATTGATATTTGAGGTGTAGACTTGACTAGAACTTTAACCATGCTATACCACTGTTAAAAATATTCCCTTGCTAAGTAAACACCAATGAATGTTGCAAAGTGTCTCCTACGACTCTTCTTTCGCAATGATCTCCACAAAAATATGCTCCCTGCAAGTTGACAATAATTAACCAAATCCTAAATTCCTTTCTTGCAGGCATACTTGGAAGAGCTAAGAACTTGTACATTTGCTTACCAAGCTTGTTAGAGCACAAAAATATTGACAAACCCAAATTTCTACAAATCTTTAAGCTTTAGAAGGCAAGGAGTCTAGACATTTCCTCAGTGCGTGTGACCTAAACTGTGCATTTTGACAAAGGGCTGTGCTCAGGCAATGATACCATTAATGCCATGTCATGAAAATAACTTCAAGCAGCTGAACTTCGTACACACAAAAAACAAAGACACAGGAGGCACACCACATGCCTTTGTCGCGTGCCTCCTCTGTCAAGAAACTGAGCCGTGTGAACTGAGCACAGTAACCATGCTTACGTCGTAGTTGAGATCCGATATGTTTTTGTTCACCCCTGCACATCGCAGCAGGCTCGAGTCATGACAGACGACCACTTTCCCATCTTTAGTCAGCTGGACGTCGAGTTCTATGAGCTCGGTGCCGACCTTCAGTGCGCTGCAGAAGGCAACTAAGTTAAAGTTCTGTTCCTGAATGAAAAACCGGCACTCGATTCTTGTGTCTTACTTACTGTTTAAATGCCGAGATTGTGTTTTCCAAGTTCTCCGCTGATCCTGGACAAAGAAAACAAATACACTGCATCCATTACATAAAATGGCATGTACTTTGTATTGAGATCAGACTTCTAAAGTTTAACACTGTCGCATCAGCTAGCTAGATCAGCATGAGGCATCAATTATTTGCATATGACAAGCCCTGCAGAGTTCCTTTTCCCCTTCACGACAAACCGCTGGTTGACAGTAGCTAATCAATGATGTTTTCATGAACTGTAAGAACTCCTTAAATTTACAGGACAGCCTAGAATCGAAGTAATGAAACCATATCATTTTAGTTGAAATTTTAGGAACTGTATTCAGGAAGTAGAAAATCAGAAATATGAGAGTATAAGCACTCAGAAGTACATCATTCCACACTGCTGACCTGCACAGGGACACGTAGTTTTTTTGTTTTTTTTTTCTTAAATATGGGTCTCGATCCACTAACACACATTAAATGACGCAGCTGCGTACGCGTCAGATATGACACAATTTTCAAGCCGAAACTCACCGCCACGATGGCTGATGTGCCGACAGGGGAACTTTAACTGCTTTCTTCGATGCAAAAGATGCGGGTACTTGAACAGTATCACCGACGTTACGATGTAGCCGCTCAGGAGCGTCACAGCAAACATCTCTGCGAAAAGAGAACACATATATGCGCACGTACACACGCACGACTGCCCAAGTATAGAATATGCTCGACGCCTGAGCGATTGTCGATATTTCCTCCCTAAAGCCTTTACAACACAACCGGATATTTCGCCTCCAATTCACACACACGTGAGCAATAATTATCAGATATCCCGATCACACGGTTCCTTTGATAAGTGCGCGCACCGCGCACCAATTTGCAATTGCAACGCGACGAGATTATCAATTACGATTGCGATTTACCAGGCATGCTTCCGGAGTATCGGGACTTGCTCAGAGGTAGCAGTCCAGTGGCGGCGTCGAATATGCTGGGCAGGAAGGATGACATATTACCTCGGCCAGTTGAATCAGCTGTGTTTGACACTCAAAGTCATCGGCGCCGCGGAAGCGCGCGGTGCCTGCCCCGCGGGATGAGCTGCGACTTTTTCACCGCGACCTGCGCGGTTCGATATGATCGCGACACCGCTGCATTTGCTGGCAGTGGCGACAAAACAACCGAGCAGTTACAGCAGCACTAGGAATTTTTTTTCGGACTAGGAATCCTAGGTAGGCCATGCAATGGATGATGCGGCTGCTTCACAACATGACACTCGACGAAGCGCTGTTGTCATTGGTGCTATTGCAACCGCGCTTGTAAATTACAACGCAACGGTAGTTCTTGTTTGCCTTAAGTCACTAAATACGAGCGAATACATTTTTTAGAGGACTCGTATAGGCCCCTTACTCATTTATTTGCTTAAACGGGTCTTGAAAGAAAACGAAACATGAATGTTTTTAGGGGGCGCAGCGTGCGTTTTTAGAAGATGGTTGGCCGATAATCAGATGGGTGCTGTGTAAATAGAACACGCTCGCGTCGTCGGCATGCGGGACATGTTGCTGTCGGGTCACTACGTTTAGTTAAGAACAACCCTTGCACTTGGCTTCGCGTGTAACGACTCGGACGCGCGTGGCGGTGTCACAAAAATGGTTCCGCTCTGGAAGAAGGCGACGTCCCCGACCATTGAGGAAGCGGCGCGAGACATCGTCGTCAAGCGCTCGCTCACCAAGCAGCTCGCTGCCTGCGTGCGTGACTTACAGCAGGAACTCGTCAACGCTGAGCCCGTCGTCACGGGCGGCGAGTCGGCCTCCAGGGTTTGCTTCTGCCTAGAGGCCATCTTCATCCACGGCCTCAAGGACAATATCGTCAAGAAAATGTCCAGCGTGTTCAGCAACTCTGAGAAGCTGCCGACGCCCGACTTCTGGCCCGTGGCGATGGTCTACTCGCACAAGGACGTCCTAGCTCAAATCGCCGGCCTCAACCAGATCAACACAGACATCGGGCGCTGCCGAGCGTGGCTGCGGCTCGCGCTCAACGAGTCCCTGCTCGTCAGCTACGTCGAGGCCATGATACAGGACCAGAGGACCGTGCGTTGCTACTATCGCCAGACTGCGTACATGGTCGACCGTGAGCAGCCAGATATCGTGAAGCACTTCCTCGAGGGCCTCTCGGGTTACTCGTTCAGGCTTCCCGTGAACTGCGCCGCCCTCAACTGCTGGAACACCATGCCGCTGCAGCTGGCCGGCCTGCTCAAGTCGCCTGAACGGATGGAGCCCGTAATGCCCGCGTACGACGTCTCCGAGTTCTTCCAGCACGAGGCGGGCCAGTCGAGGCGTATGCGCAGCAAGCTGTCCATGAGCTCGAGCCGTGCGATGACGTCTTCCATCGCGATCCAGGCGAGCGAGCCGCCACCCTCCGAGTCCCAGAAGCAGGCGCACAGCGTAGGCTGCGGTAGCGACAGCGGTGTCGACGTCGCGATGACGGGCGCTTCGCTGCCCGCAAATGCTGCGCCGTGCGGCGCTGCCGCCACGGAGTCATCCTCGAGTGAGGTGAACCCCGACGCACCGCCAGAGCAGACAAAAGTGATCGAAATCAAGCCGCCGTCGTGTTCTTCGCCCAAGAACGAGGGCGTCGCGACTTCGCCCGGAAGCAGCATCAGCGCGGCTCAAGTGCGCGAGCTGTTGCGGACCTTGAACCTCGACGCTAACGAAGGCAGTGCCGTGGGCGCCGCAGACGTCTCCGGGTCGCCGGCGTCGGTGCCCGACTTCGATGTGCTCGACAAGTTCCCGCACGAGCCGCGGAGGTCCTTCGGGAACGTCCTGGACCCTAGTCAGGGCTGGTCTTCGCCGTTCGAAGACGAATACGAGGACGTGGGCTCGCCAGGCGCGACTGCCGACAAGTCGGACGGCTCGGACGACCTGGAGCAGCAGAGCTACGACTCCCTAGTACTGAGCTACACGCAGAACATCAACCAGCAGGTGTGTGGAACGCCAGAAATGAGGGACCTCATCACGTCGGCCATCAGGCCGTGCACAGAAAGCCAGGCAAGGATTACTTTGCATGATCATTGCCATCTCTTGGTCACGTCATGAAATGTGTGTGCCATATTGCACTACCTCGCAGTGAAGGCTTGACTTGAAACGTCATTGAGTAGCCTTGTAAGCAGAAAGTGCACGGCCGTAAAGGCTTCCCTGCATGTTCATGTTGAAGTTTGAAGCAGTGCACAGGCAGTTACCTTCCTTGAAGCAGTTACCTTCCCTGTGCCCCTCCTTTTACTGTGCGCTTCTTCAAACTTCAACATGAACGGTTACCAACTCGCTCAACTTTCAACCTTGCTAAAACTCCCATACACTCCAGATGAAGGTTGGTTGTCATCTGTCATGGTGACAATAATGGTGCCATAGTATATCACATATTTTTGGAAAGTGATCTTACAAATGCAATTGTCAAATCTTATTGTGCCTTAATTTTTAAATGTTAATTTAAGGTACACCTTAGGCATCAGTTGGCAGTGTTCTTTTTGTTACGGTGTACGTGAACATAGCATACTTCTTTTTTGTATTTCCGTTCAGGCAACACCAGGCAATGCACATGTAAAGGCTGAAGACCAGCGTTCCAGTGCAGAGTCGCTCGATGACCTGGCAGACTTTGAAGTGGTTCCAACGGAGAAGGCGCCTGACGTTCGGACAAACCAGCTGCTCTCATTAATGGGACACATTCAGCAGGAGAAAGGGCTCGACCAGCAGGGATATGCCTGTCGAGGCTGTAACTGCCCGATTGGCATGATCTATGGCACAAGCTCCGTATGCTCTTACGATGGCTACTCGTACTGTCCGGAGTGTAGCGGCAGTGAGTCTAACGTCATTCCCGCCCGCATAATTCACAACTGGGACTTCCGCAAGCACCCCGTCAGTCGTGAGGCTAAAGAGCTGCTCAAGAAGTATGAAGCCGAGCCTCTGCTAGACCTGAGGATACTGAACCCTTCTCTGTATGACGCTGTCCCCGAGCTGGCCGCGACGCAAGTTCTTCGCTCACAGCTGGGTTTCCTGCGGCCTTACCTTCAGACGTGTTCGGAAGCAGCGTCCAGTGCACTACGGAAGCTCATCTGGCCTAGGGAGCACCTGTATGAGCACATTCACCTGTATTCAACCTTTGACCTCCTACAAGTGCCGTCGGGTACCCTGC
This sequence comes from Hyalomma asiaticum, assembly GCA_013339685.2. Classification (NCBI taxonomy): domain Eukaryota; kingdom Metazoa; phylum Arthropoda; class Arachnida; order Ixodida; family Ixodidae; genus Hyalomma; species Hyalomma asiaticum. The sequence goes on from CM023484.1 coordinate 48,830,014, forward strand.
AGCGGGCTCTAGAGAAGGCGATCAAATTTGCCCGTAGCCACGTTCTAGACTGCAATCTGTGTGCAGCAAAGGGCTTCATTTGTGAAATCTGCCGGGACCCCTCTATCATCTATGCCTTCGATACAGATGCGACTTACCACTGCAGTGCATGCTTTGCAGTGTACCACCGCAGCTGCATTGAAGACGGCGGTCGAGTATGCCCGAAGTGCGTGCGAAGGCGTCAGCGAATGGAGCAGGAGCAAGGTATGGTGCTTTGCTCTGCTGGGACAGACGTGACAGCCGACAGTGCATCTGTCTTTGCCTCGTGAGCCACATCGTAACAGACCTTCGGAAAACAGTGGCAGGGCCATTTTTACTTGCGCTGGACAAGGGCTTAAGTGCGTTACGGCTACACAGAGCTTTTAAACTTCAATGGTTTTTAATCAATTTTTGACACGGAGAGGGAATGCTGTTGATACAGGCGGCAGCCTTAATGAACTGCTGAGCTATCTTCGGGCCTCACTCCATGCAAGGAAAAAAAAATTTTTAACATGGCTTTTTTTATTTCGCACTGGTGCCTACACGAATAAATACATGTGTCCGACAAACATGTAGAGTGAAATCTTGTAATATATTTTTATCTGATGGATGCTGCTGTTCTCAGTGTAGGATGTCCACATGCAGAATGCTTGTGTAATATGTAAAGTACAAGAACAAAGGGATTGTGCTTTAGTCAATCATGTGTTTTGTACAGTATATTGCATTATGTTAACTCTTTTTGCTTTTCAGTATGTGGTACCATATTTACCTGTATTGCTACGTGACAATGTTTTGCACAGCAGGATCGTAACATCCTTTAACAAGATTTTTTGTTCATTTGCGTGATACTTGCGCAGGAATCTAAACTTTTCCACTGATGCCAACAAGCAGCATTTGCGTGTGTGTGTATCCCTTTTGTTTACATCGTGTTTTCATTTTGACACACTGCGCAGGTCTGTAGGTATACACGCCTTGTACAGTGTTGGTAGGGCTCTTGATAAGTCCCTGTACACACCACAGCAGTAGCAGCTTATCTTGCATGATAACGTTCCCGGAGCGTCCTGCTTGTTTATAGGACATGACCGCCCTGGGTTGATAAGGCAGATGCTCTCGTTAACTGCCAAATGCGCACATGCCCACTCTGGTCTTTGGAACATACGTCATACGCAAGACAACATTGTTCTTTCGTTGTTTATTGGGGCCTTGAAATTGTTAGCAAATGACAGTGGCATGTTCTGTGGTTTTGATTGATGTACAGGGCTAGTAGACGGTAAGCAGCACTGTAATGTATTAAATGGCAAATCAGCATTTTAGGTATAGCTTTCAGTCGTAATGTGCTTTAGAAAAAAACATGTTTGTTATGCAAGTTCTTGTTAATTATGTGGCCTCCCCTGGACAGACGCACACAACACGCCTGCTCTGCATGTTAAATGTTTTATTACTTTTATATACCTTTATATACTAGGCAGAACCAAGATAGCTGTTAGTCTGAGCTCGCCAGAAGTTTGGTGTCTCCAGTGCAGCCTCTACCTGTCTTGACACCAACTTGCATTCACTTGGTCGAGAACAAGTGCTGGACAACTCTTTGGTGAAACTTGACGACTGCCGACGAAATTGCCAGAATGGACAGCCCGAGCCACATGCCAATGTGGCCTTCAACGTAGGTGATGAGGCCTGGAATCTAGTCAGACGGAAGAGACTCATAAGATGCAGTTTCATCTTTCTAAACAGTTCAGCTATATTTGTCGGCAATCACGCTCGCACAGTTTTATTTAGTCTAAGGTGTCACTGTCAAAGGAAGGTGCTAGAGGTTTGTAACAGTGACACTTCATGTCACATGGCAATAAGTATGAAGGAGCACTTGTTTTTGGTTAGCCCACAGAGTGACTGTAGCTCTAGATGGGTCACCCTTTGACAACTCAACTGAAGGAATGCGTAACAAGAAATGTGTTTTAAACTGTGCTCCACATGAAAAATGTGTTGAAGGTGCCACACATGGTGTAAAACATTCTGTTGTTCAAAATGCTGTGTCTAATGGTGAAATCTAATGATACAATAGTGGTTAATAGATGCAGAAGTACTGCTATAGGATTGGAAAGTTATTGATGTTTTGGCTACTGTAGTCACAAAAACATAAAGCAACGCAAACCCCCTCATAGCTACAAACAAGTATGCAATAGGTTATGCAAGTTGTCGGGGTATTCGTCTCTGCCTCTGTTTCCCTGTTTTTTATGGTAATTGCACAGTCACAGTGCCTAATGCCATTGTATCAATATACAGTACTGAAAAGTACCTTGCACCTTCATATCTGATTTAATGTACTATTGCTTGCAGTCGTCCTTGAGCTTTCATTTTGTTCATCTTCTGAAACATGTAGTATATGAGCAATGATTCAGCAGGATACTGTTATTGTGAGAAGGCTTCTTACTTATACTTGAGCCATAGGTCTTCTTTTATTATTATTTAGCACTATTCTGTATGTACCAAAGCTTTGTGATAACGCACATACAAAGCAGTTTTCCAGCAAGCTGCTTTACTACGATGTACTGTACTTCCAATGTGAAAGCTAAAGAGGCTTTTACAGTGTGTGGCAGAGTGAGTTCTATTAAATGTTGTATCCAAGTATGCTTTGTCTGTGTTGAGTAATTTTCAGTTCCCAGGAAATGATTCCACTGTTCCCCATCTTGACATCAACAGTTCCACTTGATACTTATGTAGGGACCCATTCACTGCTATGTACAACATTGTTTGTAGTCAATGATTATGTGACAGTTACTGTGTGTGAGCTGTGTCAGATTTATCCATCCTGGAGCACCCACAGTCATGAATGCATGTAATGCCTGATCAACACCTTAAATTTGCCTAGGCACGTAGTGCCACCGAGTGTTTTACACAAATCTGAAGGGATACATGAAGGAATATTTGCCATCTTTTCATGTAATTGCAACACATGCTATTCATGTCCAACTATTATCTTGGGTTACTTGCAACAAGGCTCCGCTTTTCTCTTTTTCTTTTTCTAAACATGGAGGTTGCATGAGGAAACTTAATAAATGGAGATACACTTCAGGGGGCTGGCGGAATCTCACCTCCATTCTTGGATAGCCGCGGACTGTTTTTCGTCGGTCTGAGCCCATCTGAATGACTAATTCAACAGCATTCAGTCTGTAAAGGACAAGCATTTTTGTGAGTCATGTGAAGGAAACGTGGTGCTTTTATAGGTTAATAAGATGCGATGCCTCACTGCATATGCTCTTACCTGCTAGCATTTTTCTTTATCTTGCCTACCACATTAGAGTATGTCTTGTACCTTATCTCCCTGCAAAACACGTGTTAGGGTGTCACTGTGAAGTGCATGTTAAGTTTGTTTTACCTGTTCAGATAGTATATCGAAGCGGATAGACAAATGTTGCACCATTTTCAGCAGTAAGGCTCAAACAACAGTACACTGCAATGCTCTGGTTGATCTAGGGCTCAGCTTAGCTTCAGGTATCTTTGATTGCACTTCCATAAATGGGAGTTAACATGCTGATACCCAATTCCTCCATAGCTCTTGCATTTGTTTTTACACACAAAAGGGCTCTCAACAGAAACACTGAACAAACTGAGGCAAATAAGTATGTATGTTAGAACAGCCTTCAAAAACCTTGCAAGGAGTGCTTATCAGTGGAGATGATGAAAGGGAAAATATTGTGCATTAGATGAAGCACTGTCTTTGTAAAATTACTAATTTCAAGTGAGCTCCTTACGTCTGAGCAGGAAAAAAAATTTGTAAACTCTAGGCTGCAGGGACCAGATGCTGACGTACAACGTGCTCACAAAGCACTTCTACTTAGGACGCAGGGTCTTTCCTCCTCCGCACAGTAAACTAAATAGAGCTCAGGCAATTACGCCAAGGCTCTTACAAACAAGAACCTACCCAAACCCGCTATTAATCAGCAAAATATATCCGGACTTCTCTACTCCTACAACATGTGATAAACGCAACGCTTCCATGGATCTTGGTCACATGCTCTGGCGCTGCTACACATTACACAGCGACGAGGACTATACTGAAGAGCGGTGGGATACAGCTCTACGCAGTCTCATGTTAGAAGAACAGCTATGGGCAGTCCAACGGGCCCGCGAAGCGGCTGAAAGGCTATCCCTTTCTGGTCCCAACGTGGGAGCGGCCCGCTTCGCGCTAGAAAACTAGCGCGACCTAATGGACCTTAATAAAGTTTTTCCATCCATCCATCCATCTCTAGGCTGAGCGCATAGCTCCTTTCAATTAGGGTAGTTTCAAGAAATATTTTTTTGCATTGCTTGAAGAAGCGGTTGACCATGTTGATGACACAGACGTACATTACTACTACAACACACGAACATGTCTGCATGTCACAGCACCTTGAATAAATAAGTACGTGAAAACACCAGGCAGTCTTGATTTGCATTATAGAAAAATGAATGCAGCTGTCTTACTGGCAAGGCTGGGTGCAGCTGGCGAGGCACTTTGGTCTCCACTGGCCTACCTTCATCAGGTGGGTGCATTGCACTGCAAGAAATCTTGACATGTCATTGCTGCCGAGATTAAGATCTTAGCGCGTAACAACAATCGCGAAAAATGAGAGAACGCACTATATATACAGTGACTCTTCATTTTCATTAAAGGGGACCTATAGCACATTTTAAACATAGTTAAAAAAAAAACGGTACCAGTCAGTCGTGGAGGCTCCTGTGGGCATCTGAGCCAAATATTGTTGCAGCGCACGCAGCTGGAAATTTTGTTACATTCCTCCACGTCCGCCACGATATGGGTCGCTGATGCAAATCAAGACACGCTGCCGACTGGCAAGTACAAGTTAGTAAGCGCAATCGCATCTACCGTTTTCTCATTAACCAAGTACATAAAGCCAAAGTTATTCAAAAAGCAGTACGGTATTCTTCGAATGCGCGCAGTTTGGAGGTCATGAGACGCGGGTAGTGCCTACTTTTAGGCGTTTTATATGTTTCACGCCACAGTGGTACAGCTGGTATACAGCCTTAGCAAAACCTGTTCATGCGATGCCCTAACGTAAGTGTTACGTGAAGCTACCAACACGGTTAACAGGTTCGACAGCAGCTGAAGCGTACATTGCACAAAAGAAATGCGAATTTGAAGAGCCCGCGCCGTGGCGCGATGTTTACCGTGATCGAAGATGTCGCACAGGTCTCTATGCCTTTCGTGTCGCAGGCCGTACAGCTTCGAGCTGCATCGGCAGTTTTTCAGCCAGTGTTCCATGAGACAGTTTTCCGAACATTCCTGAAAACAACGGCAATGCACACAACACATGAACGTTTTGCCAATGCTTTGCACAGCTTGCAAAAACTTGTGGATAAAACTTATTCGTACAGCCGCTGATTCCCGTGGTCCTCGTTAGTATAGTGGTCAGTATCCCCGCCTGTCACGCGGGAGACCGGGGTTCGATTCCCCGACGGGGAGTAATCTCTTTTTTTTTTTTTTTTTTTTTTTTTTTAACTTTGTCTGTGATTGTCGAAATCGGTAATCGCTCTCTGAAATGTCGTGACAATGCCGCGGTCATTGCTTATTCACCCATGAAAGCATGGTGCCATGGCACCAAAGAGCAATGCAGCTGACTTGCCGACAAACTATTGCTGACAGTTTTATATAGCACGAAACCAATTATGTAAATCTTTCGGTGCCCATCAAAAAAAGAAAAGAAAGAAAGAAAAGAAAACTAAAGACGATACCATAAGGCCTGGTGCTAGGCCCACCCTTCCCTGAAAGTTGGAGAGTAAGGGCCAGGTCTCCACGCATACGCTGAAGGCAGTGGTGGGAAGGGAGTTACTTGTCTGTACGACGCACTACATGTCATTATTATTAAGGAGGAGGGCGAAGGGGGTGTTTCTCAAAAATTTTCACCTGTCCCCTTTGCTGCTGCCCCGTCCCAAAAGCACCGAAATGCTGACACGATGCCTAAGTTCCCACCCCTCTGCCTGCCCCCCCCCCCCCCCTCTCCATTAAAGAGGAATTAACTCACCTTGGTGCGTGTTTACCCCAGTAAGAAAGCAAACCTGGTCTTCACAATGTAGAATTGCACGCACTTTTCGAAGCAATGAATGAATGAAGGTGCGCCAGCTGTCACCTCTGACTGCATGATGTAGTGCTTGTAACCGAGCTGCTTGGAGAGTGTCACGTAGTCGCTGCACATGGTCTCGTACGGGTACGGCAGAGAATGGCTGTTGGTCTGAAAGATAGACAGACAACGAACTTTCATTAAGGTTCTGAGGAGCCAGCCTTAGGAGCCCCAGAGAGGACCCCTGGCTAGCTGTTGGATAAACCCACGTTGGCTAATCCTAAGGGTGCTATGGCGACTTAGGGTGTAAATACCCTTAGCACGCCCCTTCTATCTTCTACACTGCACCAGTCGAGCAACGATGCGGGCATGAAGTCACCTGGTATGTGGCGATCTTGTATTTGTATCCGGCTCGGAACTTCATGGTGCTCCGCTCACCGTTCCCGATCACGTGCTGCTGGTGGAAGTGGCCCATCAGGAAGACCGTCTCGTTGTGAGCACGCTCGCTGCGAGCGCTCACTGACGCAAGCATCTCTGCCGGCACAATCAATCAATCAATCAATAAACCAATCAATCAATCAATCAATGTTAGTTAAATAATCGATCAATTGAGCAGTCACTATACAAAATTCATTTTAGCGTTCCATATCTATTTCCGAATGCGGTGGGGACGGGGTGTAAGGTTGCGAAGAAATTGAACACATAGGCACTGAAGAAGAATATTCTTTATGTTAACAATAAAACACACGAGACGCGTGAACCAAATTAGCCGTTGCCATCACGATTTGGAAGAAGGTTATGTAGGCATCGTCATTATTTGTGCATGTCCCGTTCCAGTAGTATACATTTGTGGCTCACAAGTGTATACTACTGGAAAGCGTTTGGGAGTAGCGTTCCTCCCTTCGCCGCGTTTGCTCCGGGAGCAAATGGGGCAAAGGGAGAAGCGATACTCCCAAGGGACGCGTCTCAGCGTCTGGGGACCACGTAATCGTTGAGGAAAAGATGGGGAGAGAGACAGAGGGGAGTTGGCTGGTAGGGGACATATTGTATGCGTGAAACAAAATTCAGCCAGTGACACACACAAGGTATAGGCTAACAACACCTGGCCCTCTTTTCTCTGTGACCGACATTTATGAACCAAAGACAAACGCTGTCATAAGCACCAGAAGGCAGAAGGCTAGTGATTATGTTGTTACATGCAGTTGCTTATTGCTTGTCTAGTGCAACAAAGTTACTTTCCACAGGAATAAATTGCCGTGGAGGGCGAGGAGAGTGCCGAAAGATGCTCTTGCAGCCAAGCGCGACGAACATGAGCTCGATATTGCGGCTTACACATTCTCTTTCTCGAGTCGAGAACTTTTAAAAAGCGCAGTGATGCCCTTAATTACGTTGTTGTTAAAGGGACATTAAAGAGAAAGACCGAGTTAGTTAAAATTACTTTATGAGGACTCTATCGTCCTTGATTTCTCCGTCATAATGTAATTGTTATAAGGAGAACGTCAGCGTTTAATTCCTGAACTTGGCGCCGAAATTTCAGTGACGTCACGGACATCAAAAACATTTGTTTTTCTCGCACTTTGGCCACATTGGCTCTTATAATAAAATTACTTTAAGCTTGTCTATGTTAAGTGTTTGTTGAGTGATAATTCGAGCCTTGGTAGGCGACACCAGGACCTTTGACGTCACGCCAAGGCGGTGCGCGAACCTCAACGCGATGTCGCCGCTTGTACTTTCATTTCGAGTGCTTTCTCACTTCACCGAGCGTCTTCTCACCCTCAGGAACAGGGCTTTTGTTGATGAAAGGATCATTTACTAATGTGAGAGAAATTGCTTTTCTCTTTAATGTCACGTTAAGTATGAACCAGCTCCGATGTTTCTTGAGATAGAATACGAAGACACAAACTATTTTGCTGTCGACTTGATAAACTACACGTTACAAATAAATTTCTCGAGGATACTCACTGTACTTCCAGGGCGACGGGCAGTCCCAGTAAGGGCCGGTGCGGTTCCTTGCCAGGTCGAAAGTGTGGCACACCGTCTCGAAGGCCAGCGTGTACGAAGGCTGCCATCTGTTGTGTAGGATGAGACCATAGGGGTGTGCATGGATCCTCATTAGAAGAAGAAGAAGAAAGGGGGGGGGGGGGGGAGGGGGGGGGAGAGAGAATTGTTCCGAAACTTTCAGGCGCTGCTTGCGCTAAGCGGTAACACGCGTAACAGTTTTATAGTTGGTGCACGACCTCCTCTGTAGAGGCGGTCGTGAGTTGGTGAAACCCGCTGACAAAGAAACAGAAAGGTCGAGTGTACTGATACTCATGTCACTATCAGTAAACCTTGGCAAGTGCACCCGGCGTATGTTTGCTGGTGCATATGCTCATGCTTTACCGGTAAGCCCGAATACGGACTAATATATGCACAACAACAACAACAACAACAACAACAACAACAACAACAACAACAACAACAACATAATAATAATAATAATAATAATAATAATAATAATAATAATAATAATAATAATAATAATAATAATAGTTCATTTTTGGATGCACTGCTGGATGAAGACCTCGCCCATGTGATCTCCAGATTACACTGTCATCTCCATTTTACTCTCGTAGATTATCTAACTTCATCAGCCCACTTACACTTGCTGCCCTCTTCGGTTGCGCTTCCCAAAGCTCTGATCCAGATATATCTCCGATCTCCGATTAGGGACCAAAAGATAGGTCTTGTGTCCTATAGGAAGGCCGAGCCGCTCAACACGTCGAAGCTTTTCGAACTTTGTTTAGGGAACTCCATAAGTCGGCAGGGTACGAGAGAATGCGTATGCTCACAGTTCGGTGCAGTCGAAGTCTTGGCAGGCGGCGTCGCCCGAGACGAACTTGCAGTCGAAGATGACGTCCTTGCGGGCGTACGAGTACTCGATCAGCTTCACCGTCACCGTCAGATAGGCGCCCACGATGCGTTGCTGCGGTGATAAGAGAAGGAAGATCACGCATACATGCTTTAATTATATACGGATAAGAGAGAGAGAGATAAAGAAAAGGCAATGATATGCAAAGAGGTGTACCGGACAGAAGGTATACGGTTGGCTATTATATGCAGTAGACGACAATGTTATGTGGGGAGAATGAACGGATGAATGAACGAACGTGTCAAATGATCAAGTTTAGCGTTGTGTGGGGTAGATGTGACATCATCGTCATCATCAGCAGCAGCAGCTGCAGGACGAAGGCTACTCCCAACGATTTCCAATCCACCCTATCCTGAGCAAGTTGGTTCCACTTTATGCCAGTGAACTTCTTAGTCTCATCGCTCCATCTAACCTTTTGCCTGCCTCTTGCGTTTTCCCTGTCTTGGTATTCATTCATTCGCTCTTACTGTCCATATGTTATCTTTCCTCCTCATGACATGTCCTGCCCAGGTCCACTTCTTTCTTTTAATTGATACAATAATATCAGCTACTCCTGTCTGTTCCCTGATCCATTCCGCTCGTTTTTTATCTCTTAGTGTTACACCTATCATTTTTCTTTCCATTGTGCGTTGCATGCTCTTTAGTTTCATCTCTAGTTTTTTCGTTATCCTCCACATTTCTGCGCCGTACGTTAGTACTGGGAGAATGCAGTGATTGAATATTTTCCCTTTAGTGACAGCGGCAAGTTTCCAGTCATGATTTCGGAATGCCTTCCGAGTGCGCTCCAGCCCATCCTTATTCTACGGAGAATTTCTTTTTCATGGGTAGGTGTTCCTGTTAGTAACTGTCCCAGGTATACGTATTCGTTCACACATTCTAAGGGTTCGCTGTTAATTTTAAATTCCTGTTCTTTAGCAAGGCTATTGACATACCATAAGATTAGTACAGAAAACAGTCATTTAAACGTTGCGGTATAATAAAAAAATTAAGTGGAGGTATAGACGCGCACTGCAACAGATATGCAGGTATGGGTCGCGCATAAGAAAGAAGCTGCAGCTGGCCAGCCTCTATGCGAGCTTCGTTTCTTTCTTTTTTCTTGTACAGGCCATGCCAATGACGCCGACACATGTGCGGGCAATAGAAGCTTCGCTTGAAGAGGGGGACGATACTTTAAGACGACCCGTACGTGGGTGCTCCATATGGAACCTACGAACGAGTGCTATGTGAAACGCTGTTTTAAATATTGGTTATTCTCTCATACGTGCGGGAGGACGGTAATCCGGTTTATGTCATACTTAATTGTACAACTGCACCTTCGGCAGTACATCGAGGCATTTACGCAGCAAATTATGCGCCGCTTCAGAGACGCAGTTAAAATAGGCTGCGTAAATATTTATCCCGGGTTTTCGGAATTTGCGCCTATCGCGAAAAGAATGATTTTTGTTTTTCCAGTCTTACGTAAAGCATATGGTCGAGTCTATTCTCCCTAGCCTTTCCACATGGCGACACACACGAAAGAGAAGCGAACAAAAGGAGTGCCGCTGTAGCTTGTATACCATCTGATTACGAGAGTGCTGGAGCGCATATGTGGTGTCATCGGACATTGTTGCAAAAACGCTGAAGTCGCGAACACCTCGATAATATATCACGGGTTGCACAGAGGCCGGAGTTTGTTGCAGGAACTGAAGATGGGCATAAGGGAAAGTACTAGTGGTGGAGGCCGTATGCAGACGGACACTGTAGATGCGTGGTCTGCGTCATGCAGACCACCTTATACATTGCGCAAACATTATTGTTGGCGGCACTTTCGGTACAAAAAATATAACGCGGATCATACACGCGACCGGGAACACTGAACCCACGTGGTCTGCCCTGGTGAGGAATCACGCTTACTCAAAAGAGCGAAGAAAAAAAAAAGTGCCGCTCTGACACGAATCCGCGTAAATAAGGGTTCGAAAATTTAGCTAGAAGCAGGTACACGTCACCGAATCGTTGTCGCTGCAGTCCATGAAGCTGTGCTCGCTGCATAGTCGAGTCATGTTGTAACTGAAAACAGAGAAATGAAAGATGGCCGTCACCATCCGGCGATTTAGCCAAGAAATGTGTTTTTATCTATCTATCTATCTATCTATCTATCTATCTATCTATCTATCTATCTATCTATCTATCTATCTATCTATCTATCTATCTAATGTATGTATGTATGTATGTATGTATGTATGTATGTATGTATGTATGTATGTATGTATGTATGTATGTATGTATGTATGTATGTATTCACGCAACGCACCCTTTCTCCATGCAGAGCGTCACGGCCGGGAAGTGTATGCCGGTCATTCGATCGTAGCCGTACATGACGGCCGTCGGGTACGACTCGTACTGAATGATGTCGGTGCGGGCCTGCATCACGCAGAAGGCGGCGCACACCGCCTGGCACACCAGCCGCAGGGTTCGGAACAGGCACGCCAGGCTGCGAATTGTTTGAAGATGAGGTAAATTAAGGGGACTCTCATAACGTCCATTAGAGCGCCAGTCGAAATGAGCCGTTTCGAGTGCAACGTTCACTCACTCAGCGCCTTCACATGTCTTTTATGTGGGAAACCCGCCGTCGTCAGCTTAAGGGGATACTGAACAAAACTTTCGCCGTCGAGATAAATGATCCAATTTAAAGATTGGGCACTGAAATTTGTTTCCACAACCTTCATTCAAGCCAGAGACTAGCGGAAAATATTGAATTTAATGCAATTTTCGCAAATTCGCGCGTCTAGCGGTCGCGCGGTGAACTAGAGGAAGTTGCGTGACACCCACACAAGTGGTTCTCGGGAGGAGAGGTGGAGAGAGAGAGGGCGCCGGTTGCATGTGACGTCACGGCCGTCGACAATCGCACTGGCGTGTAGCCGCCGCGCTCTCACAATCCACTAAAAATACGGCCAACTGTTCGAAAATACGCAAAATGAACTCTGCTAATCGGAACAGTGAGGTCTTCCAAGTAGGTTTTCGACGTTTTCGCTAGTTTTCCCGATTTTTGTTGAGTCTCCCTTTAAGTGAGCAGTGATGCTAAAAGCACCATTGCTCGTATATATGCACCTCCTAACAGAGCTTTTTTTCTTGTTGTTGAGTACGTTCTCGCTGCGCAATATTGAACTCAGCCACTGTGTACCAACTATATTTCGCGAGAGCCATACAGGTATTTTGGACCACATCTCCTTCCTTACCATGAAACCTTGTAAAGCGATTCGAAACCACACGATGAATAACGCAAACGGCAGCATGCATATTCTATGGTATTACCGTTATCCCTGTTCAGATCATCCGGAAACCGATTTCACTTCTCCTGTAGAGAAAGTATGTCGAGTGGCGACGTATGTTCCACGCTGTTTCAGCTAGCATTGACTGCACTTGAGCAGGAAGTAAGTGCGTGCACGCGCTTTCTGTGGAACAGTTATATTTATGTTAGTTATACCATCCTTCATCATTATCTACTGATCGTACGTAATCCCATGACTATGCACTCACCCACTTCTTTCTTTCTTTCTTTCTTTCTTTCTTTCTTTCTTTCTTTCTTTCTTTCTTTCTTTCTTTCTTTCTTTCCTTCTTTCTTTCTTTCTTTCTTTCTTTATTTATTTATTTATTTATTTATTTATTTATCTGCACTTTGCGCTACCGAAAAAAAAAAAAAAACGCCACTTCTAGCTGAACCTTTCCTATTCCTTATCGCGCATTGTCCTTGGCACAACCGCTGTCATGTACCAGTGGACTGAGGTCAAGAGTGGGCAAGAGTGGTTAGCGGGTCAAGGGCAAGATCGCGTCCGCTTTTCCCTCCTGCGTGGACAGCCTCAACTATGAAAAACTCCGGTGTTAAAAAGGTGGCGACTTGCGTGGAAGCAAGTCACCAACCACCGAGCATATAACAACGCAGAGACCTGGCCCTGTTGAGCGGGTCCTTTATGCGTTTCCCAATGACGGCCTGGACGCGGAGAAGTATCTTGGTGACACCGCTGTACATGGACAGCCCCAGCCAGAAGCCCAGGTAGCCGCCGATCACGGCCAGCACGGTTGTCGACTGCACGTTAAGAATCAATCAATCAATCAACCAATCAATCGCGCACACACCCACGGAAAGTATGGGAACAGAGGAGACAGTGGAGAAAATAAGGTCACTCGCGACTTGTCCATATTCTAAGTTGACACCTGTATGTCTCGCTTATACGTTATTGCTACTGAAAGTTCCATCAGGTGGAGTACTTTTCATGCACTGCATTATCTTTTGAGTCTCTGTGACATATCAAATGTTGGTTTGGCTGTACTTTTATGGTTGCTCTGTGGGGCAGGCAGGGATGGCACCTCTCCCGTAGACTTGCGCCGATCAACCCTGCCATGCCCTGTCTGCCTGCCTCTAAATATGAAACCACCTATGGTAGGGATCACGGCAGGGCTGTTATAACGATTGACGGCATTTTACGTGTCAAAACCAGCCATTATTTTGAGGCGCGCTTCGTGGAGGGGCGCTCCGGATTAATTCTGACCACCTGGTGTTCTCTTGCGCGCACTGGCCTACATTTTAAGCGCACGAGCGTTTTATGCATTTCGACCCTGTCGAAATACGGCCACCGTGGCCGGGATTCGAGCCCGCGACCTCGATGTTCGCAAGCCAGCGCCCTGGCCACTAAGCCACCATTTTGAGTGACGTCAGGACTGTGAGCGAGCACATAAGGCCTGTAAAATTGTATATAAAATATAAATATGGCTTGTCGCAGTAGAAAGCCTAATATTTTACAGAGCATAATGATAAGGCTATTCTTACGTTGTCAGGCTTCGTAGAGAGAGTGACGCACAGATAATCAAAAGAGCTCTTACCGTGTACATTGGGATGGTCTTCAGTATGGCCACGTAGCGGATTGGGATTGTGAGCTTCATGTTCAGGTAGTAGTACCTGCAGGTATTTATTTTATTTACTTACTTATTTATTCGTGTGTCTGTTTGTTTGTTTAGGCCAGTATCTGTACAAAATTTCCCTCAAGCAAATAAACTAGTTCGCACTTTACACGAAGACTCCTTCCTCAAGAACTTGCTTTTTAAAAAAAATGAAGGATTTCAATTTAAGATATGTTGTTAACGAAATCACACCGAGCAAACAAATAATTGAAAAACCAAGGAATAGATAGCGAGGTTTCATTTTCTGTCTCATCTCTCTTCAGGAGCGGTTTTGCGCGTAGTTTATTAACAGCCTGGTACACTATAGGCGCGTCAATAGTCCGTAATCCAGCAGGAAATCATGGAGCACAAGAAGACGATGGGGCGAGGCTGGCATTTCTTAGCCTTGTGCTTTGTGTTTTGCAGCTTGATTTGCAACCGTTAAGCAGGTATAAAATGGCCCGATCAAGTCGCCATTTTGTCACCCGTGATGTGATCGTGTCCACCGTCAACAACGTTCCGAGTGTTAAAGCCTGATCTTACCCATTGAATGGCACTCCGCTCTCCCTACTCTGGTAGCCCAGAGTGATGTCGTAGGTCGTTTCCCTGCGACAGATATTCACAAATGCCATAAGAGACTGCTGTCATCGAACATATGCAGTGCTGTTATAGCAGCTAACTGATTGTTAATGTAGCAGCTCTGGTGTGTGCTGAAGACTACAAAGAACGCAGGTGTGCAGGACAGAATTGATAAAGGTGATTAGGGGGCAATCCAGCACGACATTACGTGAGGCGGTGGGGTTGCGGGTATAAGGCGTTTGAGTGGGATCAAGTGCGCTGCGTGGCAGGGAGAGATACAAATGTTGCTTTCGCTTCTTTTCTTCCTCAACTTACTCGCATGGATTCCTGCAAGCTTCTCTGCAGACCCGGTCGTAGATGGCCTTGCTCCTTTTGAGAACGCAGTCAGCTGCGTAAAGCGAGAATGAAGGCGGAAGAGGGGGATGGGGAAGAGAGAAAATGTTTTGTTTCTCTGTCTCTATCTGTCTAGCCGATCGCTCTTTACAGACATCGACATAGCTTACATATTTGATACTGCATCGCACTAGGTCATATATCATAATCATTTTATACTGGAGAAAAACGACCGAATTTTGGTGTCCCAGTCGGCAGAGCTGCCGATGTGTTTATGTGGTACGTGCTTTAAAAAACAAGGTACTACTCCGAAAACGCACTAGAATCTGGAATCTCCTGTTAATCTCGTGCGGACCAAGAATCACGGAGAAGTCAATTTAACGTAGAAGCAAGTTATGTGCGACGATACGCTCCAATATGGCGGCAGGAGGAAGATGAAGCGGAGCGAGTTGGACGACAATGATGGCAAATCTTTAAAACGCGAGCTCGCATTCAACGCGAACTTGCATTTCGCGATACTAAATGACAAGTTATAGTTCACAAGGTGCTAATTGACAAGGCCCATTTGACGGGGTCCAACTGCGTTATGTACGACTACAGAAATTTATACAGCAGCCAGCGAGCCGTACTTAGTTGGCGCTAGGCATTGGTATTGAGGCTGATCCTGTCTTCAGGTTTCGTTAGCTGCGGGAATGAGGTGGTTCAGTGATCGATCGAGCGGTACGATATGACTTGTTACCACACCATACAGTATGACAGAGTACCGCACGGCAGAGATATGTACGTCATAATATAGTTTTGTATGGTGCGTCAAAAAACAACTTGCCGTGGCATGCAATGGTTCACGCGATCCTACGTTGCGAGCTTGGAACTTAAAAATCCCGACTTTGCCGTTGCGAGTTGGGAACTTAAAAATCCCGACATTCCTGCAAAGCGTACTTCGCCGCACTAATACTAACACTGTGGCGAAAGCGACCATACGGCGCCTTTAAAGCAAACTTTGCCTCAAGAACAGTCACAATGAGTCGAAGCCTGTCGTAACGAAACGTTTATTATCATAAGAAACGTTTATTGTCGTATGAGGTGAGCCATGGCGAAACGAAAGATTCAATGTACTAGCTACTTGCAAAGTTTTACTTGCAGATGCAACACTCCGTGTAATTAGAACAGCTTCGCTGTCCAACCATCCTCAGGGAGTGGATGAAAGCCGGTTATTTGCTTATTTTTTTCTTTCTTTCGTTCTTTATTTTTCCTTTCTTTCTTTTTCTGTTGATTTCTTTCTTTCTTCCTTCACTCTTTCGTGTGACTCACATCCACATATATAATGCACTGCGCAACTAATTGCGCAATCATTTAATTATAGTCATTAATTCTCCTATAGGTAAGTGATGCTTACCCGTACTAAGCTTGTGCTCTCTTATCGCACTTACCTCATACAGCTCTAAACTTGATGTTTCTGGTATGATTTTATTTTTCCAGAGTTTTATTTTTGTTTTCGTAACAACACCCTCCAGGAGATGTATCGGAGGTGCGAGTAAGAAATTATAATGCCGTTAGGTGCTAGCGTCATAAATGTAGTCATGCTGATCTGTGTTTGCTGTTTCGTTATCTGCGGACAATATGTGGTTCAGTGAGCGATGCTATGTGACCTCTTGACATCCAACAGTATTATAGGATACCGCATGGTATTCTGATGTACGGCATAATAAAGCTTGGTATAGTTCGTGAGAACGTGGCTTGCCGTGGTAGGCCATGGTCTGCACAATGCTCCGTGGTGTGCTTGGTACACAAAAAGAGCCAGGCCTGCGCGGAATCGCAGGACAGTGACAGCGTAAGCTGAAGGAGCGACCTTCCTAGAGGCCATTGCAAACGCTTGGGGAAACTAGTGCAAGTACAGGCGGTGGGTATCCCCTGCGCCATAACTCTGCGGTTTGGGCTCCTCTCTGCACAGCGGTCTGCTGTGCCCGACGTCGCCCTACTGCAGCCGCGCGCGTAACTCTGCGATTAACTTCTTCAGCAGCGGTCCGCATCTGGCGAGGAGGCGCCATCAGGTATATCGAAGAGCCATGTCAGGTTGCTGTCGGGGCTGCGCACGTCGCCTGTCGCGTGATGCATGGAGCGATACGACAAAACTGCTTCACGAGGCAGCGCTTCGTAAAAACACATTGCGAAGGCTATGCGGAGGAAATCAGTGCCAACAGATGGCAGCAGTTGTCCTGTTCTTCACGAGGAGCGATATTGGTTACGTACACGGGCGGACACCGGCGGCGGCGGCGGCGGCGGACAACTACGGCGCCGTTGTTGTGATCTCATAACAGCTTACGCTGTAAAATCCGCTCCAACGAACACATTCCTGCAAAGCGTACTTCGCCGCACTATTACTAAAATTGAGGCAAAAGCTAACTTACGGCACCTTTAAAGCACACTTTGCCTCATTAGCAGTCGCACTGACGTGGATCCTAATGTAACAAAACTTTAACTCGCAGTCGTATGAAGACAAATACGCGAGACCAACCACATGAAAGAGATTTTGTTGGCTTCACAAGGTTGTGTATTAAAATTACCAACCAGCCCTTTAATAGATTCCCGTCCTGTCACTCAAAATGTTTCGGGAGGAAATGAAGATGAGGACAAGCGGAAGAGGGGTGGGGTGGGGGGGGGGAGGCAGCGTCTATAACGGAAACGCTCAGTTAAGCGGTATTACATCGGTCATAACCGGTCATAAAGGGGATCAAACCCAATCGTTGTGTAAGAAGTAGTGAAACGGAGTTTTTCTTATTATAGGCAAATGACATGCAGTTTACCGGTTCCATGAATCTTTCTCATTTGCAGTCACATGACATGCGGGTTACCGATTTCATGAAGACCAAAGTGTAAAGTCTAATACCGATTTCATGAAGCCCAAAGTGTGAAGTCTAATAGAAGTCGAGGCCACCTGCAGGCGAAACGGTTGTTCTTCGAATTTCAGAAAACTTATTAAAGGACTCTTTTTAAGCAGGAATTATTGGCATTCATGTACTCACAGTAAATTGATGGCACTTAGCAACTATACAGCAATCGTCGTGACGGGCACGCACAGTGAACGTGGCTTGGCAGCCGTGGCACGTACCTGTCTGTTCGTCGTCGCACATGACTTCGTCGAGCTTATTGCGGAAAGGGTAGGTCTTCATGATGCAGCCGCAGTTTAGAAACGTGATGTTCATACGGCACTCTTCCATGCAGAGCTGCGAGAAAGGGCGAACGATCCTGTGAAAGAACTCGAACGGAACGCGGTATTACGTTGTCTGTGTCGCGCAGCACGACATACATACCACTGCGGACTTTCCAAGACATTATATCAAACATATTAATTGGAACGTATAGCACTCAGTTATCTGTGCTCATATCGCTTTACATACCATGATTAACATTTGAATCCTGACACGTAAACTGAAGTGATGGACAAGCGGGTGGCAACAATCGTATGGCTCACCGTCTGAGTCATGTAAGCCGGGTAGAAGCGATGCTTGCCAAACATCTTGTAGTCCACGCAGTTCGTGTCGTACGGCGCCGGGAGAGCGATGCTGCCTTTCTGCGTGCGTGCGACGAGTATACGCTTACTACAGTTCTTTACAACCAGTAAACAAGAAATGTAAGCTGCCTATGGTGCCTAAATTGTGATCGTTACGCTGTCATGTCGATTCCTGTAGCCGTATGAACAAACCCCGTTATTCTATACGTGTACAGTGCGCGTAATTTACGTTAACTATCAGTTGAGCCCGACAATATGTCACGTTTTCTCCTGGTAAGGTGCGTCCCATGGAATTTTAATATGGTCAATGTATCGTTGCGATAGCAATCCCGCGGGCACTCTAGGGGCATTTCCGCTGCAGGCATGCATCGTGATGTACTACTATAAACCGCGCATGTACGGTCTTGACGCGCAGTGCATTTGGTTTTCAAAACGGCGAAGCAAAGTGAACGCGTCGCCAATGCTTCGTTCAGTTATAGAGACAGAGAAAAATGTTTTTCAAAATGCAGGGGCTCTGCCGGCGTATACATAAGCGCATTCAAGGAAAGATGCCTCAGCCAGCTGTCTTCGCGCGTCCCTGCTGGCATGTAATGTAAAGGAATTGTCAACGTGTCATTTCCTTCTCTACAATGCCGATCTCTCGCCGCCCCCGTCCTGTCCTTCTCGAACAGTCCAGGTTGAGCTCAAGCAAATGCACTAGCACGCGTGTGTACCTGCTCGATGCTGTACTCGTAGTTTCCGTTCGGTTCGAGAATGACGGTGTGCTTGGCGCCAGCGTCCAGGCTGTCCACGTGGTGGAATCCCACGTCGGCCACGTACCGGTCGAGTGATACCAGCCGGCTGATCTTCCACGTGATGAACATGCTGAAGTCTGTGACGGTGACGGGTCGGCAGATTAGTAGATAGATAGATAGATAGATAGATAGATAGATAGATAGATAGATAGATAGATAGATAGATAGATAGATAGATAGATAGATAGATAGATAGATAGATAGATAGCAGGTGAGTCTGATTGCAGGTTCCTTAACTGCAGATTTCAATGAAGAGTAACCAATCTCCATAGATATTACAACGCACGCGCGCGTGAGCACACACGAAGGGGGGATACACACTGCGAAGGAGAAAGCGTTGTATATCTCACTCCCCCCCCCACCCCCGCCCAGCCCCTGCGTCTTGCTATCACTGGCTTCGCACTACATGTATGTTTATGTATAGATAACGCGCCTTCTTTTACATTTAGCTGGAGGGGCATGTGCAGCTAACGGTACGGCAAAAGAATTCACGGATTAATTGTGTACTTGATACACTTCTGAAAAGAAAAGAAAAGAGCACATAAGCACACCGGGCACATTTCAAGAGAACCGCGGGATGGTGTGACCCTGTATAGACTATTCTTATTTAAAAACATACCGACATGCCAAAGACGCGAATTCAGCGTGGGTGTACAGTACTCGCAATCAAATCATTTGTGAAACCAGTTTTATGTTCGCACGTTTACCGACCGAAGAGTGGTGGGTACTCGTGGTAGGCGGACATCTCCTGGTTCCCTTTCCAGTTGAGCGTGTAGCACATGTACTTGGGCAAGCGAGAGAAGGACTGCACGATCTGCCTGCGACAAGAAGCGAAACACGTGATAGTTCAATTGCCACATGTGGGCTAGCTGGAGTGACTTCACAGGTGAACGCGCCGCCAGGCCCTGACGAAAAAGCTACAGAAGCACTCAAGCCATCTATCTCATGTGCACTGCATGCGAAAGCACTGCGTGCCTGCGTATGATAACTATATGGACATCTGTGCCATTTCGGCGTTCAAGTCACATGGCAATATAACATGACGACACATAATGGCGTCACATGATGACGTCGTGAAGCCCCCATAATATGACGCCGCCGTTTGGCCACATGACTTTCGATAATGACCGCCGTGGACGACATCGGTTTTCTTTTTTTTTTTTTCAGCCGATGAGGCATAGAATGCTTTTGCATTAATAACGGAAGACATGACACAACGAAGACAAGCTGACCATTACCCTGATTGTCCTTGTGTAGTGTTTTGTCACAACTTGACAGCGCGTTCAGTTATGAAGGTGCGCAACGTTGTGATGTTACACGTTGTGACGTACTTCAGCCCATCGCAAGGAGCGCATATGATTAACAAAGCACAAGTAAATCAGAAACATGGCATGCGAGTTCGCATCACATCGTATCGACCGCTCATACCTGTGCACTATGCCTGCAGGCGGCAGAAAGTAAAAAAAAAAGCATAAAGAAGAGTAACAGTTCAGAGGAAATAAAATACAGTTCTACTACCGAAAGGGATTTGCAAGGAAAACATACAGAACAATGGTTCAGTGACATGAGTCCTTCCGTAAACGTAATGCTTGTGGTTATAGAATAATTGAACATACTAACTAGGTGCGGGATCTGTGTTCAAAGGAGATAAAATCAAAATAGATGCACGTTGATGGCTGGCACGTGCGCCGTAATCGTCTAATAAAGGAGGCAATCAAGAAGACACACATCGGAGCTATCGGGCCACCATCAGTTGTCCTGAGCAAGGACAACTGGTGGTGTTGCTTCTTCAAGTGGTGGTGCACACATGCCACGGGGTAACTTGCACACTGGACACACACATCGCAAATAAAGCAACCAGGAGCGCATGGTCATTAGTCGATAAATTAGCGCACAATAGCCCGTGCTTTTGAAGGCGAAGGTTGGTGGAAGGGAGGACTGAGACTTCCCATTCCCCGCTTACGATCTTGCTCCTAGCATTGACGTCAGCAGGGAGGTGCAAAGCCCCACGTGGGCTTGATACTCGAGCCCCACAAGGCGTCAGAGGCGGTTGGCTTACCGAAGCTAGCGGAATCACGCCACGCCACCACCTAGTTCTATACCCCCTCCCCTCCCTATTGTGTATCTGTACCTCAATGCCCGCCATCTTTTCTTTTTGTTCAAACGAGACGTGTGCAAAAAAAAAAAAAGCCCATAGTTTCGGAATGTCTCTCATTCGTCGCTCACTTGTCCTCCAGGATGAACTTGTAATAGTAAAGCGTAGGGTCCTCGATGGTCGTCTGAATGACGTCGGTGGCGTCGAGCGCGATTTCGCCCAGGTTTCCGTCCTGGTCGAGGATCCGGCGGAGCTCCGGAATCTGCGTGAGTAGCGCCGTATGTGACGTCACAGCAAGTGGAGCGCGTGTCCCAACTGCCCAACTAGAACAGCGATCAGTGAAGGTTATTTTGTTGCGAGGCTGAAACGAGATATATCCATCTATCGACTTCATTGAATATGCAGCTGATTTCTTGAGGGACTCGGTATAATCTCTAAAGGAGACAGGGACTGTTATAGGATTTGAACATTCATAGATTTATTGTTACTTATCAGTTACGTCTTGTAGGGCAATGATAAACAAACTTTCTCACCTTATCCTCGGTGAGGTTGCAGAACGTCGGGTACCGCTCGCACAGTTTATCCTTCTTGATCCTGTACAACGGATAAAAGAGCAGTGAAGAGTGAACACTGAAGGAATGGGTTGAATTCATTGCCGTTACTGACTGCGGGTTTCCGGCCTGACAGATTACCAGCCATCTATCCACGCACCGACTTGGTGTGCGTACTATAATACTAGTGCAAGTAGCTTGACTCCATTATCTCCTCTTGTTTCCAGCTGAAATCTCAGCGCAGTTTTTGTATTCAAAATTTCTGTCATTTGCATATATTTAACATGCAGAGGTAAAATGTAACGCGCTTGCTTGTCACCTCTATATTCCAGTTTTCAGACAATGAATTGGCTTTGTGAGCGAAACCTCTGTGTGGGAAGCCTGACACCAAACGGGTCTTTTTTCATGTCATAACGCCATCAATGGCGCCATCGTGACGTCACCCCGTGACCGTACTGTATGGCGTTGCAATTATAGGTGATGTCGCCATCACTTCGTCGTACGACTTTTCGTGCGACGCGCTTATGGTAACGAGACATTTTTTTCAGTTATCCACGGCGACACCAGGTTTTCGACAAGGTCATTTCCAACACTTTGGAGCACGCTTTCGAATGAGACACATAAGACTTTAACTTTAATAATATTTAAAAGCAACAGGATGGTGCCTATGTGCGAGAATTTAATCTCTCTATACATACATACATACATACATACATACATACATACATACATACATACATACATACATACATACATACATACATACATACATACACACACACACAACGTATAACGAGACACCGCTTCGGCAAATGGACTTGTCTTCGCCATGACAGCAAGGAACGAATCAGCGAACACAATTAAGTACACTTGTTGAAGCGTCGTCTCTAGCGACACTCCTTGTCCTGCATCGTTTGAAGTTCGATCCCTTCATCAATTCGCGTTACCAGTTGGTGACGCATACGGAGATGCCGGGAAAGCGCAGCGTCTGCGTGCTCTCGATGAGCACGTCCACCACGGTCGGCCGCCGGAGGAACGAGACCAGCGTGCCCGTGGCTTGGTACAGCAGTCCGGACAGCATCAGCGTACCGACCACGATCCGCAGCACACGGAACTTGAGCCGTAGCCTGCATGGTTAAAGGAAATACGTACTTAACGTCTCACGCCTGTCATATACCTGTAAGAACCGAATGATAACAAGTTTTATATCCGGTTTTGGCAAGTTTAGTCCAGCCCACACATCAGCTGTCGGTCGCGCCCCTCGCTTCTCCGTTGGACTCTCTGGATCATCACCTTCATAAATGTACCACCGACCACCATGTATATTTGTATAATGAATTTCCCACAAATTATTACATAAGCCATTGTGATCTGTCAATAAGGCTGGCACTTCTGAATGCGTGCATGAATGAAGAATGGACTGACTGACTGACTGACTGACTGATCTGAATGAATGAATGAATCTCACTTTTTCTCTGCTGTCCTCATCTCGGCCGCAGAAGGTGTGGCCACTCGCTCCCGCCTGCGGACGACTCCTTCGCTCCGCATATTGTGAAGACCACCGCCGTTTCAACGAACACACCACGTTCTCTTTAGAACTCTTTTGTGGTGAGCAGTGAGTAGAAGCAAAGCACATAAGAAAAACAGCATGGATAACATGAATGACGTGGTAGCGGCGGAAAGCAGCCATGCCGCAGTGTTTCGTGACACTTGAAATTAGATATCGACCGGGCGTCGTCAGCATGCGCGAGACTATATGGTGTGCGCAGGCGCAAAGCTCGTGGGAATGTGACATGTGTCAGGCGGCCGTGCAACATCTCATTTGCATACAGTGCGCGATGTAGGTATTAAATGATATCGACTACATATCTACGTGTCACGCAGCAGTGCTCATAGACCTGCGCGTACACGTTTCGAGGCCAGTTTGGGTTATGGCAGTGACCCGGAGTTCTTTGGGAATGGCTGTGACTATGGCGTGCTTATATCGTGCAACACTCTCTCAAGTGACCGGATTCTAGGCACATAGAGACAGAGTCAACCTTGGGAGAGGGCCTGTTCGGGTTCTAACGTGGATTAACTTGCGTCAAAGTAAATTTGGGGACTGGCCTAGGTCAAGACAATACTGGAAGTGGGCCCATGGGCGTGCACAAAAGGAGGGCCAAGCCCCCCCCCCCCCCCCCCATTACTACAGAAGGGCGAAATTTCTGACGCCATTAAAAAAAAGAAAAAAAAAAGAAAAGTAGCTTTATTTATGTCATTTACAGCTCCCTGTGGTGGGGCGTGACTCAACCCTGCCTCAACCTGCCGGTCTTAGACTCCCACTCTTTAAACATGTCTCTCTAAACAACAGGTTTTTGTGACAGTTCGGATGTGTTCAAGCTTTTTACTTTTCACCTTTTATACGCCCCATGCTCAAGAAAAAACGCAACCGCGCAGCTATGACTTGTTAAATTTAAGCATAAGCGCGAAGTCAGGTACACTAGACTTCACGCTTGGTTTTGTGGGCTGTCTCTTTTCTCGAGAAGGTAACCTCTGCTTTCCACTATCGTCTTTTACTCCGATCTGTTCATCTCAATTAACACACTAAGTCATCCCAATAATTTGATAACATATGTTAGGTTCTCATATGATAGAAAAAATATACATAGACTAGCTGGTCTTTCTATAACAAGACAACGTTCTTCTGCACAGGTAACGAACACACATAGCTAGTGGGGGTTTTAAGAGTTATTACACACACTATAGCTGCTCTACATTCACTGAAATGTGCTCTCTTGAACACCTGATAAAAGAAAAATGGGAAAACTCGGCTAGTGCGAATGTGTTAAAAGAAATGGTGCAGCAAATGGTAATAAGTACCGAGTAATTTTGAAGAGAAATCGAATGTGGGAGTAGTACCTGAAATATGATATGTACAGTCGACAGCAAAAGTTTGCGGTATCCGAAACTTCGGAAAATTTTATATTACCGTTTAGCCTCTGAACACAGCCTCGATGTGAACGTTACACCGTATACATAGGAAGAAAACCTACCCACTGAAAATTTTAAATCGAGGCTATGTTGCGAGGCTAAGCGTTAATACAGGATTTTCCGAAATTTTGGATCCCGCAAACTTTTGCTGTCGACTGTACATACGTGTTACCGATTGTGTAAACGGTACGCAGGAGGGGGAGAGCAGGGGTGGCTACTTGGTCATTGGTTATCTGCAGAAGTTTTTGGGGGGTGTGAGGATCCAAATGGGAAGGGTGTCAGGGGGATGTTGGGGGGGGGGGGGGGGGGGAGTATAAATCCCTGCCTGAAAGTCGGAGCGTGCAAGTTATAACCGCTAAAGTACACTACGTCTTAAAACTTACTAGTCCTTATAACCCGCTATAAGCACTTCAAAAAAAGCCTTCACTAGAGATGCAGGTAACATCCACATTTTATACCAACAGAGATTTTGCCATGAAGTCTGACTTCGCGGCAGCACGAGTTTTTCTCGGTGAGGTGGTTTCGCGGCAAAGAGTCCCCGTATTGCAGTAAAGCCACCTTTTAAAGAGGGTTACATGCGGAAAAATTGCTCTATTTGAAGAAAAATATGTCTATAGAATATAGAACCGGGGAAAATATAGCGCTGACTCGAGAAACCCGGAGTTAGGACCCGCGGAGCCCACTATGAGAACCCGATCTAAAGCACAGTCCATGCTGCTCAACTTGGCATGCATTACGTGCGAACTGACGCCTTATACTCGCACACACTTCATAATTAAACTGGCTCACTGAGCACGCATGAGTGCACATTGCTCGGCCCAGGCTGAGTGACGGACGCCGATTTACTGCACTGTTTCACATTTGAAAACTCCCGCGCATCAACAATGTCCGGTCCCACTATCACTCAAGCAACTGTTATGGATAACCAGGGCAGTTCTAACCGTTTGCTATACTAACTGTTTGTTGTACAGTTTATCGCGCTTTGCAAGCATTAAACGTAAACATGTATAAACTACTGGAAAAAAAAAAAAAGCGCGTTCATACGAACATTTGCAAATCCAATCTATCCAATCCAAGCCAAGCACAGGTTAGCATCGTTGGTTCCGTTTTGTTCTGCTATGATAGCTGTAGTCGCTTTCTGATTATTTCTGATGTTATCCTTTCCATTTGTGGTGTTTTAACCGGCTTTAACCGACTGCAGCGTGCAACATGCTGGTGTCTTGACGTTCGTTGGATTGGGTGGGACTCAATCTGACTCAACCAAATGGCACGTTACGGAGCTCCCGACCCGTGCGCCTTGCTTCAGGAGCTGCTGAAGGCCGCGACGGGAGAACTGCTGACGAGCACGCTCAAGTCGGTAAGCACGCTGTATAACCTGCTCATTCATTTGTTGATTCTACGAATGCGATTTATAAGCAGTATCCACCTGCGATCGTTTGGCGCGCTAGCTTTCCGATGGCAGTGCCATGCAAAAGCATATGGAGGCGGTACCCAATATTTATCGTACATCTAAGGGAGCGGATAATATACCAACAGTTTATTCTCAGTTGTTGACTGCAGTTACGTGACATTATGGCTTTGTATGCACCCTATGACGTAACGTGTTTTTAGACGACGTCATTGTAGATATCTCGCTTTGTAACCGCAAACCCATGAAACGACACCCTTGGTTACTCTGTCGAGTTCGTGGTCGTATCTGCCAACCTGTTGGTATGAGGTCTCCGTTTTCATTTTGTCTTTCAGATCGAAGGCGCGAAGGACTTGGTCATTGAGGAGGACCTCATCTTCCCACTTGATCACATTGCCAGCGCCGGCGTGTTAAAGGTAAACCGATATGTCTCTGTATCCGAAAGTGTCATTTGACGCCTGCAAAATATATCCAACGACTTGTTCGTTTTGCCGGGCTGATTGCCTGTATTGTGTACTTGGCTGACATCAAGAACAAAAAATAATGAAATCGAAGCCGTTATTGATCGTTAATGACGCGACACAATAATACTTTCTTGTGGGCAAAGAGGTGGGTAATATCGCTTTAATAAAAATTTTAGCAACTCCATCGCTCATCCTCGGAAAAAAATCCGCGTCCAAAATCAGTCCATGATGATGAAAATGTAGCAATCTAATATGTAAACCGCTGAAACCGTGGCAGTTGTAACCCTAAAGCTTCTTCCATTAATGCTGGCAATGGCTGTCATTTCATGTTTTAAACTGAACCTTTCAGTGCACTGAGCGCGGTATGACAAAGTTGTTCTGCGGAAATCCGCAAGGTAAAGGAAGGTTCATAAAAGGCAATATTTGTCATCTACATATGCATGCTCAAGGTTGACCCCACCCCATTATTTGGGGGGCTAAAAGGTTCTCTGTAGCTCACCCCTCAACCTCCTCAGCGCCGCAGGAGCAGCGTCGGCTGATCCAGCGAGCACATGGAGTGGCGCGAGCCAATGGGGCCCTGAACTAAGGGCTCCACCCTACGAGGAAGATCCCTCTTTTCATTCAAATAAATGTTTGCTCTCTCTCTCTCTCTCTCCAAACTCCCTCTCACTGAGGCCATAAAGCACAGTGTAATGTAAAGGTATGGGGCAGATTTGGAAGGTTCTCCCCCCTCCTGGGGCGATAATGATAAAATGGGAAGGGGGGGAACACCCCCTGTGCACATGCCTATGGTCATCTACTTCATAGCTTGGTACTACAAACAAGTGGATGGCACATTTTCCCATTCACTTACTCATAGTGTATGCCTTTTTGCTCCATGTTATTTTTTAATGCAGTTATGACATATGTTTTTCCTATATACTACACCTCCAGCAGCATTGTCAGGTTGTTCTGGCCCTTACAAACTGCCACTTCTTACCTGTGCAGAGGACTTGCAGTGTGGAAAAAATCTACAAGTTGGAAACTACTGCACCACCTGCCACCAATAAACAGTAAGGAAATGCTTCATAAGTAGTGTTGCTTTAATTGTTCTGGTGCTGTTGTTTCAAAGGTTGTGAGAAATTACAGGCAGTGACAACTTAAGCATGCACTGCAGTGACAATTTGGTTTGCTAATTCAGGCATATTGACTAGTTCAGTGGGCATTCCATTACGCAAATAAATAACGGAAACAATGCAGTAAACCTTGGTGTTCTTGTTTTCCTTCCGTTGTCTGTGCTGTAATGTTATGCTGGCCAGACCACCAGGAAGGCTCCTTCTGTGTCACTGGACCTGGCATAGAATGTGTGATTTGTTTCAGATGTGCCTACCTTGTGAGGTCAACAATAGCAAACATGAAAACGATAGCCAACCACATCACGTACCACAGGCAGAACAAGAAGGAATGCAAGTATTACATCATCTGTATCCCCAGAAAGGCAGGTAACTTGCATTCTCTTCATACAAACTGATGTCGCGAGTAGCTGACAAAGGGAACAAAACATTATTAAGGCAAACTTGTTCTCTTCGTAACGACAGTTTATTTAATTAAAGGGGCCCCTCAGGAGGGTTGGGCACCATAAACAGCCAAGCACTACGCAATGGGAGCTTTATGCTATGCAACGCTGGCCTGTGCTGTTGACAGGATAGCATTACTTGCTGAACCGTGTCCTCACAACATTTCATTTGCCTTGGATACTAGTGCGCCCCTTTTAGGGATTCTTGTGTTAGCATTGGAGCGGTGCATGATGACCGTTCACTAATTTCTTGTGTGTAGCCAAAATCATCAGCTGGGACTGGTGAGTGGTTCTTTGGGGTATGAGGGACATCAGGTGTGTATAGACTGTTGCCGTCATGCCAGTGTGGTAATACTGTAGTTAGAGTGCTTGGCTATTTACTCGAAATATGCGGATTCAATCCCAGCCACGATGGTCACATGTCAACGAAGGCAGAATGCCCGGCACCTCAGTACTGTGTAACGTATCACGTTAAAGAGCCCGAGGTGGTTAAAACTTTTGAAAGCCTTCTACTATGGCATGTCTCATAACCGTATTGTGAGTTTGAACTGAAAAACCTTAGCTGTTGCTGTGCTGTTATGGAAGTAGCGACTGTTGTTGCCCATTGTGCCCATTAGTAAGCGAGATGGCAGGCTCGTGATTGAGCTCATTCATTTTTAGCCATATCTTCCTCTATATTGCCATGGCTTTCTCATTGCGTGAGTTTTATAATGTCCTCTGTTTCCACTGGAAAGGCCATGTATGCATGCAAACATATGCATGAAAGTGATGGCATCCCATGTTCTTGCTCACAACTGCAGGCCCATGTCTGCGAGCAGACACTAGAAAGCGAAGGGGTTTTTGGCTACGTGAAGCTGTTGGAGTATCCACTGGGCCTCATTCCATTGGACACTGATCTTTTCTCACTGGAACTACCTGGTTTTTTCAGCACCTTTTTTATCGTGAGTAGGTGCTACTGTCCTTGAACAGGGCATTGTATGTGAGCACATGTAAGCAAGCCACCATTGTTTTACTTGGTTCATGCTAAGTTGTATTAATCTGATTATCTGATGTCTAAGCAATGTAATTCAGCACTTGAAACTGTGATAATGTCTAATTTGATGTCATAGCAGTTTAGAACCTGTAGACTCACTCCTCGAGGCAATCGCTCTATCACTAGGTAGAGCGATTTGCCCTACCTAGTGATACAGCAGATTCTTCAAAACTTGCTATTTGAAGAATAAAAGGGAAACATCTGTGGGCGGCGGCTACTGGCATCATAGAGAGATTTGAAAGGGGAGGCCGAAAAAGCTGAACCTAAGAGCTTTAGAGCCTTTTCTCAACTTCTTCTTCTTTTTTTTTTATTCTTTTGTATGTTTAGGATGGCGACTGTGCTTGGACAAGTTGTGTGGCACAATCCATTCTTCAGCTGGAAAGCTTGTGTGGTCCCATTGGCCACATTTACGCTCAAGGAAACTGTGCGGAGGTAACATATTTGCGTACATTTTTATTTTTACCCATAATAAATGAACCATAATCTTCAGCCTTTGCAGTAAGACACAGATATTTTCTGGTGGTACTTTGTTTTTCATGCACTCTGTGCCTGTGAGAATGAGAGAATTTCATACGCATGCATTTTAGACATCAGGTTAGTTGCCGCCAAGATTTAGGATTACAATTCTTTTAGCCTTTAGCTTGAGCTGCAACCACCGACGTTTGCAATTAATGGTGAAATGCTAGCTCTATTTAGTGTTGGCTGGCCAAAGAACAGTTTTTACTGTTGTAAAAAAATGACACTGATGCAGCCATTTTGTTAGAACCTCTGACTGCGGAAGTGATTGCTCCCATGCATGCCTGCACTCGTCATTGACCAAAGCGGGAGTCGCCACATGCTGGCTTCCAACATTCAGTTAATATGATATATTTCCTTTTTCCTCGCTTTGTATCTTTCTCAAAACAAGCCACTTTTTACAGGATACTGTACATGCTGCTTAAATACAATGCTAGAGTGAAATTTGAACTTGCACTTCCATGTTGAAGGCTCTATACATCTCCCCTGTAAAATCCAGTTTTAATTGTTTTAAAGGGCATCCGTTACTTTGCACCATGACTTTACCCTTCTTTTGTTGGCAACAGTGGTGATACTGTGGTAATGCGCTCGACTGATAATCCTGAAGACATGAGTTCATTCCAAACTACAGTGGTCACATCTGATTGGTGGCAAAATGCTAGAGACCCGTGTAATGTGAAATGTGAATACACATTGAAAAAACCCCAGGTGGTCGAAATCCACCATTTTGAAATGACTCATATACCTAATCATATTGTTATTTTGGCATGTGAAACTCAAGCAATTATTATTATTCTTTCATCATCATGGCTTTTTGCTTACCGTGACAATTCTTCTTTTGCTGAAAACAGGGTGTACTCAAGGTAATGAAGCTGTTCCCCTCTGACTTCTCTAAACCAAGGGAACCTTCGTTGCCTCGAATTAGTCATCTATTTCTGTTTGACAGAGGTGAGGCACTCTGATGTCATCCACCATTCCTGCTTGCGTGCAGCTATCTATGTCCATGAAGGTACGCTGAGCAACAATCGGTTTTCATTCATCTTACATTTATATTGCAGACATAGACTATGCAAGCGTTCTTCTCACCCAGCTCACTTATTCTGGTCTTCTGGATGAGTACTTTGGTATTAAAAGTGGTAAGTTCCTTTTCTTTATGTGTATGAATTCTTTTTTATTATTATTATTTTGTCTTCATCAACTTGTCCGTCACATTATAGTACAGTTGAACCTCATTACAAGGAATTACAATACAATGAATTATCAGTTATAATGAATTAAATAGTAATAGCATTACAATTAAAACAGTATTATGGATATATACTTATTGCAAATTATGAGATACAACGAAATAATTTCCATTTTATATTTGTTGTAAGGGGGTTCAGCTGTGCCAAATTGGAAAGTAATGTTTACAAAAACAAACTTTGTCGAAGGCAATGTCTTATCAGCATGGATTTATTTTGCAGATTGTTGGTAGAGTGTTACAGACGTCTCTTTATTGACTTTTGTTACAGGGAAAGTGACTTTCGACAAGGCAGTGACGGGGAAAGACCAAGAAATGAGGCTTACCGTTAACAGTACTGACCTGGTTAGTGTTCACAAGATAGACCACTTCACTGTTATTTAATCGTTTTAAGTCAACCTTATCTTTATAATGTATCTCATCTGCTGAAAGTACCAACTATATTTGGAACAGCGCAATAGAATTTTCTTGGTGTCCTCGTGTTGTTCTGTTTATGAGAGGCCTTTTTTTTTTTCTTTTTTTTTTCTTTAGGAAGGTGTTCCTGTCATGGCAGTTAAAACTTTTATTCTTTTTGATGTCCAAAAGCAATGCCTAGCTTTTGGGCATTATTCTTGAGTTGTGGCCTGAAAAAAAAAAAAAAAAAAAAGGGAAATATTGTCATCTATCACACAGCTGCATAAAAGCTGCACACAAAACTAATCTAGATGCTCCAAAAAGCTTCTCAGTCGAGCAGAAATATTCATTAATGTTTAGGAACTTGGTGCAAGATCCAGACATCTTCAGAGCATTCTACATACCATCTGCGCTAATCTGAAAGCTAGAAGATAGCAGAGCGAGGCTGCATCAGTCAACACTGAGAAAGCGCAGCAACAGTGATGATGACAAGGTGGTGCTACAGGAATTCATGGAATTGTCAGTGGCTTGGTAACATGGTGCCTTTTTTAGCTTCATGGTGGATGATAATCTTTTGCTTTTTGCAAAACCTTCTCAACAGTTTTTATTTTTGTATAACCAACCTAATCTGTCACATATGTTGTGTGCTTCTTATAAATGTTACAGGGAGGGCAAGAGAGTAAAACAATATAGTATTCATGATGTCATGTTCCATAGCAATGGCTTGGCTACGAGGACCATCGTTTAGAAAACATTGCATATTATGTTTCGTCACCTGAGGTTTCTCGTTGTTGTGCCTAATGCACAAAAAATTTGCGTTCCTGCATTTCACCTCTCATCTAAATGCAGCTGTTGTGACTGGGATTTGAACCTAGAAACTTGTGCTTAAGGTAAACACAGCCTTTGTGCCTCTGAAAGTGACACTAAAGAAAAAAAGCCTTTTCTCTCGCTACTATAGCATGTTACTCTTCAGCATTGCCAAATAAAGAGCAACCCTTGCTGCAAGAAATACTTGCAGAGCAAGAAAATGTGCAAAAAGGAAATACAGGTGGCAACGCTGCTTTGAAGTTCCCACACCAATTCACTGTGACATCATGGATTTTGGTAGTGTACGCAAAACCTTACATAGCTTTGTCACTAAAAATAAATAATGTTACCTCCAGCGGGTGGCAGAGACTTATTATATAGCAAAGTTCAGGAATTTCTTTAAGCTGAAGTGCCCAAAATACAAAGAAAAGAGACTAATATCTGTCCTATCGTATCGACGTTCGGATGAGGAAATTTTATCATGAAAACTGATAATGAACCTCCGCTGTTTGTTTTAGCTTTTATGGAACTACAGTTGTGAAATTAACTACAGTAGGCCTTTCAGAAAATCATCTGTCAATCTAAACTGGTTTATTGATTCATTTTAGTGTCCCTTGAACCACATTCACAAGGGTCAGAGGTGTTCACAGTTGTAAGTGTACTGCTACAGGTCATGTCTTTGTTTTGGATGGTGCAAGATACTGCATGCTGAATCTTAGTTTATTGTTTGCCCTTCTTGGGGGATCAGCACTGATTGGAATTGGAAGCATTTATTTCACTTGAAATTGTCGTCATTGTACAGGTCTACAGGGAGATCAGAGATGCACATTTTGGAAGTGTCTTTGTGCTACTTAAGGAAAAAGCTCAACAGCTACAATCAAAATACAATGTAAGTCCCACTCCCCTGGATATATTTTTTTTCCTTCTAAACTTAGCAAACCACTCGTATCTTTCTCATGTGCTTGTTTTCACTGCTATGTATGAAGAAAGATATGAAGCTCACCAGGTATTTTGATTGGGTGTTAAGCTTGTGAAAACCTCTATTCAAGAAACCTGCCTATTATGCAGTGGTCAATTTGAAAAATGTAAGAACAGGAGAAAAATATTGCTAGTGTGCATTACAACTCTAGAATGCCATCTGTAATCTGGGAGTAAGGTAACGAAGGCTGCAAATATTACTTATTTACAAGGAATACTGGAGGCCTATGAAGGATCTTGCAGTAGTGGCGGAGAGAAAGGACAACATAAACATGAATGAAACAAGCATTGGTGGAAACTGTGTATGTGTACGAGTCAGAATATTGGGTACTGCTCGGCATGGGTGTGGCAAAAGATTAACATTGTGGTATGGTGTATTGCAGCATGGTACAGGATATTTTAAAAATTAAGACGTGGGTTTTGTTTCCTGTTATGCTTTCATTCTTTTATTCATTCACCCATCTTGTAATTAATTAATTAATTAATTAATTAATCATGACACAGAGATACGGCATTGTGTGAGATGGGGACTACGCTCTTCAAACAAATATGCTTGTACAAGAGCTTTATAGGTACCGGTGAACTGAGCACGGTACGAACTTATGGGAATAGGGGCATTATTATGCTATATCTATACTATACAAATGGACGTTTTTTGATGAAGTGACAAATGCAAAATGGGTTTGGCGCATCTCATTCTCTTTTCCAGGAGAGGCACGGAATGTCTATTGGAGACATGAAGAACTTCGTTGCCAATGAACTGAGGTCCCTGCAACAGCAGCACAGCTCGTTGGCAGTGTGTAAGTGATGCCCTCAACCAAGGGGCTCCTTCAAGGCTACGGCATAAAGATATGCATAAATGCAGTGTGCACTTGAAAAATATGAGTGGTATGCAGTCCTACTTGGGATTGTTTGAACTGCCAGTTTGAGCTAGCATTTTATCTCTTTTTCAGTAATGGTAATTAATACAGTGAAGCTATTATAGGGAGTGCCTGTGTGCAGTTGTTGTTGATGGCTCCCTTTCATATAAACTACTTTTACCATCTTGGGGCCAGTTGGCATCAGCAGGTTATTTCAATGTCCTGTGGTTGTGGCTGTGACTATGACTTGTCTTAAGCTTAGTGCTGTAACATGATGACTAAAGATGGAAAGGCAGGACAAACACTTCTGTCCTGTATTTCCTGTGGTTTCTGTTTTATTTTTTGTCTTTAGTCCTCATGTTTTAGTGCTAAGCTCAAGATTAACTGATTCCGGACTAGGCCAGCTAGCAATCTTGTGACCATGGTCCTCATTTCTTTCTTCGTCTTCTTGCACACCAGAACCACGTTGCCTTAGACACACTGTACCACATTGATGACAGATCTGATGGTATCAAGAATTTTTGCATGCAGGAAGATGTGTAGCATCTAAGAAACCAACTCTTCATATCATTTTTGTAATCGATGTTGACTTCCTCTATTGCTTTGTTTCTTTTCTTCCCTCCATTTTTTTTCTCAGACATTGGGTCGTGTGAAGTTATCAAAAACTCCCGCACCAATTTTGAAGGGCAACTGAGGACAGAGCACAGTAAGCACAATTTTCTTAATAGTCAGTTTGTTCTTGATTTCTTCTTTACAATAATGAAACGTGCCACATTGTTGAACCCCTTCACTGCCAACCCTGAGATTTGGGCAACCACACATGCACAAGCCCTGCCAATCCTGAGCATACTCTTTTTTTTTCTCTCTCTAAATCACTCCCTGCTATTTGCGGGAAAACTATTGTAAAGAAAAAATAATGTGGGCGTGTCCCGCTGCAGAGGCTAGGCCTTTCTGTCCAGATGTGGGAGAGCTAGTGCACATTCCAAAGGACTTAAGTAAAGTTTTGCCATTCCATGCCTTGCCACCTTAGCAGTGGGCATACAAACAAACATAACTTCTACTAAAATTTTGGCGACATATAGAGCACATACTTCTACATCTGCATTGGTTCGCATGTTTTTGTCCATGCTTCACCATTGCAGCCTTGGCGATTCAGTGTGCCATGTGCGCGTTCTGTTTGACAGTGCTCTTTTGTGTGGTGCCTTGTTTTGAAGAACACCACACTAGAAGTGCTTTCTAAACACTTTGGCACAATTAGTGAAAAATTATTTAGTTACTTAGGGAATTGTTAGTTTGCTTATAATCAGTGTAGCTTTTTATTTAATGAGGTAATCCTCAATAAAAGTGATTGCATCACCTGAAGACCACCCAAGCATTGCTAGAACATAGCATTGCCAGAACAAAGTCTGCATACCATGCAAAAAAAAAAAAAGAACCTGGCAGGGAGTGTGGAGCAGTGGGGAAAGGGGGGGAAGAAAGAAAGAACTTGGGGGTGGAAAGGTTAATAGTGCAAGCTCCTTTGTTGACGATGCACCGAAATCACCAGCTTTAGATGTTTCGCTTATTACTGCCAGCAGAACTGGTGCAAATTACAAGTGTCACTGTATACCCACAGTTTCTGACTAAAGGATGCATGTGTGTATGCCAAAGCTCGGACATATTTAATGAAGCATGCTGTAATAAATAGTACCGTGTTTTGTGCCACCCCTTTTATAGACTTGTTTTTCTGTGAACAGTAGTTCTGTAGAAGAGGAGCCTTTTACTGAACGTTTGCTTTGAACGAAATCCCGGAAAAGTAATTGCTTTTCGTGGTCTTACAGGTTTGCTGGAAGGCTTAGAAGTGAGGGAAGGGATGAACTTCATCGAGGAATGCATCAACAGGCAGGTAAGACTAGTGAACAACATGACTCACCTATTTTTCTGTTGTCAGGACTGTAATAATAGTCAACACATGCTCATTTGCTGCATAATCGCCTGCTAAT
The DNA here is from genome assembly GCA_013339685.2 of Hyalomma asiaticum. Lineage (NCBI taxonomy): Eukaryota > Metazoa > Arthropoda > Arachnida > Ixodida > Ixodidae > Hyalomma > Hyalomma asiaticum. The sequence continues at coordinate 48,865,985 of CM023484.1, forward strand.
ATGTAGTGGAAGCTCATTGATCGGAATTTCACAGGGACCACAAATTTGTTCAGATAAAGAGAAAAGCCTTTTTTCTTTTTCTTTTTTTTTAATTGAATGTAGCCCACAGTGATCTAAATCGTAATCCTGGAGCCATTCTTGAGTGTGCCAGATCGAGTCAATCATATGAAAGAGCTGGCAAGCACACATTCTGTATCAGCCTTAATTAACCCTTTCACTGCCACTTTCGAGACAACTCGTGTGACCACACTCGCGCAGGCCCTGCCCATCTAGAGTATACCCATTTTGCCTCTTTAGGTTGCTCCCTGCCACTTGCAGGGCAAGCCTTGCAAAGAAAAATAATGCAGGCATATTCCACCATCTATGGAGAGGACATATAAAAAAAAAAAGATAACTTGCAGTAAAGCTGCAGACAATAGCTAGTGTGCATGTTTCCCCATCCTCATTGGTTCACGTCTCCTTGCCAGAATCTCAGCAGCACAGCCATGGTGAATCGGTTTGCCACATGGGTGCGCTATTTGATGGACGAAAAAAACTCCAGAGCTGAAATTTTTTAAATAAATTGTCGAGAGTGTACTATATTATGAATATGCTCTTGCCAGTCACTAGCTGTTTATTTTAATTTCAGCATATTTTATTCGGGTACATGCAGCCGCTGTTGTATTAGAGTGTTTCTGTATTTCTCAGACGTCAGAACGAAGTCACTCCAAGTATTCACAAAGTACTATTTATGATTCCTCCTTGCACTGAGTACCAAGATATGAGAGTGAGACAGAGACATTAACAGCAGGTGACTCCCTTTCTCGTTCTCATTTCCGAGTGCAAGAAGAAATCACAAACACTCGCAAACCAGCCTAATTCATTGCTCTGCTAAACAAAATATTTGCTTGTTCGTGTTCCTGTATCGCTGCAGCACTCTGCAATAGGCACCCTGCGCCTGCTTTGCCTGCTGTCGCTCACCCAAGATGGCATTCCATCCCAGGAGTACAAGACCCTCACGCAGCAGTTTATGCAGGTGAGCTGTGACAACCTGGCTGCCCGCTTTCACTGCCTCTCGCTTTGTGTGCTTTGCATTGCATTTTATACATTTCACTGAAAGCAGGACTGGGTGTTGAAGGCAAATTATGTACACAAAGTGTGCATTATATTAACAATATGCCACAGTGAACTGCCATTGTCATAAATAGTGTTAATGTTTCTTGGGAATACACTATGCTTAGCTCTTGGTTCCAGGTGGCCTTCTTTGCATGATGTTGTGCCTGTGCACTTTTGTGTGCATACACTTTATGAAGTCTAAGCAGTTTCATGTATTGGGTGGTGTTTAGCCAACATATTTAGTGCTAGAGGGATGAACACACGGTTAGGAGCTTAAGACATGGCAAGGTCATATGCAGACATGACTGGTTGTGTTCATGTGGGAGCAAAAGCACAGCACATATTCATTACTAATATGTACAGGAATTTAGCATTTGTGTGGATTTCGTGGCAAGCAGCTGTAAAAAAAAATTATACATGCATGTTTCTATGGGAGTGCATTTCACAATAGTGGTTAACATTATGCTACAAGGTGAATTACTGCTGCATTCAGCTGGAATGGTGTTGATGTCTGACATTTCCATTTAAGCAGCTTGTTTCTTCTTAAAGGGGCGCTGACACTGAAAATTTTCGTCTGATGTTTTTTTGCTGCAATACGTAGCTGAGGATCTGTTAGCCATAACACGACGCACCATTTGCTCCCGTCGCGTGTCAGATAATTATTTACGGTCTGTTTATTACCCACTAGTTTCAGTTTTGGTTTGGGAGAGCTCAAAAATCGACAAGGCGCCCGGTGCAACTGGCGCCATCTAGCGCTCGCGATGGGGTAAACGAGTTCGACCACGTGAGCACACATAACTGTGACACACTTCCGCATGACAACCGATGCATACTCGTTTTCTTTCGCTTGTCGCACCTCCTGCGCATTGTTGTCGCTGTTGCTGTCATCATTGTTGGGTGGCAACTATTTTCTTGAGGTCTAGTGTCTCCGGCAGTCTACTAACGCAGCCGCAGTGAATAAGCAATAGCGGCTATGACGTCATCATTGCTAGCTGCACTGTCAGAGCTCGGCTGCCATGGTGACGTCGCGGAAGCTGGGAGTCCCCTTCAGGTCACCTTTGCTGTTGTCGATGTCACGATGTACGGCATCTAGCGCTCGATTGCGCATGCGAACTTCAATATTCATTGAGATTTGGTAGATGACGTGTGTATGTCCACGAAAATCGATCCCACAGGCTATCTTAGCAGCGAAATTTTGGTGTCAGTGCCCCTTTAACACAGATAATTTTTGGCATGACATGATGACGACATGGTGTGCAGCCGGATGACATGATATGCTGTTCCTTGTGTAAACACATGACAGTCAGACCAGCCCTATGTGTCACACCTGAATTGATCTCAAAAGCGTCGAAGATTTGCATGGAATGGCATTTGTTCACATTCATTTACAGGCACTTCCGTGCTCCTTCCAAGCAAAAGCATTTACTGTTTATGAGCATCTGGTTGTGTTCTTGTTCTAGAGCCACGGCCATCACCACATGTGGACGTTCCATCTTCTCAAGAAGCTTGGCCTCTGCCAGGATCAGGGAGCAAGCCGAATCGGAGGGGCTGCGGCTTCAGCTATGGCTCCAACCCTCGCCAGCAAAGTGGCAGCAGCCATGGCGTCCCTACCTAGAGCAACACGCTTCAGCGCTATCACCAAAAGGCTCAGTTTGGTGAGACTGCAATAACTTACAGCCATAATACTGTACATATTGTGAATCTGCTTAACTTGATGCCAGAGTATGTCATCTGTCTGACACACGCAGATATTATGATGTTTAACTTATCAGTTTTAGTACTTTACCATCAAGCATATGTCTTTTACACTTATTTGTAATTGCTTTGTTCTTACGAGCATGTTTTATAATACAGAATTATTAGTGCACATCAGTCGTGCCATTCAGTCATATCCTGTAGAGGTAAATATAGTTATTGGAGCTGGTCATAAATAGAAAAATTATTATGAGCAGTGTTATTGGCAAAGTAATAAATTGATGATAACATTTTTCAGTGATGCTTGTAAATTTGTTGAGGATGAAGGAAAAGAGGAAAGACTGAGATTAGCCAGTGCTGAGACCGGCTGGCTATACTGTGTTAAATTAAGCTCTTCTTTTTGCTAATGCTACTGGCAGTTATAAGAATAGTTAGACTTCATAACAAGTGCATTGACACATTTGGGCATAGGTATTGTGCTTTTTAGCCTGGACTCCTCTGGAGGCATATAAAGGCATGGCATGGTGTCTCCACTTTGTAACGTGGTGTTGCAAGCTGCCTACTTATCGTAGCAGGGATGTGTCCTTTTGCTTCACGCTTTACCAATATTTTTTATCGCTGTTTAACTCGCACAAAAGTGACTGCAGTTTTTATTCTTGATTGTATATCTCTTTGCCTTACTGGCAGCACATTTCTGCCTTTAAATTTGTATGCATTCTATACCTCTATGCCAGCACTTTCTTTTTCACATTGCTCCAATGCCTTTACAGTCAGTTACGTATGTAAATATTGCTCCATTAATTTTTTTTTTTTTTACTATGATACACGATCTTCTCCATGCTTGATGCTTAGGAATTTTGAAACAAAGGTACATGAAAAATGATTTATATTAATAATGAAAAAAAAAAAAACGAGCAAACTCATGAATGCATTTAAAGGAAATCTAGTAAGCACAATAAGATTTTCTTTTTTACTCTTGCTCTATAGATGATTAAGTAAAGTGTCATTAATTTTCAATGAAAGCTATCACTTGCAACTTGTGACATTTTACATTGTGTCCACCGAGCTCCGTGTTCCATTTTTGCACCTCTAAGTTCTTCAAGGTAGAAAGCAGATACAGTATTGCTGCTAAATTCTTTACGTCGATAAATAAGCAGAGCACAGGCACTTGTTCGCAGCAAGAGTTCTTGATGCATTGGTCGTGCACAATGTTATGGGGTGTCATCACTTGTGCTGCGTTTTTTGTTTATATTTCTCTGGTATCATGGTGATATGGACGTATACACATGTATATAGGGAATTCTATTAAGTCATATGTGCATAAGTGTGTGCATTGGTGTACAGTGGTGTTCATGTTCCATTCACGTGCTTCTCCCTTTCTCGTTTCCAGATTCCACCAAATGCTGGTGATAGCTACGACTTGAAGAATCCTCGGGACATGGGCTACGTGTTCAGTGGTGCCTACATCCCAGTGGCATCCAGATTGGTGGAACAGGTATGATGTTCTTTGCTGTGTTTCATCTGAACCGTTTGATGATGTTCATTTTTCGGCATTAGCACCTCTCTGGGTAAATATTCCTACAAGCATTTCAGCATGCCCAAAGTGCATATTGAAGCTTGTATCTCAGGAAGCAATTGAAATCACATTAAAGCCATGATAGGCTATACCAGCAAAGCCAAAGGTTTGGCTTTGCTTCGCATTTGTCGCATACTTGTGCATTGATGGTAAGAACTACGATAACCTATCGTTATGGCTTTTAAGGAATGACTGATAACAATATTTATATATGTGATGTAGTAATATTTTGTCTTGATTACGAGTTATACTGTTTAACATAGGTAACATCATGTGTGCACTTACTGTGTTACAGATCCTTTTGAAAGATGGAATTCACGGTTATGAAGATGCCCTGAAACTTCTACCTGGTTCGACCACAACGTACACCAATCCACATTCTAAAGGTGTCAAATGCAAATATACACTTCGTTATATACAATACTATGTACTGGCTGCCAATGCATGTCGATGTGTTCTGTGTGTAGTACAGTGCAGGTAGAGTGTAGTGTGTGTGTCATTGACCACACCTGCTCGCTTGTTTAATTACAGACTCCTACTGTTCCTGTGCACCACTTTACCATATGATTATCCTGTTTGCAGATCCTTCACAGACTAAGATTGTCGTGGTGTACTTTCTGGGAGGCGTGACATTTGCAGAAATTGCTGCACTCCGGCTTTTAGCAAAACTCAAAGGTGAGGCACCAACATGATCACTTGTTTGGGTGCTCCTTTCTTTATACCAGTAGCAGTCATAACAATCACTCGAGATGTGATTCTGAATATGTGGGCCCCTTTGACAGTGGCAGAAGACTATTAATAGCAGTATATGCACAGTTCTTGGTATGCAAAGACATGCAATTCATATTAAGTGAATGTGCATAGTAAAGGTAAAGACATCGCAGGAATATGCTCAGAACACAATGATCGTCCTATTTTGCCGTGTTCAGAACCAAAATGTTGTCTTTTTTGTCCAGTGTAGCTGTAATAATTTTGAGTTGTCACTCAATTCTTAGTCGGCCATCTGCTAAGATTCTTCTAATTTCTCCATTGCTGGAACTAATGCCTTGTAAATGAATTAATGCAGAGTTCAATACCTATTTGGAGCAGGAAGAAATGTTTTTCTACTGAGCTTTCTTGTCAAGAAACTTGCATTGCATTCCTTTGTGACATTGGTCTCCTCCCAGATCAAATGAGTTTTCCCTTTCATGACACAAAGGGTTCCATTCTAACGTTCTGAGGCACTTTACGAAGCACCTAGTTCCTGGCATGTATGTGTGTCAGTATTTGAAACTGCATAAGATGAACAAATCTTGGCTTTAACAAATATTCAAAAGGAATGATTCAACTAGCATTTTCCTGTAACTCTCTGATAAAACCTAGTTGTCACAACAGTGTCAAATTAATGTATGATGGATGTAATTGAGATTAAAAAAAACTAACTTGTTAAGTGACCTCCACTATTTTCTTTAGTGCCCACTGTTTCTCATTTTATAAGAATCTATAATTTGAGCTCTGTTTCTCTTTAATTTTTCAGGCTACCACATATTGGTCGCAACGACGGCTACCGTGAATGGCAACAGCCTACTTGAAAATGTCGTCATGAAGGGGCGATAACAGAGTGTACAGCCAGGAAGGGCCGACATCGTACCGGTTGTAATGGAGCCGTGCACCCCTTTTTAAAACCACAGCATCATTTTCTTTTTTTTACTGAGATCACTCGCCATCTAATCAGGTGTCTGGCACCTCGGTTCTCAGCTGGAACAGCTCTGGAGCACCTCTCGCCGTGAATTTAGCCATTTGTTTGCTGTCTCCTGTTGTTCCTTATCTCCTGCCATAGTGAATGCACTCATTTCTATCACCTGCGTTGCATGGTGTGCCATCGATACTCTTCCCATCATAAGACACCCGTGACTGATTGATTTTGTAAGCACTGAACCCTAGGCAAGTGTGTCTACCTGAACTGTAAAAAAGAAGTTTTAGGTGGAATGAAAAGTGAAGGATGTGTAGTTTTATTGTCATATAAAGAATTCAAACTCTAGGGATGGAATCAACAGCATGCAAAAAAAAAAAAAGATTATTGTGGATATCTTCTTAAGTTCTTCAATAGATGAACTCTGAATGGTTCATTGCACGTTTAGTATTCACACTTCCGTTGGTGTTGTTTACTTGAGTGATTCTTGCAACCAGTATTATTTTCTGTTTTGCCATTTACATAAGGCGATGTGCTCCGCTTCTGTGTCTTGACAAAACCACTTGTGGTGGCTTGTATACCTGTGACGGTGTTGACTTATTGCGTGTTGCAATGCCTTGCGAAGAATGACTCATTGTGAGGGACTGAAACACTGAAAATATCAGTTAAGGCTGTCGTACAACCACGGGTGACAAAAGTTTGAACACCAACCACTGTGGAGACCCATCCCTTGCAGTGTGGGAAAGACTATGAACAAGGTCCAGCGCTGTAGTGCAACTTAAGGAGGAGCATGCTATGGCTGGCCGGGGGCGTGCTGTTTCGGTGCCATTTCACTGTTCCGACGCCTAACTGTGCCATGTCTGTTGGTGAGATGTACAGAAATGCACTGTTATTGGAAGAGGTGTCCTACATTGTGCTTTCCAAGTTCACATTAATCCACAAGAGTGCACATCCACTGTTTTTCCTTTTCGTCATTGAAATTCTCAGTCGCCCGCCCCACTTATCATAGCTAATATGGATCAGTTTGCGTGAAGCTGTCGAGATGTAATTGTGTATTGGTACAAGCAGCCACGTACTCTGCACAGTTTTGTCAGGACATCAGTTTGGTGCTTGCATTACGTACTGGTGTGTCCGCAGTGCATGATGCAGCTGCTTATGTACCACTGTATTATTGTAAACTCAACTGGCTTGGCAGCGTGCATGTGGCTGATCAGTTGTGCACCATTGTTCGCAGCAGGGGCACAGCCAAGATTTTTATCTTGAGGGGCATTGTATATATCATGTACCAATGCTCTAGCTGTACCTTTGGCTGCTGGATGTGCTGAGGATACAATGCGATTGGCCAAGACACCACTAATACACATGACTCGGACATTGCTTATCCTCATCTTTGTCCACAAAAGGGAACACAAGAAAGATGCTAGTGTATGCATGTAGTTCACATCTGCACTGCCATTTAGTCTCTGGAATTTGGTATTTTTATGTACTGTCTGTGAATTTTACACCTTTTAAGACCCACATGTAAGTTACTATACTGACACCTGTGTAGATGCTAGCAGTGCGTGATGTGCTACAGACAACACTGTGATCACAATTTTTGACTGACTGTGCCTAAAGGTATTTTCTTGTGTAGGCATGATATTTGTATTTTGCCAGCCTATTGAGTGCTTGCTACTGCGCCTGGACACCAATGTAAGCTTGATGAGCATGCATGGACAGATGATTCAGTGTTGGAGTTTTTTCAGAAATGAGGTGATCTCGTACGATCAGACAGCCTGCTATTAACAAGACAAATGGTTTGCAGTACTATGATGTAGACAACTGAAATGACAGCCATGCTGCTTGAATCCAATGTTTTGATAAAGGGAGACTGTCCTTCTGTTTGTGCAGATGTGTTTCCATCTTGGAATATTTGTTCCAAGCTGCAGGTTGAAATTTTGCCTGTTCATGTATTGTTGATCAAACCACAGGCTGAAGTTTCAAGACTCAAACAGGCAACGTGATGATATTGGAGTGACGTGGCGCTGTGTTTCATGCCAACTGCATTTAGGTAACTAACAACCACTTTTGCACATGTAATAGACCAGATGCTTCTTGCCAGTACCACACATACAAACATGCACCATTCCCGCTCACCAATTATTGTATGTAAACACTGACACCTCTTTCTAATGACTCCAGAAACTTATTTGGTGTTTGAGCTGAGAGGGAGTCACAGCTTGTGGTGTGAACTCCTTCCTCTTTGCAGATCACCAAGTAACTGAACTCGTAGACAAAACCAGCAAGGCTGGAAGTGATGGTTTGTGGTGCTTTGCCCAAATACAATTTGCTTTACAGAAAGTTTGTGTCATTTGTTGGAGGAAAAACACAAAAGCACTGCACATTGACAATTTAAACGCTACTATTGCACGACACCAGGAGTTGAGTTAGAGTAGGCAATTTGCAGAATTAGCCTTCAGTGCCCATTATCTGCATTTCAAGATACTGCTGTAAACTTTGATGATGAGATAGTGTTCCACAAACACTAATATGTTCATGAGAAACAAAACCTGTACAATGTCTTGCCATATTGTCTGCTGATCTAATATGGCTGTGTATTAGTTTTAATTAATAATGAGATTGTTTAGCAGTATAGCTCTCAGAGTAGAGACATTTTTTTTATTTTTGTATACAAATGGTTGATTTTGTGACTCTGTTTGGCCATTTTCAGAGGCCATAATGTTTAGTACTGTGGCTTGTGAGAAATGATATGCACATTGTTGAGATGGAGCTGTCACAGAAAATATGGGAGGGTGCCCTCTGTGGGATTTTGTAGCTGTTACAGTAGATGAATTCAGAGCTGGAGGAAGGGCTGAAGTCTGCTGGTGATGCTTTTATTGTGTGTGTCTTCTTTAGAATACAATGTAAACAATTATCGCGGATAAGAAATGAGCTAAGCATAAATGGGCACTGTCATGAATTGTATGGCACGATTGCAGGCTGCTACGTCGATCATCTTTTCGTCTTGTTCCAGTTTACAGAGCCCATTCTCCATGATGAAAATGATGTTTCTTGTAATTTACACCTGCATCAGTTTATATGTTCTTTAATGTCCCTTTAAACTTCAACCCATGTTAGCACAGCTGCATGTAATTTATTCTGGTTCATGTTAACCTCAGCTTATAGGGACCACAGATGCCTTTTCTTTAAGTTATTGTAGGCATGAATTATTTGAAGTTGAATAAAGCATGGTTCCAAGCAACGTAAATGGTTCATCATGCGAAAATATTTATGGACCTGGTCATGTTTGAACAAACGTACAAATAGGACTTGCAAACATATGTGCAGGCATGTACATGCTGACTTCCTTTTTGTTTCTTTCTTCTCTCCTTGCATGTTGACTGGTAAGGGATGCCATATCTGAGCAATGCTTAGTGACAGCAGCTGAGTCACTAATAGCCGCAAGTTTTATTGTCGCTGTACACGAAGTACTCCATATTGATGTTCACAGTCAGACTTGTCTGCACTGGCACACACCAAGCATTTGGTTTAGCAAAAATTGTTATGCAATGTTACCGAATAACACATTTAGAATTGAGAGAATAGCAGGTCATTGCAACCTTGACAGATTTGTATGAATAATTGGAGATTTGACGTATTTACTCTGTTATGTCAGGCTTGGTCTGCTTGTTGTTTAGGAGCAGAGTGGATGGTTGCAGCTAGGCTTTTTGCCAAGCGCTGTCGCTGTATATTGGACAGCAATAGAATGCAAAGAAGCTCTTCTGTTATGGTTTCGTTAGACGTTTAAAGTCTTGGGCAGAACTAATTCAGGGCTCTTCACTAAGTGATCTCTCTCAGCCAGGTTCAGGTATCAGGGTCCTACAATTACAAATTTTTTGTGCTATTGTATGCTGTAAATTTAATGATGCAGTCAGAATTTATTCAATTGACACTGGTTAATTTGACCCACTCTTCAACTTGGCCATGTTGAAGTTTTTCAATCCTAAATGCTTTATACTTTTCTTCTAGTATGGGCATTGGTTAAGGTTGCATATGTCATATTGTGCTTTCGTTTCTTAATTCCAAAGAAGAATGCAGGCTCCCTGTAAACAGTGTCGCACGACTGCCTTTTTTTCATTTTGTCATTTGAGGAATACCTAAACCAATCTTTAACACTGTGAAGGCTCTTTGGCACTAGCTGTGTCACTGCCAGTTTTGATAATTGACAGTTTTGAAAAATTTATAGGTAAGCTTTTCTGCAGGGTTTTTCTTGTTTGCCAAAAACTCTTGCTCACTGACTGCTTTCATCGCACTAAATGTGTTTGCCTTATGAATTCTAGCGAAGTGCACGAGCACCACAAAGGTTCTCCAAAAGTTACTCCATGAACGTTCTACCTCATACTTTCCTCGCACCATGCGACCAGGGAAATACTGGTCATTGGCTTCGTTTGAAGCTTTTGTGTGAATCTTGCATGCAAACTAGCATATAGCTTACTTGCTTTCCGTAATTTTACGTCCCAAAAACCAAGATATGAGAGATGCAATAGTGGAGGGCTCCAGAAATTTTGACCACATGGGGTTCTTTAACGTGCCCCGACATCTCGCAGTGCATGGGCCTCGACATGTCACATTCATCGAAATGCAGCGGCCATGGCTGGGACTCGATCCCACGACCTTCACATCCGCAGCAGAGTGCCATAGCTACTAGACCAACGTGGCAGGGCAGCATAACGCTTAGGATAGCATCAGGATCCGAAACATAATCCTGATGTTTACGAACATGTTTTGTATGACCATACTGTGCCAAATAAAAGTTCAAGTCTGCAGAGACAGACTAACTAGTATTTTATTTCAGGGACCGTGTCCCCTTGGTGTGTGTGCATGTGCATATATATGCATAAAAAGTTCAAAAATTTCGAGAGGTTTGAACTCCCCCCTCCTCAATTCCTTTCTGGCTATGCCTCAAACAGTGAAGTGTTCTACTCTAAAAATGTGGCACTTGCTGAATAAGCTAGGACTTGCGAAATGTTGCAAAATATCAAAGGACTGATTAATTGCGAAAATGTTACTGTAAATGCACAGGTAACATATTCTAAGTAACCATGCAACCCGACTAGAAAATACTAAAGGTACGCGAAGTTTGGAAAGTTGTTCTGTAGTGAAGACAAGCCTCACGAAAAAAAAAAAAAAAATGTTTTCCAGAGCGGGGACGAGTCAAGGCAGATGAGAAATGTCTCGACTGCGCCTGAATGTTATCAATGCAGTGGAAACAAACATTTTGGCACAAGTGGACATGTGCAGGCTTTTCTCTTCGATTGACACTTCACGAACTGCGCCCCAGGGTGGTTCGACATTCGTTCGACAACTTTCATACAAAAGGGCGCCCACTGATCACTGGCGTTCTAAGATTGTCGGCATTCGTTTCGGAATGCTTCGTACTTTCTGGTGGCGAACGAGTAGCAACGCAGTACGCTTTGTTGCTCTATTTTATGCTTCATTAATATTGTACTCTATTTGTATTTATTCCTGTGTGTGCGTCCGGGGATTTTCCCGCCCTTTGTTACGTTCAGTCGGGGCAGAATTAAAAACAGAGGACTCCTCACAACGAAACTGTGTGCACAGCGCTGCTTGCTGTTGCGTATGCAACGACGCAGTAAGGCGGGTGAGGTGGGGAAAAACGAAACGTTCCCAAAACGTTCGCAGTCGTGGAGTAGGGAGGTAGTGGAGGCAAGAGTAGGCGGAAGACGTACAACACATGAAACGGCATAACTCATGCGCTCTGAAAAGTAGTTCCCGCTTTCGACGCCGACATATCGTTCTTTTTATACAACCACTATTACTGAGAACAATATTTGGCAATATAAAGCTTTTTTCTAGCTCTGCAGCGGGAGTGCAGCACTAAGCGTTCATAAACATATAAGTACCGTAGCGTTCCTCGAAGGCGCAGTGATACCATGCAAGGCCTGTGGCGGCGGCCGTCATCAGGATGATTACCTGTGTGAATATGGCGGTTGCGAGTGCGCAAAATAACACGGACACTGTGAAGCCCAAGCACGGGAAGGTTATTTTGTTACTAGAGAACTGTATACTGCCGCCGGATAGATTACTTTCAACCCCATCAAACGCCGACGGATTGGATAGCAACGCCGAGACCGACCTGAGGATACTGGGATGTGAGCTCATTCAAACGTCCGGCAAGCTGCTAAGGCTACCTCAGGTGAGATGTTCGACGTCGCTTTTGGTCTTACCTGGTGTTTACATAGCTGCGGCTCGAGAGTGTATCATTGGTATCATTGCCAAATGCGTTTCACGCCTTTCAGTCGCGAAAGTATAGTTATTCTCGACGATCATTGCTAAGCCTAACGAGTTGGACTGCGACCTTGTGTCGCAAGCGGATCGCGTTCCGTTCCCGTCTCTTTAAGATCGCGGGTGGAGACAAGTGCGTTGAGGTTTCGATAGTGACTCATTGACGGCCGTCTTTTTATTCGCAAAAACGTCTCTCTCTTTGCCTTGATCGCGGTACACGAGCTTAAAAAAAGCGACGTATGGGGTTACCTGCGGCCCTAGCCATACTTCCGCCAGGACGTTGGCCCTGCGTTTTCCGAACGACGCAGCGGTCGGTTGTTTACGGCGATAAAGTAACTCTGATCTATGAACGTCATGAGTTCGCGCCTGTGGGAGTAACTTAAAACGCGAGATTCGCTTCTTTTCTTTCCCCCTTCCTTTCTCTCTTGTGTCTGCCATCTTTATCCGAAACCCGGAAACAAAATAGCAAAAGGACCGCCGGTGGCGGAATAGTTTGGTAGCTACGTAGGCGTCCTAGATAACGAGGGTTTTTTTTTCTTTTTTTTTCCTTTGTAGGTTGCGATGGCGACTGGTCAAGTGCTGTTTCATAGGTTCTATTTTTCCAAGTCTTTCGTCCGTCACAGCATGGAGGTAAGGCACCACGAGGGGAAAAAAAAAAAAAATGCACGTGGTTGCTTGCATGAATCCGTGTCAGTTCCGTTAAAACGCGGATATTAACTCACATAGGGTATCCGTGATGCTGGTTGTGCTAAAAAGACCTTGTGTTTCTTCAGATCGTGGCCATGGCATGCATAACGCTAGCGTCCAAAATCGAAGAGGCACCCAGGAGAATAAGAGATGTGGTCAACATCTTCCACCACATAAAGCAAGTCAAGGGAGCAAAGTAAGTGCGCCTTCACCTACTTGGTTGCCGCAAGAACTGACCATTTGCAAAAATCTGTAAGTTGGCTTTCCCACAAGGCTGCTTCCCAGCCAAAAACTCTCGTCTACAGATTGCTTTCCTGCTCTGAGCGCATTCACGTCTGCACATCCCATCCGACTTGCAGAAGCCCCACAAAAGCTTCTCAGGAATTTTGCGGGGAGTGAGACAGGGGCAGAAGCGAAAGAAAGGAAAGGCGGAGATGGACGCTGAACGGGATGAATGGCGTGACGAATGTGTACATGTGCACGCTTTTCTAGAACATGAAAGCAACCTGTGCACGAGAGTTTTTGGCTGGGAAAATCCAGGTGGCGCTCACTATTTTGCAAATGGTCAACTGCTGTAACAGTAAGCAGTTCGGAAAAATGGGTGTAGCACTAGATAGGCTTTTAGTTTCATTGTATGGGGGGCTGCCAAATTTTTGCATAATTTAGTTCTCAATTTCGTACGTTGTGACCGCAGTGATAAACAAAAATGTCGTTGATCATAGAATGATTCTTGGATGCTGTGGTCCCCTGGATCCTGATGCACTAAACACTCCCCTAGATCTATACAAGACAGCTGTACTTCGCACTACCCTGCTTTAAATGTTTGTGTGTGTGTATGTATATACTTATGTAGTTTCGGTAAGGCGCTAGAGGTTCTAAATCCTATCACCACAATATAAGCAGGCAAGCAAGGTCACTAGACGAATGTATCCAAACAGCAGTTTTCGTGTGGTGTGCATAACACCATTCGTTTAGTTATATATACAAAAAGGCAAAGGCAAAAGCCCAGTATCATAAATTGTAAACACATTTTTAAAATAGTCTACATTAAAATGCAAATTATTTGAAACTTGTTCCATCGCAGCATTCAATTCTAGGTTCATCTGTGTTTGTGACGCTTGTCTTAATTCAGACTTCAAACTGTGTCATGTTAGGCACCATTTAACAGTGTGACTGTATGTCACACTTGGTACATTTAAGTGTAATAGGCATTCTTGTCAATCATTTTTTGTTTAACATTTAAGTTTTTACTGACTTCGCTAGTGTCAATAAAACTAGGAACTGGCCGTTCATTAGAGGATTTGAAGGAGGCAGCTGTAAAAGAGAGCCTAGGCTGTGTAAGCTCGAATGATGCATTTAGACTGACAGAAAGTTAACTAGCTGATAGGAAGTTAACTGATAGGAAGTAGTCACACTAGAAGGTAGAGCATGCAGGCACAGGACGCAGGAGTGTAGCCTGTTTCTGTTTGTGTCAGTGTCTGCAGACGCTGCCTTCTTTTATACCATACATGTTGCCAGGCTTGTCCTAGGGTGCTTTTTAAATGTTATAGGGATGTTGACTTTGCTTTATGTGTTTTGACGCAGTGCTGCACTTTCGTTGTGTGCAGAACCATACAACCACTCATTCTAGACCAGAATTACATTAACCTCAAGAACCAAGTGATAAAGGCTGAGAGAAGGGTGCTGAAGGAGCTTGGCTTCTGTGTCCACGTCAAGCACCCACACAAGGTGAGGCCGATTTGGTGTGCTCTTGTTTTAGCAGCTAGTACTGCACGGGGAACTGTGTGACGCACATTTCTGGTGTGCTGTGGGATATCTGCCTGCCAAACGGCCTGTTTGGGGACAGGGGTAGCAAGTCAAGAAACGCGTTTTGTATGTACATGCCCATAGGCTCTCACAAAATGGGGCTGGAGGTGCATGCACCATTGCCTGGCAGCACTTATGCACGATGTTGCATTAGCAAGAAGCTCAGTAGTGCAAGCTGCTTGATTTATTTCCAGTAGGCCATGGTGTGCTGCCTATATGATTGACCACAGTCGCAACGCTATGCACAGGAACTTAAGCCAAGCTTGTTTCCCAGTTGCCATCCATAAAACAGTTGTACAAACAAACAGTTTCACGAAAGGCAACGAAGATGTACATTCAATTTGCACTGCTCCATATACATGAAATCGGTGGCCTTTTTCAGCGTAAGCGTGACAAGGAGAACACAGTCTGCATTGTAGAATGTATGAGGAGCTAGCATTAACCATGAAGTGCTCAGTGAGGCTGCAGGAAGGAGAGCTAGCTATAAGGAGGCATAGCTTTCTCAAAGCAGTTCATCCATATGTCTTAAACTCGAGGAAAGGGAAGCCCAATTGAATCAGCACCCAGTAAAAAAAAAGGGGGGTGCCAATGGCCTCCCCTGTGTGCATGCCAATGTGCACGTGCTGCTTGTGGCGCAATTCCCTAAGGTCCAAGTTTCTTCTGTCAGTCTGATCTGTTGATCACAGGTAGTGGCACCACATCGAGCAGGTAGAATAGTAACCATTTTGACAGCGTAGGTTGCCTGTCTGGTTGGGTTTGGCTAGTAGAGAACTGGGTGGTATCTCCAACCAGTTTTACTTAAAGGGCCCATGACACCAAAATTTCAAACCCGATATGTTTGTGTTGTTTGGTTGTCGAACATCTGAGGGCACTTGTGGCCAAGTATTAACGGCGAACGTTGTCGTTAAGATATTTTAATATGTATTTAAAGTGACCAGAAGTGCTCATCTGGGTTTGCGGCACCTCGCGACATCGTCACTAGTATGACGTAGTTTGTGGGCCATCTGTGACGTTTCACTTTTGTAAGTTGATATCGTGACGTCACAGAGAGACACGGGCGCGCCGCGCTATGGCCTCCGAGCGTGGCCTCCAAGATCGGCTCTCGCAGCCGATCGCGGAGGCCACGCCAAAAGCCGTATTTTTCTGCTTCCTCTCCGTGTTGGTCCCTCAAGCGTACATTGTACACACGCTATGATGCAAAACGAGTGTGGCGAGCTGGTCTGGCGCTCGCGCTCTCCGCAACGTCACCGAATCTTGAGCTCAAGTGATCAGTGCATGCGCTCACTTCCGACAGCCGCCGCGCTAGCCTCGCGGCGCTAGTTTCTTGCAGTTTTTGGCGCGCGTTTCGAAGCTTCATTAAAACTGAACAAAATTAACGATGCTGTGACTAATTAGACTTCACGCTGGAGAATTTGCCACTCCATGCCATGATTACAGGACACTGTTCTACTCATTAGAACATAAAAGTATCCAACAAAAAAATAGCTGTCATGGGCCCTTTAAATAAAAAAAAAAAAGTTGATACCCAATGTTTCGGAGCCCACTTGGCTTCTTCATCAGATGACTGGGGGTTGCTTTGCTTGCAGCATCATCATTAGCTAGCTCTTGCAGTTGGGTTCATTTGCCAATCTCCATGAGGGCTGTTTTAACAGCAGTGCATACTTTATGCTGAGGTAATGAGTCTTATAGGCTTCTTTGCAGCAAATTTTCTGTCAACTTTGCCTAGGCAGAACAGTTAGCCTTCCTGCTGCAGCATGTCCAGAAGTGTCTTGGAAGTTCTGCCAATAATACTGCACCATGTGGTCTCTTCTTTTCGTGCTTTTAGCTATTTTGTTGAATGGCAGGAAGGCCACAGATCAGCGGAAGCAGCAGGGTTACTGTTGCAGGGACATTACTTTAGGAAAGCATCGTCCCGTGGGTTCAAACACAGAGGCGCCTGCAAGTTGTGCGCGAGGACATCGAAGTGCCAATTCAGCTTTGCTTGAGTGTGAGGCTGACTTGCTTTTTGCATTCTTGCTTTTCGTGTAACTCTTTCTTTACACCCAGTTTCTTTGTATGCCTTAGTCTGTGCTGTACAGCAGTCTCAAACAGGCATTTAGCCACATGGGTAGCATTCATCGTTCTTGGGGTCTTGCCACGATCCTGTGTTCACGCAAAATGAGTGGGGTGTTATAAACTCTGTGCATTTTTTGGCAAAGTAACTAAAGTGCTTGGGGCTTACAAATGCTTGTTTCACACTGCCGGCATCTTTGCTTTTCTACATTTAGAAAGCACTGAACACCATGTTTAGCTACATTTAAGCTTACCTGCTGATCAACGAAGGGGTAGTGTTCAAAATGGCTAACTTGACATGGGGAAAATGCAAATTGTAAAGTGTGTGCCGCAGTAGTACCGTATTTGCACGAATATAACGCGGATTTTTTTCCAATAATTTGCGAGTTAGAAAGGCGCCTCGCGTTATATTCGGGTTCGTCACAAAAATATAGCCCCCCCCCCCCCCCCTTTTTTTTTTCCCTTTAAAAATATTCGTCCTTGAAACACGCGTCGCATGTTCCTTGAACTTGGCGGGTTCGTCGCACCATTGCGCACATTTTATTCCGACTTGCGCTTGCAGTGAACGGGCATGGGGAGGCACCGCTGCGCCGACGCCTGCCGGCCATCTCGGAGCCCCACTGACAGCCAGTACGGAAACGCTCGTGCGTGTCGCAGTCGATGCACGCGCCACTAGGATATGCTGCGTCCATCGCATCGCGCCGCTAGCGCTGCTAGCGCCATGGGGGCCACTGTGACAAACGTGGATAACACCCATTGCTGAATAGGCTTCGCTAGTCGCTCGGTCAGGCTCTGTCGCTCCGCGTTGTGCTGTGTTCGCGCTTGCTTCGGCATTAGCTGTCAAAATGAACCGGCGTAATCAGTATACCGCCGCGTTTAAAAAACGGGCGATCTTGCTGGCCGAAGAGAGGGGAAATTCAAACCGAGTCAACCGTTCGAGGCTGGAGAAGTGCCGTGACCGCATTTTTGAAGCCGCACCGACTCGTAAGGCGTTCCGTGGGCCCAAGACGGGCCGTTTCCCGAAAATCGAGGAGGACCTGGCAGAATTCGTCCGCCAACGTTGCGGCCAGTTTCTCCCTGTTAACGCTGAACTTGTTCAGATTTAGGCAAGGGAGTTTGCACGTGAGGCCGGCGTGCCTCGTGACAGGTTTAAGGCCAGTCGCTCGTGGGTGCAGAAGTTTATGCGTCGCGCTGGATTCTTGCTTCGCCGAAGAACTTCGATTTGCCAGAAGCTCCCGGCCGAGTACGAGGAGAAGCTCATCGAGTTCCAGCGATATGTAATGAAGATGAGAAGAGAAAGGCAGTACCCCGTAGGCCAGATCGGAAATGCCACATCACTCACTGATGCTCGCATGAAGCGAGCATCAGTGAGCGATGTGGCACGGTGGATAAACAATGCCTGGGAGGCTTTGTCGTCAGCAGTAGTTTCGTGGGCATTCCTGAAGTGCTGCCTCTCGAACATTCCGTACGGCACGGACGACGACGCAGTTTTTGCCGACAGCGACAAGGACTCGAGCAGCGAGGAAGAGTAATCGGGCATTTTCCGACGGCTGCAAAGGTCAATAAAGCTTTGCGGGTGACCGCCTTTTGATTGCTGTTTACAGTTGCATCACTTCGCGCTATAATCGTAATATAATTTTTTTTTTTTCATTCGGACCGAAAGTACCCCCCTCGCGTTATATTCGCGGTCGCGTTATTTACGTGCAAATACGGTATTCTTGAGGTACTACTTGCCTGTGGCCCTACCTGATTTTTGTTTGGAGGAGAAAAGGGTGAATAATGCAAGCTGAGGCATGGAGAATGATGCGAGGAGCTGTTCGTTCTGCCTTGCTTGTTTGATCTCTCTTGTTCATTAATAATCATATTGCAGACAGAAATTGATGCATGTCATGTGGTAGAGGCGTGAGCAGCATGAAAAATGTATTCCTCTGCTGGGGGGCGTTAATCTTCATTTGCTGGTATGTGGTAAATCCCTTTTTTCCGAATGAAGCTTTAGTTGTCAAATGCTCACGAACACCGTGCTTTCGCCACTCTCTTGAGAGGCTTCTGAGGGCTTGTGGAATACAGCCTGAAGAGGTTCGTTCTATGCATGGCTGATTCTGAAGCCTGGCTCCGGTTCCAGCCGTACGCAGTTACGTGCACGTGTACGTCCACTTCCCGGAGCGCAATGATCATAGCTACGTTGGGTTCGGGCTGAATAAGGCAACTGGCCAAGCAAAGCATGTAACTCTCTATTGCCTCACAAGCAATAACACAAACACTTTGAGTAGAGAGATAGTGCGCTCTGTGTAAAAGCTAGTAAAACGAAGGATAGGCTTACCCCTCGGCTGATCGGGTGTCGCAGGTCAGGCAGGCTTGTGGCAGGTCCACTGCTGACACGGTCTCGCTGACCTCAGGTCCTTTTATCCCTCCCGTCTCGTTCTGAGAGGAGAGCGTTTTCTCCCTTGCAGAAAGACTGGAACCTGTTCCACGAGGAGGGGTTTGAGGGGTGGCACACGGCACCGCACCCAAAAGGTGGGATGGGACGGAAAGGGCAGTAGGGAGGCATTTGTTACCTACCAGCGCTGTCCCTTCACTTACGTCGCAGCTGCGCACTTGCACCAACATTAAGGGAAGGAAAGGGGTATGCGTGCTCCTTCACAAGCTTGAGATGTACACTTTATGCTCAGCGGTACCGTTTTCAAACCAGTAACATGGCTCACCTTAAATTCATGAAGTTATGTGTAATACATTGTACTGTAGTGTGCAAAGTTATTGAACGGCTGACGTTATTGGAAATCGGATCTGTAAGGGCTGCAAGCAAGCAGTTGGTCTACACTGCTTTATCCTCACATTTTGTATTGCCACTAGAACATATTCCATTGACTGGAATGTGACGCTTCTCACACTTAAAACATCCTTTCATGCTGCTCATGACTGTGCCAAGCCGTAGTAGATGTCGGCTCTTGTGTGAAGGGTGTGTGGGCAATCTGGGAGTGTACCAGGCAGCTTCGTTATGCCATTATTTGGTAGCGACCAAGAGGGTGTCAGGGGGAGGCTTGGATGTAGTTAAGCATGGCAGGTGTTTTTGACAGGTACCGAGAGAAGCCCAAATACCCTGGTGAAAAACATGTGGTCGAAGCCCTCGTCACCGATTCTGCATTTGTCTATAACTCGTGTGTTTGGGATGTTTCAGATTATTGTCACGTTGTTGCAAGTGTTGGACTGTGAGAAGAATATGAAGTTGATGCAGGCAGCATGGTAAGCATCATACGTTATTCTTTCTCTGATTGCTGTTAACAACAAAAGCTCTGTTCTGCTGTTCCACTCAATGCATGTGTAACAGAAGGCCGTGAAATGTTGCATTCTTAGTAAAAAAGGGCTTGAGGGGAGCAGCCAGTTTCTGAAATGCAGTGCTTTGTTCAGGGTTGTTGAGTCATTTTTACATCTGTGTGGAGCCTACTGGTATGGGTTTTAGGCTTCACAAAGTGTAATGCCCAAGTTTGGGATGTGCGCACATTTCACGGCTTTTGAAGCATACTGAGAAGGCGTTCTGCAAGCGTTCGAGCTCTCACTTTGTGTACGTGCGCTCCCCTCATTGAGATGGCGTCCCTCACTAAGCTAGGTAAGCAAAGCCATGGTAGTGATTGTCAGCTGCCTTTCTTTTGCATTCGTCTAAGCTCCATTTTTTGATTTGCTGTTAATTGTTGATGAGTGTAGCCAAGTGCCAACTTGCTGAGTTGCTTATGCTGCCACTACCTATCATTTTGCGTTTGTCGCGGTTTGTTGAGCCATTCTGGTGAAAGCTGCTTGTTGTGCTCTGGTATATTGAACTTTCTTGTGACTCCAAAAGTGCACTCAATTCATGTACATGGTACCATAACATTTTAAGTACTTGTTGCTTTTTCTTTATGTGAGAAAAGAGAAAGATCAATAAAATTGTTTAACAGCCAGGAAACGCGTACTTTGTGTCTGCACATAAGAGATTGCATGCTACCCAGCATTTTTGTCCCCCCTCTGAGGGTAATGTGATCTACCAGATCTTTTTGCGACTATTCATCACCTTTTGCGCGTGTGAAATTGTTTGGGACATGTGGTTGTACGTGAAAGAGAGAATTGAGGTAGAAAATGCACCTGTCTTATTTTTGCTCTGTGTTGCATTTGTGTGCCTTCTGTGTTGTTGTGTGCGTGTCCCCCCTGTGGTGTTGACTGGCATTAATGGGTTGACTTCTGGGTTTTCACCTAACAGAGCTTAGGTGAGCTGACTGAGGTGGTAAGTAGGTGCGATACACCTGAAAGAGAGCCACCCTGCCAGCGGCGTGCCCAACCCACCTGGGAAGAGAGAGAATGCCTGGCACACAACGCGGGTGCTTCCTCCTCTCCCCCGTCCGGGCAGGACGCACTCGGCCGGTGGACTGGGTCCTTCCCCGCCCCTCGCATTCGGGCCCGCCCCCTGTGCCTGGTGTGCATTTGTTTGGTGGCCCTTGTGCTCTGATGCCTCCTCACTTTCTTTGTCGCCACTCCCAACCCACTCAGTGCCCTCTTCCACTTTCTTTGCTTTACCATTAGCCCCAGGGCCATGCCCTGACTTTTGGGGGGAATGGTTGGGTCTTAGGTTGGCATAGCCACAGTTGGCAAGCATTATTGAGCCAGTACAAGGAATGATCAAGCAATCTCAACCCTTGCCCTAAAGCAAGGTAAATGTTCATTATTGTAGTCACAGAAGCTTACTGAACTAGTGTAAAGAAAAGTTTTGACCCAAGACTGTGCTCAAGCTTGACCGTGGTTGGTAAACACTATTGATGCAGCTCTACAGAGAAAAAGCCACACTCGTGCCTTGATGCAGATTATTTTCGATTGTTGTTGCCAAAGCTTGCTATGCTAGGAGATAGAGGAAGGTAGTCTTTACAAACGCATGGCTTGCCTCAGTGTGGATGCTGGCATCCTCACTTGAGATTGTAGTTGAGCTTGGTAAGGTTAAGCAGTTATCAAGACTGGTGGTGAAGTCCATCACAACTTCTTTCTCATTGTGCGGAACAAGGCATTTGTCACAATTACGATGGAGGAGCTAAGCCAGCAGGGTTGAAGGGTTTCTTTTTTTTGACAGCCACATTGTTATCAGAGAGCAGCTAGCTTACTTCAGATTGTAATAAATTAGTAGCAGAGGCTTAGCTATAAGCAAATGTTGAAAGGAGCAGAGAAAGCTTTGTAGCTATGAAGTTACTGAGCTAGTAGTTAAGCAAGCTGCTTCCACCTTTTGTCTTGTTCGCTCAGCCACGAGAGCTGAATGAACAGTTAGTCTTTGAAGTGAGGTAAACACATATGCATTACATGGGAATTGTAGATAAAAGTGCTCACTGAGGTACCTAGCAGCAAGAAAACTCTCTTCACCCTTAGAATACGGAAGTTCAAGGAAAGATAAAAGGCTTGAAGTGATGAAAAAATATTGCAGAAGGAATGTTACTAGAGCCAATGTTTCGACTTGTCTTTGTCAGAGAGGACAAGTTCTTTTGCTGAATCATTGGGCTTAGCAACTTTCCATCTTCTGACAGTTTTTCCATGTCTTCACCTTTGGTGTCCTCATCTTCATGTCTTCATCTCTTCCTTGAATAAATGCTGCAAGTCCCTCTACTGAGCATGATATGGTTTTGCACAGATAGCTATAACGGGGTCTCATGTAAAGAACTGATTGTTGTGAATAAGATTGTAGGCACTGCTGGTCGTGGAACTAGCAGCAGCCAAGGTTGTATTTTAAAATGTGGCATTCCTAGCTCATTATATTAGTTATCTACATGTACTCCTCTGCGTGTTCCATTGTTTTGTGTTCCTCAAAAGAAGCATTAAAATAGAACATGGGTTTATGGAATAATGAAGACTAGCAGTGTTATTGAAGAGTAGGTGTACAACAGTCTCTTGGGCTGGAGCCAGTGTTTCAGGCAGTTGCTTTTTCAGGGTGATATCAACTTGCCATGACAAGTTTCCTTGCTGAAACATTGCCTTCAGTCGAGGTCATCTTGTTGGATTCAGTTCGCCTAATTCGCAGTTAGTGATAACATTATGCTATATATTGTAATGCATCAAACTGAAAAATAAGTTTCTTTATGGAAGGGGCTTTCTTGCTTTTGACTCTTCTTATATTCTTTTTCTTAATCTGTTCAGGCTTAAACGTGGAAATCTGTAAACTTAAGAATGTATGAAGGTGTAAAGAACAGCGATATAGCAGTCTCTAAATAGCCTTGAAACATCACTTTATTTCGTTGCTGTTAAAGGGCCCCTCACCCACCCCGAGGTCGCACATTTTAGTGGCATGGTGCACCAGTCTGCAAGGTATATTTTAGAATGATGTACTATCAGAGTTACAGGTGTTTGATCAACAAAGTGGCCACCACTCGTCTGTCGCTTTTTTCCGCTTCTCTCACCTTAGCCCACCTCCTGTCCATGTTTCTCTGAGCACTACGCAAACGCCATGTCACCAGGAGAGTTCTGTTTGCTGCATTGAACCAGCAAGGCTGTTCTCCCTATGTAGCTGTGCCGTGTTTCTCTTTGTCGTGTGTCACCGCGAGCAAGCACCACACATGTAGGTGTGCCGTCATCCACACTGTCCCCACCAACTTGGAGCTCGTTGCCTGTGAAGAGAAGGGCAAATGGCTTTCAGTTTGAGCTTTAACGTTCTTTCCGTGGCACGTTGGGATGTAACCCATAGCAAGCACGGTGGTGAGTGCGCGGTGTATATTGCATTACACTAGTGGGAATGCGCTTCGAGGACATAGACAAAGGAGACCAGACACACACAGTGCAACTTTCAACTTTATATGCTAACAGTGTATGTTAGCTCAAGGTGACCAGACTGTGAGGGGGAAACAACAGCACTCCAGAATGGGGCAGCAGAGGTGTAAAAAAACAAAGCACTGATGGAATCTTCCCTTGGCCTTTCTGTACTGCGCTAGCTTCGGGCCTGTTCCAACCAACTGGCCTGTTCATAGTCAAATGTTACTAGTGAGGGGCCCTTTAAGCATTGATTGGAATTTTTACAAACATCAGCTTGGTGTTTTTGTTTGAGTACTGAAGATGACCCTGGTTTACCCAGGGGCTGTGAATTCCCGGCTTAGAAAGGTTATGTAATTCTTCTGCTCAATGTTCTTGCCACAATGTTGCTTCCATAGTTGGTGGTGCTGATGTAACAAACTGTGAATGTCTTGCACATGCTCTTGGCTTTTATGTGAGATCATTGCAGTTGTGTAGACTCTGGACGTTTGAGACGCAACATGGTTGATGCATTGTGGTGGTCGCATCAGAGTTGGTACGTATTACAAAGTGCATCATGCTTAACTGTACGCGTCTGGACTATTTCTTTTTTTTTTTCCCCCCTTGTGGCTGTTGGTGGTGAGGCCTCCGTGGCGAATGGGGTGCTCACGAAGAGAGCGGCCTGCACACTGGAGAAGCATTTGTTGCCGTCGCGGATTTGGAACTTTACTGTCCCCCGGAGAGCTTCCCTTGCTTCTCCCAGGGAAGCGTTCCCGAGGTTACCCTCTCCGATGTGCTGCCCTGTGCACTTTCGCGAACGCCCCATCTTAGTTGCCCGCCATGCACTTATTTCTTGTTGCTTGTGCGCCTGGACGCACGGCGTCGACACGCGTGCGCCGGGACAGTGACTGCACGTGAGAACGCTCCTCGGTCGTGGCTCTCTCCCTTTGCCTCCTGTTGATGGCACAAAGGAGCGGGTCACATGTTTTTTTTATGCCACCTGCTCTTTGTTCCTGGTCTTCAACGATAAAGATTGGGTGGTGCTCGGACAGCTCACGGCCGCCGTTGGACCCTGCGACGGTCACCAATGGCACTGGACTTATGGACGGACACTGTGGAGTGGCGATGAGCCACCATTGTGTTTTCGGATACAGCATGATTGCTTCATGCCGACGGCCACCATCAACTGTGCTGACAGGGAGAGTCCCCTTCAGGCTCTCCAGGTATGCACATGCTCTCGTATTATTTTTTTTTTGGGAAGCATGGCAGGTTTCGGAGGGGTTGGTGTGATGCTTGAAGCACAGCAGGAGCTTGCTGGGTGGTGTTGTGATCAGTGGCAGGAACAAACTTTTTTCAGTGTGCCTCCCTACGAAGGACTTTGGGGGGGTTGGTGGATTCAGTGACGCCGTTGACGGAATCTTCCCTTGGCGCAAACCAACGGACTGACCGACTGGACTTGGCACTTGGACACTTGTGCGTCTCGACTGTAGCTTCGCCATCCTCTTTCGTCCTGCCTTTGGCAATTTTTTTTGTGGTGTCTTGCTGACTGGAAAGGTGGGTGACCATCCTTGTGGCCTCTTCTATGATACCCCCACAGTTTATTGTTTTATTAGCTCTTTAACATCTCCGGAAAACATTGTGGGAGGTGATCTGCTGGCTTAGTTTTTGTCATGCAAAACAAAAGTGAGACGCCGCAACACTAGCAGGAGCCCCTTCTCGGTATGCTGTTCTTCGCCAATGATGTTCGCTGTTCCCGAAACGTATGGCGCTACTTTTCACCATCGTTTGCGCTCATGATCTGTCTTTCCATGTGCAGGAACTACATGAACGACAGCCTGCGGACAGACATCTTCGTTCGGTACAGTCCCGAGACGATAGCCTGTGCCTGCATTTACCTCAGCGCAAGATTGCTACAGGTGAGAGCTCTATCTCACAGCAGTGCTGCCATCTCTCAAAGGAAGTGCATTGCATTTATAGTCAGCACATTGAGTTTGCCAAAAGCTTGAGCTTGTTGCATTTTTGTTTCTGTTGCAGATTCCCCTGCCCAACCAGCCTCCGTGGTACGCAGTCTTTAACGTTCAGGAGGAGGACATTCAGGACACCTGCAGGAGGATTCTGGGCATCTACTGTAGAAAGGTGTGTTATTTTTTTTATTTAACATGTGAAGGCAACTGAATTTCGCGGGAATTATTTGTCAATGGGCTTCAGCTGCACAGTGCTGCAAAAGACTCCATGTTGCTGCAAGCATTTGTTTTGGCGACTATTCGAGTCTTTACAGTAATCATGTTTATTAGCATAAGGAGCAGTATTTAATCGTAAGTTTATTTTTTCATCTGCCTGTAGCAGTTTTTGTGGTAAAACATGTCACTGAGACTGTATTTGTACTGCAGGCTATTGTTGACTCAATATGAAATTTTTTTATTCATGCACTACCTGCCAGATCTGAGTGGCGGCTTTAGGTTTATATAAGCGCCTAAATTGGTGCAGTAGGGAGTTGCAATTATTGTGGAGCAATTTGGATCGTGGTCGAACTATGTGCAGTTGACTGAATAGGGGATGTTGACTTGTGGTTGGTGGTCACCGACGTTCCTTTCATGGAAATAACTTTAGTTAAGTAGTTTCCTTATGGCCAGGATTGGTGTCATACCTTCAAAACGTAGTCTGCTTTTTTTTTTTTAACTTTAAAAGTAGCTTTCTCAACTGCCTTTTGAGATATCCATTGGTCATCATGGGTCAAAAGACCAAGTGGTTCAGTGGTATGGTGGCCTTGAGATCCTTCATTGGCCATTGGCAACAGCCTTGCTCAGATGAGTTTATAGGAGTCTGAGGCATTTTTTTCAACCGCGTGCCTGTTGAACGAAGAGCTGGGCAAATGCGCTTCGCAGCATGAGTGATGTCACCTACTGTGCTAACAGCCCGATGCGGAGGCCCTGGAGAAGAAGGTTGAGGAGCTGAAGAAGGCGCACCTGGAAGCCAAGCTGCGCGCCAAGCTAGCCGCGGGGATCACGACACCTACTCTTGGCAATGGCGCCAGCTTTTCACCTAGCTCTAGGAACAGTAAGTGTCATGCCACCCTTGTCCTCTGTTTTGTATGTTTGGGGTACTCGAGTACCTTTTGCCTGCTTACGCTTGCTTAAGTCTATTGGGGATGTTAATTGTAGCATGTCTGGAGTTTCTTCGAAGGTTGCTTTTGCGCTTCAGTTGCATTACTGCTTGTGCTTCTGACCCAGAACGTATCTTTCAACTGACACAGAATTCTCTCTTTGGTTATCACGCATGTCTGTGCATCGCCCCCCTTGAGATTTGCAGCTAGATATGCTAGACATGATGTAGAAGCTAGTCCTATTGTGGCAGTTATTTGTCGCACTATTGATCTTATGACTGATTAAGTCAAGTCATTTTCACTGCCTTACCCCTTATTCTGTAAATGTAATGTAAAAGGACTGCTGAAGGCCTGATGCCTTGCACTTATCTAATTTTTGGCCATTGCCTTGACAGAATGGGCAGTTGATCGGATAAATTTCTGCATGTTGCTTGATTTTGGTGTGATTGACCGTATTGTTCTTTCTTATTAAACAGATTCACCGCGGCAGTCACCTGTGCTAGACTCGACGACGAAGAAGAAGGAGGAAGCAAAGCCTGCAGTTGAGCGAAGTCCGAGGTATGTGAAGTTCTATTAGGTGCTCTGTGGAGTGAGGGTAGCTGCTCATAATGATCCCTAATGCTAGGAAGGGTGTCATGCCAATGGGAAACAGTATATACACATGCCACATACTAAAGATTGCCTGGTGCGTTTACAAAATAAATCTCTGCAAAAGGTTCATGTAAAAATCTCTTGTGAGGACTTACTCATCATCATAGAGTGAATGTGGAATCATAGAATCATGATAGAGTACTGGGGCTCCAAGAAACCTCAAGTTAAGAAACCTTTGACTTGGTAACCCATGATTTACAACTAAGCCTTTCTCATGTTCTGTAGAATCATGGTGATATGAATTTCTTGTCACCGCATGAAATATTTCTATCATCCCTAATTCGTGTCATCGAAAATGAGCTAACTTTGCACAAGAAAAGTAAACACGAACTTTTGGTAGGCTTAACTACCATACAGTACAGTTAAGGGGGGACGTGGGTCTTTAAAAATTTTTTTTTATTTTTGGGTCAATGTGAACCAAACTTCACTGTCTTGGCTAGTTTTTCATGCTGATTTCAAATCTGTAATCAGTTTTTTAATGTCTGCTCTGGTTCAAAAGATATGGATGTTTGCAAAAATAATTAATACCCAGTTCTTACGGGGTATTTTAGCAATTAAATTGTGTTAAATCAAAAAAGGAAGTGCATGACCCCATTGCCCAAGACTTGCTCTAGGGGGTGATGCTATTTTTATTCATTTCAAAGCATTCTGTAAGTAAGAAAACAGATGGAACATTTATGCAATTATTTTTAACACTCTTGCCTCATTATTATGCTTAATTGTAATTTATAATATGACCTTGGGATAATAAAAATAGCATCACCCCCCAGATCATTTCAGT
Source organism: Hyalomma asiaticum (assembly GCA_013339685.2). Classification (NCBI taxonomy): domain Eukaryota; kingdom Metazoa; phylum Arthropoda; class Arachnida; order Ixodida; family Ixodidae; genus Hyalomma; species Hyalomma asiaticum. Next base: position 48,894,111 of record CM023484.1, read on the forward strand.
ACGAATAAAATGATACCAACTTTGTTATTCTCACTCAAGAACAACTTGGTAAAAGACCCCGTAAGGCTGAGCGTGGGCAGCAAAAACATCAAACTGAGAAAAACGCATTTGAAGTTTAAGACAAATGTAACTTTGGCTAAAGTGCAGCTACAGGACTAGCAATTATATGTTCTTATAGCTTTATTCTTCACGAGAACGACCATGCTAAATACAAGACCGTACTTTCATAACAAACTAGAAAAATCACGTAATAAAGCCAGGTACCATGCCCAGAATGAGCATCAGAAAGCATACATCTGGCTGGTCAGAGGTCTGTTTCAGTGCCATGCAAGCTGAATGAATATAAAAATAGTACAATAGTGTGGCCTTGCCATAAAAAAAATAATAAAAGTGCACAAAGTTGATGTCTAAAAAGCACACGCCATATTTATTAATTAAATCCAAAACTGCTGTGTTATAATTTGACTCTGAAATGTCAACAGCAGGCAAAGCAAGGGCTGCGCTCAGGGTCCACTGCTGTCTTCTGCAGTTTTGAAAGCCTGCTCATAGTAGCACTAATGCCCTAGAGCTCATTTTTCAGCTCTTAATGCCAGTTTTAAAACTCTCCAGAGCTGCAGGGCATTAACCAATTTACCCGCAGCGCAGCTCAGTCTCCTGGCAATTTGCGCGTTGCCTTGTCAGGTCATGTATAAACGGCTGCCGTTGCTCCATTGTAGATACTATCGATGGCCTTCGCTGCGCGCACTTTGACTTCAACATCGTATAATCTTATCTTAAAGCTATCCTAGCACCTTATCACAAGCGATCTTCGGAGATTAGCAAACCTTTTCGCGCAAGTCGCACGCGTACGACAAAGCACGCAGGCTTTGAACAGATCCCGTGCCCGCCGCTTTCAAGGTCACTTGTTGCGCCGAACTCGAGGCAAGCACAAGCCAAAGAACGTTTTTATCACAACTACGTCCGCAACGATAAGTTCAGCACCACTTTCTCGCCGGCGCCCACTACCATCGCTCAGCAACTTCCGCTTCGTTGCGCACTGCGATGCCGACACACCGAACTTCGCCGCATCTCTCGCGCACTCGGCGGTCCCGTCCACTAAATAATATGCCATATCAATGCTGTTTTGGGTCCCGGTGAAAGCAATGGCAGATGATCTGACGATAAGATGCACCGCAGCGAGGGGGTTAGCGTAGAATGGGCCGCTCCGCACTGTTTCGGCAGCGCGCCCTCGTCCGCGTTCAGCCGTGCGCACCATCAATGCGTTCGTTTTTTTCGTACGCTTGACGGCGCCAACGTGGCCTGTCTAGCCGTGCGTCTTCGGACATGCCAGCAGAAAGCCAGAAAACTGCACGTTGATGTCGTAAACACGAGCGCAGACGACACTGACGAAGCGGCAGCAACCGCGGCGATCGCGAAACAAAAATAGAAAAAAAAATGGCCGCCCCGGACGCACGAGCCAATCAGAGGCGCGAGATGAGGGGCTCGCCCGCGCGCGCGCGCTGTGGCCAATGAGCGATCCGAAACCACCCCTCGGAAAAGCGCGGATAGCGGCCATTCTATCGCAGCGACGCCATTTTGAAACGGCGGAAAATGTGCACAAAGAAAACAGCTTCAAAACAAGCCCAAGATGGCGGCGGCCGGCCGGCTGCCGTGCCCGCGGCGCGCGCGCGAAATTTGAACAAATTTTCGCTTTTTCCGTGCAACTTTCGGCTCCCGTGGCGTCTTGAAAGTACATTTTAGACTATTTCCCGATCGAAATCAGCCTTAATAATTTGAGGGCAGCTGCTCAAAGGTACATAAATGCCTAAAATGCGTTTTTCTCAAAATCGACTTTTTGGCCATTTTTTACTTTTCTAAGACCCGCGTCCCCCCTTAAACCTGCTTATAACGAACCTCCATATAACGAATTCCTGGATATAACGAAGTTTTTCAATTCCCCGCCGTTACTCCATAGAAGCACATGTATTTGAAACCTCTACGTAACGAAGTGGCAGCGGGAGACCCCCTGGAAATAACGAATTTTCTCCGCCGACAACCTAGAGATTTTGCCCCAAATTGCGACACTTTCGCGCGAGCAGCAGCCGGAAGCACCTTCTCCGCTGCAACGGAATGCGAAGCGGCGAAGTCGTGCTTGGCGCGCTCGAAGGCACGGCGGCTGCGAGGCGAGCGTGCGCGAGGCGGCCTGCATCGCCTGCATCCCTCGACCCGGCAATCTTGCCGCCGCGCGCGTGTCCCCCCTCCCCCTCCCCATTTCAAACCGGATCCCGCCGCTTGCTGCAGCTGGCCCTACCCCGCCTCCCGCCAAGCCAGCACCCTCCTTTTCCAGTTGTTGCAGAGCCGCGCCGGCCCGAGAGAGAGAGAATAAAAACAAGTTTTTGTTTGTTTTTTTTTTCTTCAACGCGCTGGCAGCGCCACATTTTGGTTGCTGCGCAAGTATCTGCGCTTCACTTCGCTAACCTGGCACTAGGTGACACCAGTAAAAAAGGGAAGCTGCGCCAACGCCGTGGCTTTCCACATTCCCCGTGTCTTTGTTGCTTTCCTTCGCTACAACGCCATCGTGTTGCAGGCTCTTCGTTTCCGACGCCTCGCGCTTGTCCGAACTTGTGCGAACTGACACGCGTCCACGCATCCAGTGCCTGGTGTTACATTATGAGTGCTTCAACGAAGAAACGCAAGGTATTGACTCTTGAAGACAAAATGGCCATCTTGGACGCCGTTTCCGCAGGCGAAAAAAAGAAGGATGTAGCTGCCAAATTTGGCATCCCAGCTAGTTCCTTGTCCACAATTTTAAGCGCGAAGGATGCGATTCGCAGCGCTGTGCAGCGTGGAACGGACAGCAAGAACAAGAAGTTGAAGTCATCAACATACGCCGACGTCGACAAAGCTGTATTCACGTGGTTTATGGATATGCGGGCACGAAACGTTCCGATCAGCGGCGCTCTTTTGCAGCAAAAAGCCAGGGATTATGCCTGCATCCTGGGCTGCGATAATTTAAAAGGCAGCAACGGGTGGCTTGAGGGATTTAAACGCAGGCACGGGATCGTCGGCAAAGTTATCAGTGGCGAGTCCTCCTCTGCGGATAGCGATGGCACCGACTCGTGGATCCAGCACAAGCTGCCAGGCATTTTGGAGCGCTACGAAGCGTCGGATGTGTACAACGCTGACGAAACGGCGCTTTTCTATGAGTTGCTCCCGAACCGTACTCTTACGCTTAAAGGAGACGTCTGCCACGGCGGTAAGCAGAGCAAGCGTCGCTTGACTGTTTTACTGTGCGTAAATTCAGATGGAAGCGACAAGCGAGTCCCGCTGGTCATCGGCAAAAGCGCCCGACCTAGGTGCTTCAAAGGGACCCACAGGATGCCAGTAAAGTATGTGGCGAACACGAAGGCTTGGATGACGCGTGACATATTCTGTGAGTGGCTGACGGAGTTTGATAGTGACGTCAAGAGGCAAGGTCGCAAGATTTGTCTAATCGTAGACAATTGCACTGCGCACCGTACACAAGGGCTCGAGCTCTCGAACATTGAGCTGCAGTTTTTGCCCGCGAACTGCACATCGCTTATCCAGCCCCTTGATAAAGGAATTATTAATAGTGTGAAGTGCTCGTACCGTCGGCGACTCATCGAAAAACTGCTCCTGAACATTCGTCTGCAGCGAGAAACGAAGATTGACATTGTGCAAGCAGTTGAGATGCTTGAAGCATCCTGGCGAGCAACAAGTGTGGAAATTGTTGCTAACTGCTTTCGCAAGGCCCGTATCTCAAAAGAGCTTCAGGCTGACGAAATCGATACCGGAGAGGAGGAGCCTTCATGCCCGCCCGATCTCGCTGAAGCTTGGAGTTCGCTGCGCACGAATGGAGGAGCCCCGGACGATGTGCAGATTTGTGATTTTTTATATGCGGACAACTGCGCTGTCACAACTGAGGAGATGACAGATGAGGCTCTGGCAGAAACTGCCCGAGACCAGTGTGACGACGGCCAACCTTCGGAGGACGACTCTGCACGCCCTTTGCCCTCCGCGAAGGAGGTGCTGGACGCCATCGACGTTTTGTGCCGCGCCGCGGGCTCGCTGGACGATGATGGAGCAGCATTGTGTTCGTTGATGTCCTACGAACGGTCAGTGCTTCCGTCCATAATGAAGAAGCAGCAAAGCAAGATCACACAGTTTTTTACTGCGAAATAAATGTTTTAGGTGAGCTCTGCCGTCTGTTCACTTTTTGCGTACTTAAGCGTTTCTTTTTCTAATTTACGGGCCGAACCTGCATATAACGAAATCCTCTTTATAACGAAGTTTTTCGGGAATTTGTCAATTTCGTTATATCCAGGTTTAACTGTAAATCCAAAGTGCCTGATTGGTTGCACATTTTTACTAGCAATGTCCAAGGTAGGCCCTGCCTGAATTTAATAAAGCGTTACAGTGGCTTTGCTCATGCTATTGACTTTTATGGTGGTGATGTGGTTATGAGATAGTGAAAAACGCTAGAAAATTAAAGAAGCTTTAGGCATCTGCAATGCCTGAGCTATACAAAATAGGTTAGATTACACTGAAGCAGCAGAAGTACCTAGGCAATTTTTTTTTTTTTCTTTGTGGACAGTGAAAAAAAAAAGTTGTGGCTGTGCCACAACACTGTTTAGAAAGCCATATCACATTTTCCCCACCACTGAGCGCTTTTATCTTGGGATTGCTGGAAAAAAAGTTCCTGGCCCTCCTCACCTACGATTGTAGTGTTAAAAAAAATGCAAAAAGAGCAGTGGCCAGTCCAAGTTAGTGACATGTGCGCCAGCATGCAGTGAGGCACCTACAGCAGCTATGCACCGCTGCTGCCTTGAACTGCTCACCTGCCAGGTGTTTTTGTGAAGGATTCATTGAGCTCATACTTCTTTATTTGCGTCGTGTTTGTAAGCTATGATCCGCACAGTCTGGCTTGCTTGTGGCAGTGGTTTGTGCATTTGTGTCCCTACCATGGACTCAAAAATCGAGGCCAAACGATGGCATATCCTTTACAGGGTGGTTCGCCTGCGGCTTTTCCAAAAAATGCATAGTCTCAAAATTTCACTCAACTGTAACTGTATCGTTGAGATCCTACTGCACAACCTCATTGCCTGCATACACAGCAGGACGGTTTGCTCATTGTCAGGTGCTGTCAGGGGTAATGCTGCTTGTTTCTGTGGTTCTCGGAAATACCTAATCAACTCCTTCATGCTTGTGCAGAATATAATGCTGCCAACCTCACTGACAACGCTCCACTCTGTTCTGGTGTCGCGCGGCAGGAGTTGTTGACTCTGTTCCTTTGCTGTGGCCTGCCCAGGGTGGATCGCACTGCCTCTAACCACATTCCCGGAACGGGGACCAAGCGGAAAGCCAGCCCGTCTTCACCGTCCTCTCCAGTGCGCAGCCGCAAGGAGACCTCTCGGCACGGCCACTCAAGCTCGTCGAGCAACGGCAGCAGCCCTCCTTCCTTGGCGGCCCCTCCTCGAGGAGGGCGCACTCCACCTCGGAGCTACAAGGATTCAGGCTCGGGGTTGAGCAGCAGTCCCATCAGGTAGGCTGGGCCGATTCTTTCGTCTTCTTCAAATGGGCGTATCGCAGTGGTGTCATTTCCTTCGTTCTACTTTTTCTGTCCGCTGGGGGGGCCTCTTTGATGAGATGTTTAGAAAATTCACTTTAAATGGGTGATCTTTAACAGTGTGTTCATTGTTTTGCTATATTCCATGTAGTACATCAGATGCAATGCTTGTGAAGGCCAGTCCATAAAGATAAAGAAAAGGAGAGGTGTATCGTTGTGGCAAACTGATAAATATAAAATACAGTCGCATATTTCTGTTGTTTCTCCAGCAATTTCTTAATTTTATAAGATTTTTTTGGTCAAGCCTGACGAGATCTGTCACCAAGGCATTTATTATGTCTTGCTCGCCTCAAGCAACACACTATTTTTTGGTGGCAGAAGTACACTGCACAGACAAGAAGAGCACTAGCTTTGACAGCATGCATCTGATGTACGAAAAGGAGTATAGGAATATTTTACATGTTCATGTTGGGCAGTAGAAGTCTGTGTCTTTTATGTAAAACTGTCCCTTCCAGTTGTTTCTTTGCACTTGGATTCTGTTTAGCCACGTCTTCGATTTAGTTGACCATTGTGACTGTGCAGGTCCAAGCTTGAAGATGGACGGTCAAAAGACAGCTCCAACTCAAAGCGACACGGTTCTCACAAGCGCAAGCGAAGCGCCTCCTCACGTTCTCGAAGCCGGTCCCCGTCACATCGCCGTGGCGGCAAGAAGAGATCGAACAGTAGCCACCGGTCGTCACGGCACAAGTCGTCACCTAGCCACAGTGAACACAACCACCACCGCCACCGTTCCACGTCTAAAAAGGAGCGCTCCAGGGAAGGCCGTAACCATCGCACAGCCATAACGGCTCGAAGGTGAAAGGTAAAGGTGGCATTAGGCGAGCTACTCTAAAGCGTGTACTGTATTTGCTCAGGTAATGAGCCCACTCCCACTTTCGTCCTTAAAAAAAATTTTTATGCAGGTAACCTCCTCTTATCTTTATTTCGGTGCAATTGCCATTGATGGTTGCAATGTAAAGTAATGTTATACCACTCAAAACAATAAAGAAAAAAGAAAATGAAAGAAGTGCACATGTGCAGTGCTAGCGAAGCTGATGGGCACTTGGCTGGTCTGGGTCTTCATCATCAGGACCACAGTCTTCTTCTTTCGGTCTTGTGTCGTGGTGTCATGTAACATGACGTAGCATGATGTCAAGGCTATACAAGGTTATACCGGTAGATGTGTCCCTTGGTCGCTAGACAAGGTAATATTTTGTGACACGGCAAATTACGAAAAGCTTTCAACAGCTTCACTGTTAAAAAACCAAAAACAGTTAACAGCCATCCTAAACACTGGACTGGATTTTTACTAGCCCATAGATGACTACATTTGCTTGTGAAAGCAGCAAAGATAATCGGTGCAGCATTGAGGTGGCCCTATGAGAACCTGGAACCCAGTTTGGATTGAAATTCTCGACTGCCGTTCCCTGCTTCTTGTAGCTTGCTCGCAATAGAAAAATTTGTTTTGTGCCTGGTAGCAGCTTGCAGCTGAATAAATGGAGCACTTGTGTTTATCAGAGGAGTGCGGCAGTCACTGGGCACCTTTCCCTTCTAAATTGTTGCAACATATGGCCTGTACCAGCGTGTCTACCAACCGGGAAAACCGGGAAAACCGGGAAATCTCAGGGAATACGATTAGTCTGGAAAATCTCAGGGAAAACTCAGGGAATTTGAAGTTCTCTCAGGGAAAATCAGCTCAAGTACGAAAGTCGCGGTAACGCTGGCTCTAACAACGCACCTTGCGATTGAGTTTATAGCGCAACTCGCAGTAATTGAAGGGATGAGTGCTCCCCCGCCCCTTCCTCATCGCTCTCCGTCGCGCGAATCGGCTGCTTTTTTTATTATTGGCTTTGCTTGTCGCGTCTTGTTCTATGTAAAGTCCGCTGTATGTGTCTGGACGCGCTACGGCGTCCAGACACATACAGCGTTGTTATATTGTGCGTTTGCTTGCACGCAGTCTTTTCCACAAATATTGTGGAAAAGACTGTGTGGAGGTAGAGGAGGCGCGGCTACACGAAACTGCGCGCCCTCTCCTTAGGGAGAGGACGCGGCGCTGATTCTACACGCCACGCGGTGACGCGTTGTACCGCGTACGTGTGGTTAGGGCAGTGCGTTTGGGCTTTGCTTTCTTGCGGAGATAAACAGGACTTATTTCTAGCTTGGGCGCTTCGTGCGGTCTGCGGCAACGCCGCTGGGCAACGCCATTTCGTGGTTTCGGTTTCTCAGCGTGATTGCAACGGAGGCGCGTGAAACTTGATGTTTATCTTCATCGGCACAGCACCCCTTTGTGGAGGCGGCGGAAGTTGATTTTCATCTTTATTGGCGTAGCTTTCAGCTAGTTTATTATCGACGCTTATGATCCGAGGGTCGCGGGATCGAATGCCGGCCGCGGCGGATGCATCTTGATGGAGGCGAAATGTTTGAGGCCCGTGTACTGTGCGATGTCAGAGAACCCTGGAAGGTAAAAATTTACGGAGTCCTCCACTACGGCCTCTCATAATCATAGCTGGTTTTGTGACGTAAAAACCCCACAAATCAATCAACTATCGACGCTTACGACGGATTCTTGCTGTTCTTGATTACTGAGTTTACTCTGCCCAAGGCAGCCACACACAGAGAAGATACCGTGTGTGTGCCAACACAGCTGGTTGCTCCAAGATGAGAACAGAGATGCGTTTTATGTGCGCAGACTGCGATAAGGCGCTGTGCGTAGACCCGTTTTTCAAGGAATACCACGTTCTAAAATACTATTGAACAATTTGCGGTATTTGCTCGATTCTACCGCGCCCTCGATTGTGACGCGCACCAGTTTCCCGCGACAAAAAAAAAAAAAAAAAGTGAAACATGGATTGTAGTGCAAACCCATTTTTCGGGACATAGGAAAAAGGGAGACCTTAGTAATCAACCTCTCACGTTAATAAAACCAGATGCCGTACTCGCATAATGAACGCACTCGCATAATAAAAGCACCGCTAACTTTAAACCACTGCAGTAGTTGATCCGCGGCGTCTCGGAAGACGTTCGGCGCGCCGATTCATAGCTCCTGCGTCTCGATGAAACTTCCGCACGTTGCCGGGCATAGCCGCGTGCAAGCGGCGGTAACATCATTTACTCGCAGTGGTGCATTCCTCCGTGCAATCGAAGTTCCCTCACGCCTGCTACCGCGCGCTGCCATGCGTGCTGCGCAGGCTGGGTAAGCCTAAGCATGGTCTAAGCTAAGCCTAAGCATGGTCGGGGCGTGATCTCCGAGATTGCATCGCGGCAATCTCGGACGTCAGGCAGCGCGCACGGGTGAGAGGTTCTGCCTCAGCACGGATATGAGGGAGGAATGCGATGATGAGCCGTTTTGCGTAAGGCGACGGGAAACATCTATTCTCCCGTTACGGCCACCCGCAAACGCTATTGAAAGTTCGCGCCGCTGGGCATCTCGGACTTCGGTTGGCCGCAAAATGGCCAAGCTGACGCGGCGATTATCATCGGCCTACGCGTCATGTGCGTCGTGGCATCGTTGCGTGGGGGACCGGCGGCGACATAGAAACTACAGAAACTACACGCGCCAAGGACCGCCGCGCCGCTAGTGCGTTTTTTCGGCAGTAACCGTTCGGCAGCGCCCGAAGCGCGTATAGGAGGCGGCCATTTTCCTACGCGCCTCGGTATGGTAACGGTGGCGTTCGCGTTCGTTCGCACTCGATTGTAACGCGCATACGATTTTTGGACCCGTTTTATCGAAAAAGAAGTGTGCATCAGATTAGAGTAAATACGGTATAAGTGATGCTGACACCAAAATACAGCTCCTGATTCTTAAAAAAAAAGCAATGTTTTTCCGACCTTACGCACTTCGTACGTTCAAAATCCGCAATTTCACAGATTGACCATCTGGGAAAGCTTATTTCCTTTTGCTTGTTTGATTTTTTTTCGTTTTTCTTTATTTGACCCTCAAAGAGCTCAACATCCTTATTAGTGATGACATTGGGTGACATGGTGCTGACCCGTATCGACATGAAAGAAAGTTATGTGCCACTCAGGGAATTTCGCAAAAATACTCAGGGAGAACCTGGAAATCTCAGGGAATTTGGCATTGTAAACTTGGTAGACACCCTGCCTGTACACAATTACTGGAAACTCCTTGCCCAACAAGCTCTGTTCTGGGCTGACATTTTTCCCAGTCAATTAACAGAAGTATTTGTTATATTTTAAATAATAAACTAGTAACCCTCTAGCTCTGCCACCAGGCCTTCTGAAACTCGTGAATGTGCAGGTGCTGAGGAGGAACCTTAGAACAAATCAAGTGAGCAGCTACGAAGTAGCTTTAAGGGGGGACCCGGCTCTTAGAGACCGAAAATTGGCCAAAAAATCTCATTTTCAGTCTCTTCATTTTTGCATTCCCGACATGTTTCTGCACCTATCTTCAAACTTTGGATCCGCAAAAGTGCACATTTCTTGTGCTATTGTGCTGTAAATATGCGATTCCGCGAACGTTGCCCCTCAAAATTGGGACAAATTGCCTCGATTTTGACCGCGCGTAGCTCGAAAACTACGCACTCGGCCGCCGCCATTTTGGTGTCGTTGGAAAGCCCGCGTTTCTGGCGTTTTTATTCGCTTAGCCACCCTGTGCACACTCCGCGAGCAAGAAAAAGGCTCGCAAACATGGGGCCCAACAAGCGTTGCTATTAGTTAGTCCATAGCACGTGATCCGAACGGCGCGCTCTGGTTGGTCTAAGTGCCGGATTTCCGCGTCGCCATCTTGAGTGAGACTCGGAGCCGCGCCTGGCCAAGCCGCCATTTTGCAGAGGTCGTTTCATTGCGCTTTTGTCGTGTTCGCGCTTATCGCTCACGAAGTTCGTCATGCCTGGCGGGGCGTCGAAGCACCCCACGCTGAATCAGTTCGGGCGGAACGAAGATTGAGATAAGCGCGCGGCGATAACGTCACATCGCGCCGCACCGCCAGACAACAACGCCGTGGCTGAAAACGGCGCGCCCGCTTAGTCGAGTGCGAGACCGTTTCATTTTCTCACACTGGTAGCGTGAGGGTAGATTCGGCGCTCGTAACAGAGGGCATGGCACGGGACATGCATGGCGGCGAGAAAGCTACGATGGAGCGGCTAGCATCGATGCCGGCGACCGCGCGGAAGATCGACAACTTCAGCCGACTAAGTGCCGCGGAAACAGCGACTACGAAAGCTGCGGCGCCGTACACCATCGTCGCCCTCGACGCTGTCAACGATCTCTTCGAGTCTCTGCGTTGCTATTGGTGCCGAGGTGCAGTAAATTTAGCTTGTACGTGGCGATCGCGAGTACGGTCTCGTAAAGTCCCTGGATATTCTTGGGAAAGTACCGTCTTTCTTTTAACTGGAGCCGCCACGCCGAGCACCCTCCTCTCCCACCTTCCACCTCTCTGCTACGCGGGCCGTCGCCCGGGAAATACGCGCGAACCTCTTTCTTTTTTCGCCGTACCCGGCTCTCGCCACTATCCTATCAAGAATGCCATGTCACACTGATAACGAACGTGCTGTGCGTGACATGGCATTCTTGATAGGAAAGTGGCGCGGGCCGGGTTATAGGGCCGGCACCCGCACGGTGGCCGTTTGGGAGAGGATATAGATAAGGTTTGGACACTTGGGAGGGGAGGGTTGGACACTTTGGAGAGGAGGGTTGGACACTTTGGAGAGGAGATGGAGGAGAGTGTCGCTACTTTCTCTATTAAGGGACTTTACGGTCTCGCGGTGAAACTCAGTGTTGTGCGACAACTGCGGCGACATGGAGCTCACATCGCACAGAAGGGTCTCAGAAGTGCAACCCAGAAAAGCAGTCACAAAAAACCACAAGGACTCTGTGCATCCGGATAATGCACTTGGAGTATTCTGAACGGCACTGGGAAGCTTCGCGTAAAGTTCGTGTCAGTAAACACTTTGTCAACCGTTTTTTCTCGTTTTCTCATTATTGCTATTTTGGTGCTTTTGCAGTTTTGGAGGAGCAATATCTTGGGTTATAAATGTGCTATTGCTAAAATTCTTTTTTTGCCAGGATGATAAACTAGTATAGAATGAAGTAAGACTAAATTGCACAGAGTTATTCTGAAGAAAATTTTATAAAAGTAACATTTACGTATTAACGTCCAGCTGGAATTTCTCTTGAATGTTTGACATGCCGTAACTATTGACCAAATGGGTTTAGGACTTCCGTTCTTGTTTTACTGCATACAGTTTTCATTCCTGATCATTATGATATGCTGATTTACCCTGTAACTCACTCAGTTTAGGAAAACTTCTTCCTCCCAAATGGACAGATGAAATGTCTGGTAGTTTAAGAACTACATATTGTATTAAGAAGATAATTGCATATTTGAAATCAGCACACAAATATACATTAACTCAGCAAGTTTCACCAAAATTGATCAAGAATTCTTGAAAAAAGTTGAAAGTGCAGGGTCCCCCCTTAACTTTCAATAAGTAAAAATGGATGCAGTGCGCAGTTCATTGTGTGAAAGCATTTTGAGTTTGTGTTACAGTAGTGGCCAACTGCACCTCAAAAATATTGTAACTAGATGTCAACAGTGTGTATACTTGTCCATCATGTTTGTGTTTGCTGCATATTAACCCACCCCTCTTTTCTTCATCTAGGAGGCCTTGGTGAAAGATCCAGCACTTCATCTGTAAATAACATCACAGTGGGAGAAAGAAGTATCAGCCTCCTCAATCATGTATGAAAGAGAGAATGAATGTGTGTACATAAAATGTAAAATGTTTGTACAAAGAAATGAAGAGCATTTTCTTACAACAAAAGTCTCCTCTGTTTATTTTTCCTTGCTCGAGGGGAAAAAAAAAAAATCTCATTTTAAAACCGTACTACTACTTATATGTACAGATCTGTGGCAGCTTCATAATAAACTCTCCAAGGCAAGAAACAGCACTGGGGCCACAAACGCTGGCCCCAGCCAACGAGATGCCATACTTCAAACTTTAATAATCACACCTATAGTTAATTACACAATCTGCGCACATTTTAAAAACCGTTCAATGGGAACAGATGGAATTTTGTACAGGTGATATTTTGTTTCCCCTCCCAGATGTGTTTAAGTGCCGTCACTTCTTGGTGATTCGCTTGCTTCGTGGCCTTGCGATCGGGCGCTCGCTGTGTGACGAAGCCGTTCCTATGGAGAACAGGTTGCTAGTGGCTGCAGGAGGAGCACCTGAAGATAGAAAGCGTGGACACCTTAGACCAAGGGTTGGATAAACAAAGTCTTGCAATCCTAGAATAGCAAACCCACTGGCAGACTTTTTCAAATGGTACCACTGTGCCACTAGCTGGACCTCTTTTGTAACAGAGGCACTCTAAAGGACAGTTGCTTGTAAAGGGGAATGATAGGTTAAGTTATGTGAGAGTTATAGTGGAGACATGTTTCGTTTAGAGTGATGTGGTCCAAGAAAACTGCTGTCTAGGCAAACTGTATAAACCTTTGCAAAAGCCCATAACCTTCCTTGGTGGTCAGTTTAGTTGTGTTGCACCCATATCAAGGTAAGGGTTCACCCTGCTTATATAAGACGAGGGACAAACTGCTCTGTGGTGTGTAGCAGCTTGTAAAGGGGTTCACCTGTATTTGCATTGCACTTAGAATCTAAAGGGGGGGGGGAGGCGGTCCAAGACGAGGGTTAGCACATAAACCAGCCACTGCAGTCTTCAGTAGTGCTAGACTGATTGCATTAAATGCGTTGGCAAAGAAGCACCACAACTCCATGTTTCCTGCATCAGTGAATAAATTGGACCCTCTGTCACAATATATATCTGATCCATTCTTGCGAGACTACCTTTTTTGTGAAAATTCATGGTAAAGCACCAAAGTGCTAATTCCTAAATATCCATGCTAACACATTTGCTTCCACAGCTGACATTGCGCCAGCTGCGTACAATACGCTTCTTGTTCTCTTTGTGCATTGTTGACAGGTGGCAGCATATCGCAGGCTTTTGTAATAACCAAATCACTATAGCAAGGATAGAGCATTTGTAACATGCAAGAAAACGGAAGTTGAGATGTTGGAGTGGCGGCCTGTCGGGCACTAGAAATGACACCACATCATCTATATTCAGTTTCCTACGTAATGAATACATTTACAGACACACGATGTCTTCTGTTATGCCCCTTTAACGAGATGTGAAGTAAAACTTCCACTTGGATTACATGGGAAAAAAAAAAAAAAAACTGCGGGCTTGGTGCCAAGGTTGGAGAGCACACGATGCAGTCTGCACTTGCTGTGTTACAGTTGTTTCCATTACTTGGGTATGTAATGGAGGCTAGTAAACTTTGCAGAGTTTAAAATACAGGTGGACGAAAACCCAACAGAATTACGATGGGTGAATTTGCACATTGACGTACATCGGCCAAAGCTGTGTGGTAGACATGGCACAGTCATTCCCAGGGCAGCAGTTACAAAACTTTCAGCCCTGCACTTTCCTCTAGTACACTGCCTTACAATGACCATGGAATAAAAGCGATATCCTTACTACAACATAGTTCCGGCTACAACTGTGTGTGAAAACATAGCAAAAACATTAAAGAAATGAACATGAGAGTTAGAACTAGTGAGAATGAAAGCTTACCAAAGTTGAAAGCAGGCTTTGGTGTGGTGTTGGATGCACACTGCGAAGCGCCAAAGTTGAATGCTGGCGCCGATGAGTTGTTGGTTGCGCCAAACTTGAACAGTCCTGGTGCAGCAACACTGGGCTGGGCAGCAGGAGCAGAGGCACTGCTAGAGATGCCGTTGGTCAGGCCATTGGTGGCAGCACCGAACGCGCTCTGAACTTGTGCTGCACCAAACTGGAATCCACCAGGCTGAGCTGCAGACGAAGGTTGGCCCACGGGTGCCGCGCTGGGGAAGAGGGGTGAAGTGGCGCTGGACTGTGGAAAAGCAGGTGTACTGGTTGTGCCAGTCCCAAAGGAGAAGGGTGCCGCACTTGGTGCAGTTGTAGTGGCAGTTGCACCAAACGCAAATGGACTGGCAGCTGCTGTTCCAGAACTGTTCGCTCCAAACACAAACGGTGTGCTGTTTGCTGCCGCTTGCGTGGTGTTTGCTGTTCCAAAGCTGAACGGCTGTGGTGCTGTGGGTGCCGTGTCCTGCTTTTGGACAGGCGTTCCAAATGTGAACGGTGCCCCTGAAAATAACGAGGCAGCCGTCGTCGGTGTTGAAAGCGTAGCTGCAGCAGCGGCTGGTTGCTGCCCTTGCGCACCAAATTTGAATGCTGCACTACTCCCAGATGGGGCAGCGGCAGCACTACTTGCACCAAAAGAAAATCCGGCCTGTGTAGTCGCAGTGGTGCTGCTGGCTGTTGCGGCACCAGCTCCAAATGTGAAACCTCCACTGGCAGGCTGAGTGCTGATACCTGTCAATGTTGTGGCTGGGGCTTGCACAGTTGCTGAGCCAAAGACAGGAACAGCTGAGGTTGTAGTTGCTTTTGCCGTAGCACCAGCACCAAAGGCGAACATGCTTGTGCCAGACCCACTCAACGTCGAAGTTGGCGACTGCAATAATGGTGCCGAAGCTTGCGATGCTTGAAGGCCAGTAGGGGCTGAGGTGCCAAACTTGAACAGCCCCGATGATGGGCTTGTGGCCTGTGTGGTGGTTGCCACAGTAGCAGACGCAGCAGGCCCTCCACTTGAGCCAAACTTGAATGGCTCTGTTGACGACGGTGCAGTGACCAAGAAGCCCTGTGACGTAGTTGGTTTTGCTGCTTGTGTGCTGGAGCCGAATTGGAAAGGCACCGGAGCTGATGAAGTGGCACTTGCCCCAGTAGCGTTCGTGACGGCTTTGAACATGGGTAACGTTGGCGCCGCAGTAGTTGTGGCCGCCGCCGTTCCGAAACACGGTGGCGCCATAGTAACTGAAGGTGTACTTGAAATTGGCTTGTTGCCTCCAAGCGATGGCCCCGAAAAAATAAAGCCCCCAGCGGCTGGTTTTGCAGCATCGGAAGCAGGAGCGGTGACAGAGGCTGATGCCGCGGAGGTTGACACAGACAGTGCAGATGTCTGCGGCAATGGAAGTGATACAGCTACCAAGGTGGTTTGGGTTGGTGATGACTGGGATGTAGCAGCAGTAGCACTAGGAGAGGTAGCTGTGGTGGCTTCTGTAGCTTTTGGGGATGTGAATCTTGCCAAGGCAGCCAATAATGGGTTTGCTGCAGTGGAAGCTGCAGCTGCAGGCAGTGACACTGGCGCAACTTGCGCGGCTGTTTCCGACACAGTCGTGCTTGCAGTACTGGTGGGGCGTGAGCTGAAAAAGCCA
This sequence comes from Hyalomma asiaticum, assembly GCA_013339685.2. NCBI lineage: Eukaryota > Metazoa > Arthropoda > Arachnida > Ixodida > Ixodidae > Hyalomma > Hyalomma asiaticum. The sequence goes on from CM023484.1 coordinate 48,909,990, forward strand.
GCACCAAACTGAGGTTTTGGTGCCGCTATGGCAGTGCTTGATGACGGGACAGCAGGTGCAACGGATGTGTCTGCGGTGGTGACTGGTGCAGAAACGATGGCGGGTGGGGCTTTCTCCTCGGCTGCTTTGGATGGTGAAGCCACAGTGGACGACACACTCATGACAGGGCTGCTGATCACTGACACCGTATTGGTTGTCAACCCCTGCACCGAAGTTGCACTGGTGGAGGCAGCAGGTGGAATGCCAAAAGTAGGGAGGCCAGCTGTCTTTTCCAGGGTGGAGGGGGGTTTTGCTATGTTGGCCTGAGTTGTCACTGGCACCTTCTCAGCTGCGGGAAAGACGGAAAGGAGATAAAAATGAAAAGAACAGGTCAGAGACAGCCTCACAAAGTATGTACTTGATAAAGTTGGAACATTTTTAATACCAGATCTTATTGGCAATCAGTAAGGGAATCGGTATTATCTACTAAGTTCAAATTTAAGAGAAAATGGAAAAATGTCTCGACTAATCAAATATTATTCAAGTCGACCAAGAAAGCAATCCTCAATTCTATACAACAAATTTGTCATGAAACAGAATACAATAGACTTGTCCCATACAAGAAAGATATTACCACTCTTTCTACTCTGTATGCACTCTGTAGAAGTTGCATTTTCATTAGCAATAACAAGCATTACCGGATACCTTAACCCTAATTAAGCAGCCCAACATATGAATGTTCATGCAAGTACAGCAACACTTTACAATTACAATATTGCCTCCCACATGAATATTTTCAAGGGTTTAATATTTGAGAATGTACTACATACTGTGAAAGAAATCTGAAAATGGGTCAATAATAAGACCTGTCATAACGGTAGCCTGGCCTAGCTGGCCTTTCACATCAACCTGGCATTTCGATGGGTCATACAATTCACTAGCGCTTTTATGTTTAGTTTAGTTATGTCACTGTTTTTGTTACGCAGAGTCGAATGATAATCCAAACAAAGTACATGGGAAACCAAATTACAGGGTTACTTCATTATCCCACTTATAACAATACCGGTTTTAACAATATATTGGTTATAACAACCAGGGCATTTACCAAGTTGACATTTCTAAATTCCCCGAGTGCCTTTCGCAAAATTCTCTGATTGATAGGGAACTTTGTTTTATGTCATTATGTGCACACACCACGCTGACCCATCCTTTTACTCTCTACGAAGCTTGTTAAAAATGACTTAGTCCTATCTGATTATCTACAGTTAAACCTGGATACAATGAAATTGACAAACGACCGAAAATTTTTGTTATAAAGAGGTTTTCGTTATATCCAGTTTTGGTATGAAAATTCAAAAAAAGACATGGCAAATAAAGCAAAGGGGCAACTGTAGGTATACTTAGCCCAGAACACATTTATTTCATGGCAAAAACGCGGAAGGTGCAGCTCAAATCGTCCTCCGAAGATTCATCGCCATCGCCGTGATATCGGACACTTTCCACCAGCGCCTCATCCGACATCTTTTCGGTAGGGACGGCACAGTCGCCCATAAAAGAATATAACAAAAAACCCACGAAACTGCACATAGTCCATGAACACTCTATTCGTGCAATGAAAGCCAAGTTCCTGCGTGATGGGTGGGCCGTGTCTCCGTTGAGGCAGTCGTCCTTGCAGTGACACACACAAGCGACTGAATACGTGGATACGGGAGTCCAATCGAATGTGTGTGTACCGTGTAAACAAACAAAAATAAAGCCATCAGGAACGGCGTGATGGCCTGAAAAAAAAAAAATACATATGTTCGTGCAACCCACTTGGAAAACGATACGAGGTTTGGAGGGAGGACGAAATGACACAGCGGCGGCGGCGCGGATCGCATCCCCGACTCGAGTGATGCAGAGAAGTTGAAAGGAAGTGGGCAAGCGTCCTACCACGTCATGTTTCGCTGGCAACACCCTGCAGAACCGAGGTTGCCGCGACGGCGGCATGCGCACCATTCGCGATGATATCGCTTAGCGCTTCGTCGCCGGTGGGGTAGCCGCAGGAGTGGATCCGGCCGCTGCTCGTGCTAAAATTCGATATTCGGGGCGAAATTACTAGGTTGTTGGTCGGGAGAATTCATTATACGAAGGGTGTCTCCCACTGCCACTTCGTTATACAGAGGTTACAAATACATGCTCTTCTATAGAGTTCCGGCGGGGAATTGGAAAACTTTGTAATATCGAGGAATTCGTTATAGCCAGGTTTAACTGTAGTATTGTTTCGATATACTAATAAATTCCCTTTGTGGAATGTGCTGTTTTTTCTTTTCTTTTTTGCTGCTTAGTAAGAGGGGTCAACTCACAGTGGTGTGACTACAGCATATGTCACTATACATTGTCACCAAAGCTCAAGGCATAGTAAGGTGAGTCTGGGTTCTGTACACTACAACATGTAAAACATAGATAGCATGAGCACAGCCCTGCCAAGGCACTAACCACTTGTTTGGTCGGTGACATCCTGCAGTCCACCCAGCAGTCTGTTCAGCCGTTGCTTGTCACGGGCCTGGTCGTTCTCGTGCTCCTTCAGGGTTGCAATGTGCTCCGGGTACACCAACTTCTGCAATGCAGGCACAAGTAACTTGCTTCTACCATTCGATCATTAAAATTCAATAGCAAAGCAACTACTCTTGCCCAATAGGTCAATGTTAAATCAGGATGTGACAACCACGTTTTGTTTTATACATGTTTGAAATGACACGAAAGCTGCACATTCAGCTTCTAATAAAAGTTACCTTACTAGCTCAGCCCCACAGATACCCAATTCATCTAATGCTTCCAATAATCAACACTACTACAGTAGGATCTCGTTAGAAATATTTCCACTGCCACTAGAGTAATGAAACATACAGACAATAAGTAGTTTATGTGCTGGTTTCACATGTCAAAGTAGTTTTTCTTTAAATAATGAGAAAAGTACTTGGCATGATGCTACTTGTTTTAGGTGTCCGGTGAAACTACGGTGAAACTACGATAAAGTAAACTAGCTAAAAATTATGCAGACACATTTGTAAATACTTAAGGAATGCAAGAAGCACTGTTTCATATTTCTGCGTCAATCTGATCCAAATTTACAAAGGATTAAGTTCTCACCAAGCATATGCGTCTTTCTTTTGTTATTTCCTCAAAATATATAAATGCTGCAGGGCATAGAAACACTGTTTTACATGTTTGTTGCACTCCTTAGAAGACTAACAACAGTATAACATAAAAATTACCAATATCGGATTCTTAGAAAAATAACTATGCCTCCCAAAAAGTTGCAAATAACCAGAAAAATCTTTTTGAGAAAAATGCAAGAAACTAATGCCCATGTACCATGTGGACAAAGCTTATCTGCTTCGATGCAGTAAACTGCAGTAGCCAATGGTTCAGAACTCGCTAGGGAAGTAAACTGCGTGAGCTTTTCCTTGCTTCCTCCCTTTGCAAGCTTCCAAATGATGTGAAGTTTACTTTGGGGGGAGGGGGGGCATGTCTGGTAAGAAGCTTACTTATTAAAGATGAATTTCCAGTAAAACTTTATTTCTTAGGGCTAGATTTCTCTGAGCAAGCGTAGCAAAACATGCTGAGTGATTGTAACAAAACTTAAAAATTGACTTTTTTGTCATTTTTAAGACCCATGTAAATGCAAATTTTCATTTGTACCTCAGCTAGCTTTTGTTTATAAGAATTTGCTGCGAGTTCCTTGCACAGTGACAAAATATGCCAAGGGTTTGTAACTACTAGTACATTGTACAACTGCCTCACACAGTGTTTGTACATCAACACAGTGTTACATTTCCTTTTTTTAATGCCTGAGCACTATGTGCATGTGTTTTAACAAATTACGCTAGTAAAAAATTATGTTACATGATAAATGTGAAATATTCAAAAGTAGGAAGTCTTAAAAAATTTGAAGAATGTGTTGGTGGTACAGCGCAGTCTATGAATTACAACACTGAATCAAGATCGGTCCAGCCATAGCCATACTAGTACCATAGGATGACAACATTCTCATGAATTTCCCACTGTAGCTCGTTAGCACCTTTTCCTCTCTGTAAAGCTGTAAGAGGCTTAAACTTTAATTCCCTGACATATCGCCATTCGAGTGTCTCTTTTCTTTTTTTCTTAAGCACCTATTCATGGCAAAGAAACAGAAATTATAATAAAAATGTTTTTCTAAAGACATAAGTGAGACATGGGTTCATTGTGTGACTGCCGCAGAATGACATGTTTTGCATGTCACAAAACACTGTTTAATTCATCATCCCGCTCAGAAAGTAGAAAACTTGTGCATGGGAAGTTCAGGACAGTCCGGTTCTTAGCGGCAGCTATCCTATCACTGATTCTGCTTGCGTGCTGAACAACCTACCCTACTGTCGACCCCTTCGACAACTCTGAGCTAGTGACGCTAGAGTGGCAGCTCATAACAGTGGCTAATTATGGCACAAGCTGCAGGCAGTACGGTTCATTATGTGGCAGTTTTTTTCCATTTCCAGTGAAACAGCAAGAACCCTTGAACATAAACACACACATACACTTTTGCAGTAAAACAGGTTTTGGCCTCTGTACCTTCTTTTCAATGGTGCTCCAGTCAGGGGCCTTGACTCGACTCCTCAGCTTGGAAGCGTCAACACTGTCGCTTTCCAACGACTCTTTTGAGGGTTCTGATTCTGAGGGAACATCATTCTGTGAAAGTAAATAGATAAAAAAAAAAAATGTTATCCTCAGCTTGATGCCAATAATTCCTGAATTCCGGTACTGAGACAAGAGTATATAACTGGCTACACCAAGAACTTGGAGGTAGGGAGGGGCCTAGCAATGCTTACTGATCAAGGCGAACAGAGGGTGCCAAAGCTCAATTAAAGGATAGGTATTTTTAATTTGTAATGTTTTTTTCTTTATACTGAAGCTTTATTGTCAAAGCAGTTACACAATTATTATATATTAAATATTCTGAATGATAAACATCATATGTTTTAGATTTAGGCCACATTATGCTAACCTATTAGATCCCACTTACCTGAGCATAAATACATGCTCACGGAGAGAGTACTACTACAAATCATCAGAGTACTACGCGAACATCAGCGAACGTAGTCTTCCTCGGTGCTGTCTACATCGTCTTCTATCGCAGCGCTTCGTAGCAATATACTAGGGTAATCACTCATTCAGATTCCAAAACAGAAACACTGTGTTAATGCCATCAGAATGTTCCCACGTGGCAGGAAACAAAAGGCATTCATTTTGAATTGCATTCATGCTACAGTGGAATGCTGTTCATATGTTTTTCACTGGACCATTAAAAAAAAAAAAGAAAGAAAAACAAGCAACAGCTGGGAAAACACAAGAGTGAGGAAAGCTCCAAAAATGAATTAAAACACTACCACTTTGACATGAAACACTTTATTCCAGCAAGATGAGCCTAAGACTTAAAAAAATATCAGTGCTGGAAGATTGCCGTTTCTTTTGCTCGCTGGAAAGCAACACGCGTTTTTCAATAGCCTGAAAGGCTGCATTACTGTCAGCGTTATTTTGAGGCGCAATGAACCTGCGGAGGAGGAACAGGGCTGCAACGACTTCTATAAAGCTATGCTAACTCCCCTGAATCTTGTGGTGCGTACTCGTAGTCACCATCACAGTCAGCAGCTTCACTGCCAACCATGTTCACAATAATCTCAGCTATGCTTTGGCACTCAATGTCATGCCAGAAGCATTCACGGCAATGACGTCATCATATGTGACTCCTATGGTACCGAGGTCATTCATAGATTCAGTCAACGTTTGATAATAAGAGGCTCCTTCCGACTCTTCAGCTTCCACGGCAGTTTCCATTTTGCTGTTGACGCGGAAGCCACACTTCGCGAAGCAGTGCTGTGCAGCTGATGTGTTCACTGCAACCCATGCTGAAGCAACTTATACCCCTGTAGCATTAGTGCCCTTATACACGATTAGCCTAACCGCCGTTATCGTTAAATGCAGTTAGCACGCCTTCCTCTTCACATGAATGCGCAGGTTAAACTAATCGTACGTGTTTAGGCATGACATACGAGTACTAACGTTAATTGTGATGGCAAAAACAAGTGCTCTGTGACGAGCTCGTCGCACTTGATCGCAAACGGCGGCGCCGTACTCCTTGCTAGGCATAGCTTTCGGAGTTGTCAGCGCCAGACATTCCGTGGTGACTGCGGATTGCTGTGATGCGTTTGTTCTTTGCGAAAACGTAGTTTTATCAATGTTCTGATAGATGGAACGATGCATGGTGCTGCAAGGTTGCTTCTCTGGTAACTAACGACGAGGATACGAAGTCTTGCGAGTGTGTATGCCGATGGGCTGGATGTGGGCGGAGCTTCCGTCAACCGCGAACAGGAGAGCCCTTGTACTCTGTTCAGCCCGTTTGGCTTTGTTAGCTCCTATACTTTGTATGGCTGCGAGTAGCAAAAAAGTTGAGGCCCTGTCACGTCTCGCGTTGTGCCTAAATCTGAGTACACAAGCATGTCCGTGGCGCATCACCATTGGAATGCAGCGGCAGCAGCTGGGTATCACACCTGTTACCTAGTGCTGATCTGACTGGCAAAGAGCCACTCAGCTACTGCGACAGGCTAGTCTCACAAGAATGGCATTATAGATTTGATGTATGAGCCGCGTGCCTAGCGTGGAAATAGCACTTACCTCTTTGCTGCTGTCCTCTATCTTCTCTGTGGAAGCTTCCTCATCTGACTGAGGTGTCCTGGAAAAAAAAAAAGATATGATGTGGGCACAACACACACCTATCAGAACACACCAGCAAGAGAGAAAACTGACAACAATAACAATACCAATTAAAACACGAGAATAGAGAGGTAAGGGTATGCAAAAGTCCATTTCACCACCTCACCTGTGGTCCTTTTTCGTCTGCTTTGACAATGGAGAAGAGTCGGGGGGCACACCTTTCCGCTTCTGGGACTGGCTGTTTCTCTGCACATAAACAATGAAGGGCAACATAATTATCATCCAAACACTGACACGACATAGAACATTTAATAAATGATCAACAGCCTCATTCTCCACACCTGTCTTAAAAGAATTATCAACTGTAGGCCATGACTGATGACAGCCATGAGAAGTGCGCTGCTTAGTATCTACCTTAGTTGGATACAACTCAATTCTGCAGTGAAGCCCATCCCACAACCTCATAACCGCCAGCCATTTTTCCTCTGCGACGGTGCAAATAGGTCCTTCTTCGAACTTTCCACATAAGCAAAATAAAGTGAGAATGGCAAAAATAAGAGACAAGTGCATAAAATTATCGTTTTTATTCGCTTATTAGAGTGGGACATGGAAAACCCAATTCTTCATTGAGCTGAAATGTGACGCTTGCAATGCTAAAACCCGGAGCACCCAGAAACGCCTACACCAGAATTTTTCAGCCCAGTTCACTGAAGTTTTATGCATTAAGAGGGATCTAAAGCAAAATGAACTGCAACACGGCCTCATGAAGATGGAAACACTCCGACTCCCCGCGTTTTTGTCCACGCTTGTTGCATGCCTCATTAATTATTCAATGCCAATGAAAGGACCCACAAACAGTAGATCCTCCAAAGGCACAGATGGCAGAAACAGGGCACCTTTCGTTTGCTTCTGTGCTTGGCTGACAGAGTAACGCAGACTCGCACAGTCTGTCTGCCCTTGTTGCCAAATTCTGTACTTTTTAGTTGCACCCTACTATAACACCACTCTTGCTCTTTTGCTCAGTGTGCTCTGATCGACCAACTGAAGCAGTACGCAGCCAAATATATCCAAACTCACGAGAGTCTGACCAAGTCAAGGAGGTCAAATTATACCCCTGTTACACGAGAGCCCTTAACCCATAACCACGGTTATTGGTTAATGCGGTTAGCACAGTTACATGGCATGCGAAACGGCAGCTAGGCCGCTAACCACGGTTGACCGCCAACCGAGCTTGCCGTGCTTGGTTAAGCACAAACAGACGGTTGGAAATGGACGAAATGGCGGACAGTACCTCTTCCAAGTTCAGCGCTGGCGCTTTGCAGGTATGTTCCCAAAAGCGGTCCTCTGCCTGTTGCAGCATAAGAAGCCATAATACAATTTTGGACGATATTATCTCAGCGCACCCAAGTGGCCGAAACACATTCATCTTCAGCGCACCGTGGTTGACGTGGTTGCACCATGCTGGCACCGCTCGGCCCAAGGCTACCGAGGCTTTTGCTATATAACCGCTCACGACAGCATTTAAAATATTGATTCCGATTTATTCATGACCCAAAATAATTCGTAAACGAGCAAAGTTAGTTCTAAGGTTTGCCATTTCTGCAACGCATCGCCCACTTCCATACCACTTGACAGATCGCATGCCACGATGCGAGAGGTAAACACGGCAGTAGCACCAGTCGTTTCACCGAACCGGCTCGCTTCCTTTCGGACCTTTCTCTTCGCATTGAGGCGCAGGTAAAACTAATCGCACGTGTTCAGGCATGACATTAAAAAACAAGCATTCTGTGACAATCTCGCGTCGAGCTTGATCGCAAACGGCATCGTTGCACTCCTTGCTGGGCCTAACGCTCAGAGTTGTCAGCGCCGTTCATTCCGCGGTGACGACAAATTGTTGTGATGCGTTTGTCGCTCACGAAGGCATAGCTGCTTCTTTCGTACCTAATGAAGAGGATACGAAGTAATGCAAGTGTCTATGCCAATGTGCTGGATATGGGTGGACCTTCCGTCAAGTGCGATCAGGATAGCCCGTGTAACTCCGGTGGACTACGGTAGGCATTAACTACGGATGAAATTGCTAACCACAGTTGACTGCGCCCGTGTAACAGGGGTCTTAAAGAGCTCCTAGTGTAGTAAATAACTTGGCGCACTGTCAGAACTGCTGCAATATTACCAATTTGGACAATATCTTACCCAAACACAAAGCTTACATACCATATCATGACTTGTTTAACTAGTGTAAGCATACTACAACACCAACGTAGAACCCTTTCAACATTAACCTCCTCCACAGTGAAAGGTTACATGGTTGCACTGCTCTGAGGAAACTGTCTACGTTACACGTGTGGCGGTGGACAATACCTACAGACAAAGTGCAATCATCCACAAAAGTGCAGTGCCAATAGGCAGAGAATAACAGTACCGCCTGCTGCAGTATTCCCTTGCTGGAGCAGTAGGAGATGGCTATTGCATTGTTGCGATGCCGCTTGGCCGAGGTTGGGGGACTCGATGTGGAACACAGGCGGCCTCGCTTGAAGGTTGCCTCAGGCGCCGACACCATGGGAGAGGGCGCAGGGCCCCGCACCACTGCATTCTTGCTGGGCGAGCCCAGAAAGGGAGGCCCAAACCCGCCTACCGATGTAACAACTGGTGTGAAGGGCGGCATCTGTGGAAGGCAGAGGCTCTCACGGCGCGATCGCTTGCTGCTCTGCTGTGCCTGGGCGGGGCTGAGGCCCGTCGAGTCCAGGCCATCTTGGTATGCCCGCTTCCTGTGTGTGTTTGCGACCGAAGCAAAATGAGCACCGTGAAATGTGCATGTCACGAAAAATGCTCGTCCATCTGAAAGTGGCTCAATGCCACCAAAAAAAAAAACACTACAACTTCACAAAGCGCTGCAAGATTTAGGGACGTTTAATGACTCTCAAGTACAATGAAAAGTTTTAACAGCTGAGCCATTTAAGGTTGAGGTAGATCCACGAGGAGTGTTCAAAGTTAACAGCGGAGCTATCATGCAGAAGGAAAAAGTGGACCCGCTCGTGCCCTTGACCAACTACCTACATTGACACATGAGATCGATTATGCTAAGGACAATAATCATGAAGACACGTTTTCATTCCCTCAAATGTGCAATTATCTCCATTCACAAGACTTCACTTCTGAACAAAACGGGGCATGGGTTTCTGGCAGGAACGAATATTACTTATTTAATTATTTATTATCCAAATGTGGTGAGCCAAACTTCCCTCAATTCAGCAATTAGTTATACCAGCAGGCTACATTTACTGTCATTAGAATAGTTTTGGTTGCTATAATAAGTTATACGAGCGCATGATATATTTATTGTGTCATAAGATTAGTTTGCTTGCTACGTAAGATATGTAACATGTCCTTTTGGTTGTTTGCACTGTGGCATCCTTTATTCCTGGAGCGCTAGAATTCCACAGCATAACCTTAGCAGTTCAGTGCCAGGGTAATGTCACAAATTTCAGTCTCTTTCTTTTCACGATTTGTGCACAATGGCTCAAACATTTCCAGACACTTGCTATGCTGTTGCCATGAGAGGGCTTTGCCCTGCAGTGGACGTAGACAGGCTGATGATATGTTGGGACCCTAGATTTCTCAGAACCATATGGGATTATGGCAAATGAGTTCTGCGGAAACCCGCAAGGTGGAGTAACGTTTATGAAAGGGAAAATTAGCATCCACCCATTTTGTAGCACCAGGCTACAAGGAAATCCATACGGATTTTTCAGAAATGAAAGCTTCCTAGTAGCCGAAAATTTCGTCCTGGTCCGGGGATCGAACCCGGAACCAACGCCTATCCGGGGCGCTCGCTCTGCCAATTGAGCTAACCAGGAGGCTAGCGATTGACAGCGCGAGGGCGAATCCATAGACAACTCGAAGCACATGAGCGAGAATATATGGCAAATGAGTTCTGCGGTAACCCGCAAGGTGGAGCAACGTTTATGAAAGGGAAAATTAGCATCCACCCGTTTTGTAGCACAAGGCTACAAGGAAATCCATACGGATTTCTCAGAAATGAAAGCTTCTTAGTTGCCGAAAAATTCGTCCTGGTCCGGGGATCGAACCCGGGACCAACGCCTATCCGGGGCGCTCACTCTGCCAATTGAGCTAACCAGGAGGCTAGCGATTGACAGCGCAAGGGCGTAGCAATGGGCTAAAGGCAATGACGTTGGTAGTGGATCGAGGGCAGGTGCAGGTCTGCTTTTCCCTTCTGAGCATGACAGAATGATCATTATAGTGAAGTTCTAACCGCTCTGCTGTAAAAGAGAGAGAGAGACAAGTACAGTATGCCTTCAAAGAATCAGGAATTTATTCTCCTGCTCTTCTCCTGACAGTTCCTTTTGTGTTATGCGGTTTTTCTGGTTTTAGAATGACTTGCGCAGCAACCTTGATCGCGTGCCCATTAAAGAACTTGTGAAATTCAGTCTACACCGGGTTGCCTAAGAAAGCTTGCAAGCAGGTCTTCGAAGTCAGGACATTTTCTTTCTGTTTTTGTCCCGTAGAAGCTTTGCTGGTCAGCAAGTAGCTGAAGATGTCCTTCCTTTGTTATGGTCACAGGCACACAGAAAAGGCAGCAACGCAGTTATCTTCAGTGTGCAAAATTTCCTTTGTCAAGAGCTTTCAAAATGACAGTGGTGCATCACAATATGCACTTGCACACGAAACCAACATATGCGAACTTCGCGAAAAATATGCTGTGCTGCCATTTTGGGACGCAAATGAAATTGCAAATGACCCCTCTGACGGGGACTGTTCCCATGAACAGGACGATTTGTAGCCCTGTTTTGTTAAAAAAAGAGAGAGAGAGAGAGATTGGATTCAAGTAAATCATATTCCCTTTCCGCACATTTTCCAACTTAATAAATGTTCTATAGCTGGAAAAGCGGGGCATTTAGAGCAGTGTAAGGATAATTGACTAGAATGAGAGAAACTGCCTTTCCGCTGTGCACTGCTCCATTTAATGCTCTGGAAAATTATGTTCACACTGAATGCTACTTAAAAATGCTAACTGACCTTCTCTCCTTGAGAGCTTGGATGACACTCTCTGTGGAGCACGGATCCTGCTTGTCAGCTTCAGGACTGGCTGCTGGGTGGCTGCACAGGCAAAACAGTGGTGGCATGTGAAAACTGCATGCGTGTGTTGTACAGTGCTCATTGAATGCTACCTTCTGCCTAATAGCAAAGTGCAAAAAAATGTGAAGTGATTTACGACCTTAAAAAATTCTAAATGTATCCATGTTAGTCTTCTTTTGGTTATAGCAGTGGTGAAGGAAGGGTAGAGTGGAAAAAAATGAAACAACCTGTTCACTTTTCTGTTATCTTAAAAAAGTCAGGCAGGCATGCATGTAAAGTCCCTAGATTTTCTGCTTATTTTGAAGTAGCGAAAGCTACCTCCTCTCCCAGTCCGCTCTTACACGCAGGCTGTGTCAGCAGCCATGTTATTCCTAAACAGGTGGAGTGGAGGAGGTACGTGCAGATAGCGTCCGGCTGTCAACATATACAAATATGATGGTAAACATGCCAAATATAAAGAAATGTATACTGAAGCATGCAACTTCATCTGACATTCTCTGGCTGCAGCATTCATGTAGCTGCTTTAGAAAGAACATAGCTGTCAAAAGCAACGTTGACCAATGAGATGCGTTAGCGGCACATAAATGCTTTTTGGTACTTAACCCATCCGCTTCTGCGGCTTTGGTGCCCGTTCCTGTGGGCTGTACTGCACAATTTTTGCCACCACGGACTGGCGTGTATGGTGTTGTATAGACGATTTTCCGCAGCTAGTTTGTCTAAGCAAAACTAGATGGCGCCACCGCAAGAGAAGCACCATGGCCTTCTCCTCGGCGGCGCGTCCGCGATGTGGCGTGTGGCGTCCGTTGCCCTGGCCTACGGCGAGAAGCGGGCGGCCGTCGGCGACGGTGAAGGGGAAGTAGAAAGGAGAAGGCCATTAGATCACGTGTTCAAACATGGCAGCGCCCGTTCGCCGCTGCGGAAAAGCGTCTATAGAAACCTGCATAACTGAGTGCATAACATTCCGATTTTAACACTTTCACTTATTGTTTTATTTTCTTTGGGAATGTCTCCTGGAAGCACTGCACTTGATTGCGTTGCGAATGTTGAAGGTCCCGGAGCAGACGGGCTTGGTATATACACACACTGCTTCCAGAATCGGTGCTCCTCTCACCATCACTCTCATCCCCGCTACTTCCTTGGTTAGAGATATGTTCCGCATTTATCAATACAGTGATCACTATGAAGGCTGAGTTCAAGAATCTCCTCAGACGCGAGGCTGTTCTTTCGCAAAGCCACGCTTCAGGCGTAGCGGACGACTTCCCAGTGGAAGCAGAGCCAGCAACTTTAATTTTTTCCCCCCCCGAACAACCGAGTTCAAAAACAGCGGACAACTATGTCCATCTATTGTAAAAAAATAGAAACCATCCGACAAGAGTGTTGAGAAGTGCGCCTTATACTGGGATCTTCTACAACCAAGCTTTACACAGATGCCGGTGAATCGCCGGCTTATCGCACTTTGGCCTTGGCGGAGGGGGCTGGTGGTTCGCTGGCTTTGGAAGTGAATGGGTTAAGAAATCGAACAGGAGGGGGGGGGGCGGGGGGGGGGGAAGCATCCTAGAGACTTTACATGCATACACAGAGGAAATGGGAAAACACGGAGTACAAATTCCAACTATCAACTGAAGGTCACATTGTTGTGGAAAAGAAGGTCTATCTAGTGTGGGGATCGGGGTGACACGCGGGGTCTTGTTTTACTCCGATTGTCCTTACATCCCCCTCTTCCAGCTGGACGGAGCGGCGGCCCGTCACCGTAGAAGGCCGCCTACTTTCCCACGTGGTTTTTGACCAGTCTATCATAGGAGAGCTGGCAGGTTCTCGCAGGTTTGCTCTTTTGGGGTTTGGAGATGCTCAGGGAGAACTTGCTGGGACTTGGAAAGGTGCGCGCGCACTTTTGCGACTCTCCGGCCGACGAGGCCATTGGTAGGTGCGCGCACCATTTTGAGCCCCAATGACTACCGGCAGTGGCCTACGATCGGCACCCATCTCTTAATGTATGCTTTCCTCCTATTTTCCTTTTCTGGGGGCGCGCGGTCGCAGGTGTGCTGGCCGAGGGTTAGGTGGTTCTCCCCCTGCATGGTCTTTGTGTATTTTGTGTTTGCGTGTTATTGATTGTTATTATCTTTTGTTATATTTCATTCTACCTTAGCATCGACCTGCTTGGGTGTATTATTAACCTGTTATTAAATTACCATGCTCAGAGAGTAATGCCTAAGGTTCTCCTCTTTCGCTGCATGCGCTGCCTTGTTCTGCCCTGCCTCGTCAGCCCTCGTCTCAACGAGCCGCGGGCTGACGCGCGCGGCAGCGCGGTGGTGCATGGCTTGAGATGAGCGAGCGCGCAGATGTGACGGCCCCCATTCTATGCTCGTCGAGTGCTCGAACACCACGGCATGGCGTTGCTAGCGGCGAGGTCACTGTTAGTAACTCCACACTAGACATGCCCAGGAATGGCAGCAGAACCCGTCTTTTCCACCTATGTATAACCTTTCTATTTAAAATCTGCATTCGTTTCCCTCTTACTCCCATGTTTGCATACCAAACTTCTGCATTCTGTCATTCGCATGCGCATTAACATTCTTCAAATGAACATCTGACTATATAACTTGAATCACCATGTTGTTGTATACATATTCTAAAAGCTCGATGCACGTACCCGAACGTCTGATTCTGCACATGGGATGTTGTCAGAGGCAGGATCTTGACCTTCACTGCAGGTATCAGACTCGGTGATGCAAACGGCTTGGCTAGCGGCAGTGGAGACTTGTTCAGACACACCACTGGATAGCTCCCCACGGAGTATTTCTCCTGCTGGATTGGGTGCCTCCGGGCAGTGACTGGGAGCCAGTCGAGCTGGGACTTCCTGGAATGAGCAAAACGTCAGTGAACATCCACAAGCTAACTTGCTCAATCCTGTTCGAGACGCACATGCACACACTATTGTTTAAGTCCTATTACACGCAGCACATGCGTGAAGTAGACAATGACTAACACCTAACACTTCAGCTGGGTCACCGATTTTCTTATCTAGCAGTTATTTGAAGAAAAGTTTCATAAAGTGCTTGTAGATCTCAAACGTCCGTGCGTCTTTTAACAGCAAGAGGCGAATGAAACGCCTGCAAAATGAGGGATAAGATTTTGTATATGATAGAGCTCTAATATGTTAAACAGAAATGCATAGGCCATGGCTATTGATACCCTCACCACATTGTTATAAGTACTTGGTTTATCAAAGACGACACAAGCCTGCACACTGCCACTGAATTCGAGGCAATGGGCCATGACACAAGCAAGTGGTTGTCGAGAGAGAGTTGCGTATACAGAAGTCTACGTGCTCTCATTACCTGAGCTCTGTACACAGACGTCTGCTTAAAACTGCGATAATAGCCTTGCAGAATGATAAAGCCATAACTGAGTTCCATTTAATCTGGGCCTGTCACACAGACATGTAATCAAATACATGCCATCACATCTTACTGCTACATTTGCTGAAGCTAGCCTGTGGTGATGTCTATTGTAGTTCCAAAAGCAGCAGGATGACGTAACCATTTTCGCTGGGTGATATGCGTGTTTACTCCTAACAAAGCTGTCATTTTTGCAAATGTTGCAATAGATGGTTGTGTTGCCACGGTTATGAAAAGAAGTCGCTATAAATGGCAGCACCATAAATTGCACCATACTAGCACTTTTCATCTTTAAAATGAGCCTGGCATGCTTCATTCAGGATGGCTATTGTAAATCAAATCATAAGGCTCATTCTATGTGGCATTTTCAATGCATGCGAATTTCAGGTTACACAGCTGACAAGGTTGAATATCTCAGAAACCATCAATTGATATTTTTTTTCTTTTCAATAGCAGATAAAACCTTAGAGCAAATTTCAAACACTGTTACCCTCAAAGACTCCCTGAACAAGCAAATTTTCACAGACTACTCTTGGTTAAACTCCTGCAAGCTTTGCGGCGGCACAATTCTGATAGACTTTGGTTGTGAAATTCTGTTGGAAGTGAATGAAATCCAAGAATAGTAGTTGAGTTACGCCGCTGCACAAGCAAGAATGCCATGAAATAATCTGTATTTCTGAAACTACACAAGAGTGCCAATTCTGAAAAGGTGCCTTCAGCAACTACTTCAACCGCTCTAGGTGCAGCTGAAAGGGTGCCTCCTTAAGGACCAGGAAATGATCTTGCATCAACTCTACATGTAAGAATGAACAACCAAGGCCTTTATTTGCATAAATGCAGTAAGCTTCCCTACCCCCTCAAGAGGAGGAGGAGGGGGTGGGCTGAACCTAGCCTATGGAACTTATGGACCTTATGAGTGCCTTCGGCCTGCTCTATGATGTGTCGGATTGAATTTTCAGGCTGGAGCATAAGGATATTTTTTGCAGAAGCAAGCGTGTGTATTCCTTTTGAGACAAGCTCCATTAGGACACATTCCTAGACAGAATGAACAGTCAGTATAATCTAACTTGCTGCCAACTCAAACTTTTGAAACATTGTTAGTGCATCACTGAGGTGACATTTGTTACTTTGCCACAGTGAACTCATGCGACGAACTGCCCCTGCCAAAAATACGCTGTTTTTCACTCTACATTACTAGTCACCCTGAAGGTTGCCAACCCATGGACGCATTTCCACCTCAACTCCTGTAGTTATATGCTGCTACCTAGTGCAAAAGAAGTCTTTGGAACTGTTGATTCAATATGCAACATTCAAATTGGCAAGGGCACATAATATGGACACTGATGCAGTCACAGCAGAGGGCACCATATACATTAGGATGGCATGCAGATGCGACAGCACCTTACCACAAAACAATTATGGCAAGGTAACTACACAAAGGCTGCACTTCAGATCATTTCCACTCTTCCAGTTTTGCATTCACCATCACTGAGCGCATCTGTGACGGTGCCAGCAGTGTGTTAAAGGGGCATCAACACCGAAACTTTAATGCTGAGATAGCCTGCAGGATCGATTTTAATGGACGTGCACGTCATCTACCAAATCTCAACAGCTAACACAGCTCGGAGGGTGAGTACACAGTTGCCACCGACAATGGCAAAGTCAAGCAGTTACAACTGCGACATTCAATTGCTTTTGCTTATTTTCAGCATTGCCCGAAGGCACCAGTAAATAGCTGAAATTATACATAACAGAGCATTTTAGATATGTGAACAAAACGTGTACATGGCAAGCAGGTGCAAAAGGAGGCTGAAAAACTGTCATGTGTGTGACAGATGTGTTAAGCAGGCACAAAAAAACTCACAAATCATCAACTAATAAATGCAAGGTCAAAAAATTACAAAGCGTTCCAAAAAGAGTTCTGTCACATGTAACGCTGATGATATTGAAACTGCTGCTGTTGTTGTTGTTTTGTGGGGTTTTACGTCCCAAAACCAGTTATGATTATGAGAGACGCCGTAGTGGAGGGCTCCGGAAATTTCGACCACCTGGGGTTCTTTAACGTGCACTGACATCGCACAGCACACGGGCCTCAACATTTCGCCTCCATCGAAATGCAGCCGCCGCGGCCGGGATTCGATCCCGCGACCCTCGGATCAGCAGCCGAGTACCTTAGCCACTAGACCACCGTGGCGGGGCTATTGAAACTGCTGTTCTGCACTTGCCAGCTTGTGCCTTCGGTGGGCTCCGAACAAAACTCCCGTTAGCGCAAACGCTGCAGACAATCACTTCCAGATAAGCGTTCGTTATGAATGCATTACTACATCAGGGCTGCCCAGTGAACCACGTGAACACGGCCACAGGACACACAAACGCGCTAAAGCGTGTACTGCACATAACACACAACGAAAGAAAAACAAACAGAAACGCGCCAAGCTTCGAAATCAGCAAGCGGCAAAGCGTGGAAATGATAAGGGGGCGACGAATGGGACAGCGTTCAGAAACCAGCACTCGCACCTCCTTTTAGCCGGAAGCGCAAACTTTTATGGCGGGCACGTCCTTCATTCAAATTTTGAAACGGACGCTGCTCCAAACTGCGCGTGCCGCGCTACACGCACGCACTTACCTCCCGTGCGCCGGCGCGGAAGTACTTTGGCACGATCTGTTGAGAACACTGCTTTTGCTCATCGACACGGGGCTTGCGAGGCCGCACGCCGAGCCGTCGAACTCGCCGCTCCAGTGTGAACGCGAAGTAGTGTCAAACGTGTTCCCGGGTGACACGCGCGGATAGTCGAACGAGACACTGCCGAACCGCGACGGTGTGGCCAACGAAGAAGGTGTCGCACTGTTCGCACAAACCGCGCGCCGCGGACAGTCGTACTCGCTTCTTCTTCTCCGCTCACGTTTGTCATGCTTTATTAAGCCTAGTATCGAGAGACGGTGGCGCAAGTTTTCCTCCCGCTTGTGCAGGTAATAATTCACTCCACCGCACACAATGGCGAACGCCGTCGCAGAGTAGACTGTCAGGAAGCCCGTGAGGCACACCGCGCACAGCAAACACGCACAAATGATATTCCAACGTTGAATTTCGGCACTGAGTGTATTAAACATGTCTACAATGCATTTTGCGCGTCGAGGGGGGTAACAATCCGGCGAGGACAGCAGCGACCATATTCGAAAGCGGTGATTGGGTAAAAATACGTTACGTAAAAAAAGGATTTTACTAACGATAAGTATATCTTATTAGCGTAATCACTGCGGATATTTTAAATCTTATGAATAATTGCGCAGTGCTTTGAACGAGCCGGCGTCGATATTTTTTTTTCCTCGAGACTTGAGCGAGAACGACATTTGATTTGGCGGCATTTCGTCGGTGCGCACGCGATTGTTTTCGCGGTTATTTGGAATCGGAACGGTAAGCATTCAAAAGCGGGATGCGCTTGAAATTGCGCGTTTTCTTGTGCATTTTGAACGCGCAAACTGAGTGTGAGCAGTCTCGAAGTTGTCTCTTGCGAACTGTTTTAAAAACAAACGTCTCAAGAGCAATCAGCTGAGACGGTTGTGCGCGACATTGTTGCTTTCCTGCATTTGGGCTCAAATTTAAAATGACCCCATGCGATCGGTTTCGCAGATAGCATGGCGAACTTCGAGTTCGTCTTGCCTTTGACGAAGGACCAACTGCTGAGAGCCGAGCGCGTCGGGCAGTATTATGTCAAGGACGTGGTTCCGGCCCGCGAGATCGGAGCGCAGGTTCGAGGTAAGCTGCTTCATCCATTTAACGCAGTTCAAACCTCACGCTGTTGACTTTGGGCGCGCAGGATTTTTATCCAAGAAAAGGCTCCTCGATACCAAATGTGTTGTTGATTCCTTCGATCTGCTTTACAGCGTTATCACGTAAGTCATTACACTTCGTTTCTTTCGTTTGGGATTGCCTCGGCAAGTAGCTAGCGTTGACGCCTCGTTGCTCGTGTCGATTTGCAGAAACTTTAACTCTGTCGACGAAAAGGTTGTACAAGATGCGTTTGACTTGGCACTTTTGGGTAAGTACTCGGTGGTTTGCCAACCGCAAAATTTGGTACGTGTGACTGCGACTTGCCGTGCTTTCGCAGGTATTTCAAAAGTGGAGTCGGACTTGACGATACTGCTGCAAAATGCTGACGCGACCTTAGATTTCGACACGAAGAAGCAGGCGCAGAACCATCTCAAGATGTCCTCCTACGTGCTTTGTCACCTTATCGAGCTCATTGAAGCGGAAGCCAGCAAGCCGTCGCCTGACGTGGCCGCAAGTGCGACAAAGGTACATTAAAGTGACCCAAACTTTGTAATTTCGTTGTCCAAAGACTTTGCGTCCTTTTGTGCGCATCCGGCAACAACACACTTGCGGCTGTTTGGGCAAGACAGGAAGTCTTTCGATTTTACCGTGTCCTAAACGGGCACGGCGTTAATTTTGGAACTTGTGCCGCAAAGTAGACGTTGTGCGGTACCAGTTGTTACGCGTGGTGAACACAAACTTATCGTGAATATAAACATGCATCAGGTTTCAACCCTTTTCAAACCCCCTCAAGGTAGCTTTCCTGCACTACAAAGCCTGTTTCGCCAAGGTGGGAGGAGCTTGCCTGAATACACCAAAGTGCAGTGGGGTGTCTACTAACTGGTCTCCACGAGTCACTCATTTGCTTATACGGGCAGGTCACAAGATGCTGCTCGCATCCTGAACATCTGTGATGACTTTCTACGACACGAAATTTTATGGCATCATAGAAAATAATAATTGTGATAATAATAAATGCACAAATAATTGTTCATTTTTGGCTAAGGTTCCTTGTGTGATAGTTTTCTGGATTTAACACAGTTTAGTGCATTTGAATAAATTGTTATGCACTCGAAAGACGGACCATTAGTGGCATATTTTTCTTAGCTGTCGTAAGACCGTCAAGCTTTATCTCATATTCTTGGTCAAATTTCTCATAACAGGTTTTTCTGCTGAGTAATGGCTACCTCAAGTGTGGGCTTTGCTCAGTAAAACTTGCCTTCTTTACTAATTACCGGCAGAGAGCAAGAGATACCACATTCTGTCGCATTCATTGAAACGGTGTGTTCTGTTTTCTCGTTTTAGGGCCGCAAGAAAACTGCCGCAAATAACATGAAGTTTCTCGAGTGGGCATCGCAGAAGCTAAAGGCCGTCCAGTGCCTGAAGAACATACACGAACTTGCCCTTCAGTGTTTGTGGTCACCGCAACCCGTTGAAGATGAATACATCAAGTGAGTTGGACGTTGTTGTTTCCCTTGTGTCAGCACGGCTCAAAGGCTTTGAGTGGCACGGCAGCTGCCTTGTAATTCAATCCAAATGTAAAATTGAGATCGAGCAATGTTGAAATGTCGATGGTTATATAGTTAAAATGTGTAGGCTCACTTTCGGCTATCACTAGGAGACAGGACAATTTTCACTGCAACCCGGGACTGTGCAAATGATATAGTTCAATGTGAAAGTCTTGCTGGTCCCTCTCTCTCTTTTTTTCTTCTTTATTTAACCCAGACTTTACCCATATCTAAACTAAATAAGCAGGAGGGTACTCTGCATGTTGCATGGGTGTTGTATGTTGAACCAGTTGACATTATCAGGAAAATATTACTGGGCAAGCTGCACAGCACGTGAAAGAAACAATTCAGGAAGTGTTTCTTTCTTGGTGAGAATGTTGACTCCAATGTGTTCACTTGCAGGGGGGTCTATTTTGAGTCCAACAGACATTACTAGTTGGTAGGTAAACGTGAGCAATTTGTTTTTACCAATTCTTAAACTTACCGGACCACTCTCGCATGTATCAGGATACCAGAATGCAAACGGTGGTAGTGTGGAAGGGTAATGTTGCTGTGTTCTGGCACTCGCTTCAACTTGCTCGGCTGTTACTAAACTGTGTCGAGCTATGCAACAAAAGGAGCTGTGGTGAGTGCTAGCTACTTCAATCAGTACGCTCTGGACCACAGTACAGTTGCGAGCAAAAGCTCAGGGACCATGGCATCAGCAGAAAGTAAAAATTTGCATCTAGCACAGCAGTACAGCATGGAAATCGCTTCAGTGCTTGCATCAGGTGATAGTGCGCTCTTAGCCTGTAATGATGCGCTTCAACCACCATGCTCAGACCACCAATAAAAACATTTCATTGAAACATCAATTGGTCCCCAAGCTCTGAAGCATGACTGTACATGCATTTTTTTAGTCCTCTCGGACCTGTTTGGTGTGCTTTTGAAGTCAGCAATTGACAAAACATGGGAAGGCAGATGTGCTGTGCATACTAATTTAGCTTGACTACACACTATAGCAAAACAATAGAGCTATTGGTTGAAGGTTAGTTTTACTGAAACAGTTATGCGTCTTCATATTGTTAAAATATTTAATTTCCAGCCTTGTAGCTGATTGCTTCTTCAAGCTGATAGAAGATGCTGGCAACTTAAAGTCGAGCACAATCAAGGATGCATTCACCACAGTGATTGGCTTGAACATCAAAAGGCATGGCTATGCTATTGGTGAGTTTATTTGCTTTTGCTGTATTGTGTTTGGTTGTGTGCATGCCTGAAATGATGAAAAAGTGTGATTTGTAGGGCAGTGGTGGCCATGAAGTTTTGCCATGCAGTGGTGATGATGTCGGCATTAATTTGTAAATGCATTGCTAGCAGTTTCATGTAGTGCTACTGCTTCCTGATATACTGTCACTCGGTTATTACATATACAGTAAAAGCTCATTAATTTGAGCTCATTTACCTTGAACTTATGGTTAATTTGAACTGACACTCTGGTTCCGCCACAGCCCTGTGTACTTCAGGGGGAAACCTCCAGATAATTCGAATGCCTCGGTAGCTGCAATGGTTACTTCAAACTGGGAGCCCCAAATTAAGCTCTATTAACTTAATTTATAAAATGAATTACAGAATCGTGCTAGCATTAGCCTTAGTAGAGGGTAAGAGACAGTCGCGCACGGTGCTTTCAGCCCAGCAGTTCCTTGTGACATCCAGGGGTGAAAGGTCAGCGGAGCTTACTGTGCTTTCAAAAGTCGACGGGAACACAATAACGAAGATTTTCACCTTAAATGCCCACCCGGACAGCAGCCTTACTCGTGTACTACTTCACAGTGGAAATAGCACACCGACATTTCCTTTGTGACACGAAAATTTGCTGGTACGTCAGTGATGGCCAAAGGGCTAATAACCTAATGTACTTAGAAGTGCATGTCGCGTGATTTTATGGAGACAAGCAGTGTAAGTGCACCGATTTGAAACGATTAAAACAATGTGTATGCTCAAACCACGCCATCAACACATGCATGTTTACTCTTGTGAACAATCACATTCGTCTGTGAACAGCAATAGTACAACCCAAAGGTGATCGATCATGCTCTCTATAGCATGCATGATGTACCCGCGCGTTAAAAATCTGTCAGTGCTTGTGTCGCTGGGAAAGCAACTGATTCGTGGAAAAAATAGAAACGAGGTTAAATGATGATTTTATATGTGTTACGTCAGTAGCAAACACACGCAATGCCAATAATTGTTAAGACCACTTGCACAGCATAAATATATTTCTTTTTTGTCGTTCAAGTAATCAACGTATTTGATTAAAAACAGTGTTACATTGTTCCCAGAGCTGCCACAGACACCCATTGCGGTCACAGCAGTACGTAACTGTGGGAAAACATTGCGGAGCGACGGCAATAAAGCAACAGATAGCGGCAGAACATGGTGGGGGACGCTTATGAGGATGTTGACAGATGGCTCTCTACATTTTGAATATCCTCTATTCATTCAAAAAAGAGTGTGACTTAACAGCGATCAGGACAGTGTCATCAACAGCCTTCGAATTTAATGACACGATGGACAATCACATAAGCGTTCAGGGTCAGCATGTAGTCGTTAGTGCAGTTCTTGAAGCTACTGCTATATACATATTTTTCTTAACATCTTAGCGAAATTCTTCACATGACTGTTGGTAATGCAAGCTCACTGTTAAATCAGCAATGTGGAAGTGTATTGTCTCAAACATTTGGGAAGCTCTGTTGGCACGCCAAACTGGCACCTAAGGTTATCAAGCATGAACCACATCTGGAAACTCCAGGCATGGCCATGTTCTTGGTTTTAACACTTTCTGCTAATTAAGCTGCAAAGGCATGCCAAAACAGCCCCTGTCTGAATAAATTATGAAAAGAGCAAGTGTGGTACATGTGCTCAAGCATGCTACAGTACTTTCTGAAAACATTGTTCTGAGGCTAACTGTCTCGTTCTTGCAGGGTGTGTCATGAAAATAATACAAGTGCTGCAGGCTCATGAGCATGCAGCCCCCTTCTTTGCTGAGGTCCTGTCAATCTTTTCGGAGAAGTTTGGCATGAAGAGCATTGTTGGCGACTGTATCAGGTGAGAGGAAGTTATCCCTTGCTTCTTTCCTGGTTTACCTTGAATGTAAAATTCTTCCGTGCATTGTTTGTTAGCATTTAGGAAAGAAAAATCATGTAGGCAGAACTAGCTCGGGTTGTTTGTTTATGCTCTGGCTGACACCTTGGTCAGATTTAGCAAGAATACCACACTTCATTGTCTTGATGACTTAATGTAACACTTGGAACTATACTTCTTGTCCAGTTTCTCGGTGAAAAAATGCAGTCATAACTCAGGTTATTATCCATGCGTAAACAAGAACACCTTTGCATTATTAATGTGAAATCATTAGATGTGCCATCTGAAGTGAAAATGCAGGATCCATCAGCGTTAATGTTTCGTGGCAAGAAAGCATGCAGTGAAGTGATGCTGTCATCTGAGTTTTGGTGCCAAGTTAAAAAATTCAGTTAACCAAATTTGTGCACATGAACTGGCGATCATGTCTTGTGACATACACTTAAACCCGTTTATAGAGAACCCAGGTACAGCGAATAATACTTTATATCAAACACACGAAGCTATGTTAGCATTATACAAGTGAAATGTATTCTCTGTTACAAATTGTACATTGGATATATCGAATCTAGTGCTTGCAACTAATATACTCGTATACTCGTATACTCATATACTCATATGCACTGAGCTGCCAAAGCAGTGTCAGCACAACGGTGATTGAGAAAGACGAAGAAAAGAAACATGATAGATGGCCTGGCTGCGCTAACAACAGAATATTGAGAGAAGGCCACATAGGTTGCGAATAAAGTCCCCCTACAACAAAGGGGCAATTAAACGCCATGCCATGCTTGCACATTTTATATGCTCTAAGAAAGTAGCCAATTACTTGAAGAGTCTTCTTGATGCATGACAGCAATGGCGGTCTATCTCACATGCTTGCATTATCGCCATGTACTCGTTACTTCCCAGTCACAAAGGTTGGGCAGCTGTAAATGTAACATAATATTCTTGAGAGGCGAGTGGCAAGGAAACCATTCTTTGGGTGTTTTTGCCCAGCTTCTCAATAATCTGTATAACGAACTAGGTACCGCAATTCGTGGAAAGCGGGTTTGGGTATATAGAAACACTCAGTATAGTAGAACTTCGTTATAATGAACCTGGATATAATGAACTATCAGATATAACGAAGCAACTGTAATTTAGATGAAATCAATATTGGTTATAACGAACTAATGGTTATAATTAAGTAATTACCACTCCCCCTTCAACTTCATTATAACGAGGTTTTACTGTATACCAAACAGACTCCAGAAAGCCATGCTGTTCACTTATAACCGTGTTTGACTGTGGCCACGTGACCATGTAACAACCTGAAGTTGCAAGCTCACGGGACCGATTGATGGTGTCATGTGGCATAAAAGACATGCAGTAGCTGTTTACTGAGCTAAAGACGATAAACTTGGTGCATGGCATAAGGTGTTGGTGTGGTCCTCTCTATTCCAACGTGTGTGACCACTATGCAGAGAACTGTGCCGCCTGGATTCCTTGGAGAATGCACAGGACTGCGGTGGCATTCGGAACCTGTCCACATTCCTCGTGGAGCTCACAGACAGGATACCTGTGTTGGTCACCAAGTCAGCTGGTTTGCTTGTTGAACTGCTCAATGTCAAGGTATCTTGACCTTTATGTTACTGTTTTCTTTTCTTTTTAAATAGGGAGTCCTAATTACAGAACCAAGCTTGTAAACAAAAGTTGAGTACCCAATGTCACCGTCCGATTTTCAGGACTTGGAAGGAACCGAAAAATTGTCCAAAAGATCAGTGTGAAAAATTCAGTCAGCAAAATAAAAATGATTAATTTACCAGGCTTAGAGTGACCAGGCAGGTCTGCCTGGTCACATCTGCCTTATATTACGCTTGGGGGCAATGAGACTTGCTTGTATTTCGGTTGCAGTGAGGTGTCCGTGTACACTTGACAAGAGGCACCGTGTTGGCGATCTATCGAGCTCGATAGACTATCGACTCGATGGCCATCGACACCACCCATGTAGCAACTCAAACATGACTTTTGAGTCGATGGACAGTCGGTTCGAAGGCCTTCGAAGCACCCTTGTGACACCAGTATAACAAAGGTCAGTGGTTCCAAAGTTGGCCTCCAGGAACCTCAACTAGCTTCCCCAGAAAAGCTGCTATCCCCTCTGGCCACTGCTGCAGGAGGGATTAGGGGGACATGCTTTCATTAGAGCTTAGGTTTGTTTCAGGGTGTTAGCTTTGGCTATTGTTATGCTCACTGTCATGCTGTGAAGTATACAGAGGGTGTGAAGAGGCATTTAGCCATTCCTACAGAGGCATTGAGCTTTTTCAGACCAAAGGTGATAGGGGTTATTGCGAACACAGGGGGCTGTGCTGGTGAACACCACGGCCACCAAATTTGGCCATTTTTACGAGCCCATAACAGTTTACACTGTAGAAAAATGTAGTAGTTCCAACATGCCCATCTGGAATTGGCTTCAACTAAACTACCTTTTTATCTTTGCCTTTCACCCAAGCGCACAATGCAGAATGATATCATGGGCCTGCTGTCCCAGCCCCTTTGTGTAATGCATTATGATTAGCACAATCTTAACCGAACTTGTCTCAGAGAGCTGCCTTAGCTAGGCTTTAACCAGAAGTCAATTAAACGTCCAGAAGTGCGCACCAGGTTGAAAGTATGTACCAGAAAGTTGCCTGAGTGACTGCAAGGGTCGTAATGGTAGTTAGGTCTGACCCAACAATACTATGGATATGGAGGCTAGGCTGGCAGTGGCATTCCCTATTTTGGAAGGGAGAAGCAACAGTTATGCTCAGGGGAACCCAGAAAAGTTTGCAAAAAAAAGAAAGAAGAAGAAGAAGAAAGGTTGTCACACAGCCTGTTGTCAGTGGCCTCAAGTAGTGTCTGTTGTGTCAAGTGGGGTGAATTTTATAGCGCCATCTTCATTGAAATCATCAGCACCACATGCCACCATCGTGCGGTGCCTCTCACAGTGTTTGTGCTGCTTGGCTTGAGGCACGAGACATGAACAAAATGCTCTTGGGCCTCAACCAGACTAGACGCAGCAACTACCACCACGTTGCTTTGGCTCTTTTCACCTCTCTCGTAATGAAAGTAGCAATCCAGTGGCGTGGCCTACATCAGATGCCGTCATGGCTCCTCGCTTCTTTCGCTACAACTTCTTGTTGCACATTTCTTGCCACATCTACAGCACCTTGCTGTGCACAAAGGCATTCTCATCCAAAATGTGCTCCTAGGAAAGAGCGAGATTACAACCGATGTGAGGTGAGCGGAAGTGAATTAAAGGTCCGGAAGTGCACGTAAGACCGAAAGCGTGCACTGAATCATGCTTATGCTTGCATCTGATTACTCAACAAGAACCTGCTATGTTCTTGGGTTTGAGTTGCTGAGAGTCTGCTGTAGAAAACGAATATGGAAGGTTGATTAACAAAACTTTGCCATTATTTTTTCTTTTGAAGAAACATTAACAGACAAATGCCCTCTGTGGTTGTGCAGTTAGTCTCAAGCTTCTCTGTGCACATATAGTAGAACCTCGTTATAACGAACCCGGATATAACGAACTACTGGATATAACGAAGAAATCACAATTCCCCTTGAAATTCCCATAAATGAAATGGATATTGGCTATAACGAACTAATGCTTATAATGATGTAATTATGGCTCCCCCTTCAACTTCGTTATAACGAGGTTTTACTGTATAACCATCCTGAATTCATGTTCTCATATTCTTTTTTTTTTTTTTTCTAGAACTACACTATGCGGATTGGTGTCTTGACAGCCTTCTTCAAGATTGTGCTCGACGTCCTGAGCAAAGAGGGATTGGACAACAAGGAGAAGGAACTGAGAGACGCACTGCTTGACCACTTGGAGGTACTATGTTTTCCTGCGTATTCTTGGCATTCAGCTTGAGAGTGTTGAGGCAGGAAGTACTGTTGAACAAACACTAAAGAACACAGCAATTTCTCTTGTAATAGAGCGCCATTTCACAAAACCTAAAGCACTGCTGTTGCGCTGAGAAGATGCCTGGCAAGGCCGAGAACCTACAGAAATGAAACGCAGATGGAGACACCGCCATAAGGGTCCCGCACTACTTCTCCATGAAGTGGGAGATTTTGACGGCAGTGTCTGCAAGTGCGCTCGTATTTTCTTGTGAGTAAAGATGAATTACGTGCTATTTGCAAGGGAGCTAGAGTCATAACTTGGCAAGTTTAAGGAAAGTTCATTTTAATGGCCAATGCAGCCAAAAAACGAGAAAACAGCATGTCCATGGTGAAGGCACCATTGTGAGAGAAAGGATAAGATAATAATCATTGCAGTTTGCACATAACGTTCATGCGAAATAGCAACGGGACATCTCGATCTATTCAGTAGATTAATTTGTCTTGGGGAAGTAGGCGTTTCTTTATCATTTCCTTCACCCCTTTTGCCATTTGATGTTCAGTTATTTAGAACATATTTCTTTCCAGTTTTCTGAATTTCACATGAATGCCATCTTACTGTATATCACCTTTTCATTACATTTAAACCTGCTTATAACGAACCTCCATATAACAAATTCCTGGATATAACCCGCCGTTACTCCATAGAAGTACATGTATTTGAAACCTCTACGTAACGAAGTGGCAGCGGGAGAACCCCTCGAAATAACAAATTTTCGCCGCCGACAGCCTGAGATTTTGCCCCAAATTTTGTCACTTTTGCGCGAGCAACAACCGGAAGCACCTCCTCCGCCGCAACGGAATGCGAAGCGGCAGTGTCGCGCTTGGCGCGCTCAAAGACACGGCGACTACGAGGCAAGAGCGAGTGCACGTGTGCGTGCATGCGAGCGTGCGTGAGGAGGGCCTGCATCCCTCGACCCGGCGATCATCCCGCCGCGGGCGTGTCCTTTCCCTCTCACTTCAAACCTGCTCCCGCCGCTTTCTGCAGCTGGCCTAGCCTGCCAAGCCGCCACCCTCCTTTTCCACTTGATGTTACCGAGTCGCGCCGGTTTAAGAAAGAAAAGAAAAAAATGAGCTTTTTTTTTTTTTTTTCAACGTGCTAGCAGCGCGACTGTGGTTGCTGCGCGAGTCTGCACTTTGCTAACCTGACAGTAGGTCAGAGTGCGTGTTAGGCCTAGCTCGCGGGGTCACGGGTGGCACTCCTCAAGGGAAGTTTGCCCTTGACAACACAGGGATCAGGTGCACAGGAAATCGTGGGCAGCACGCGTGAAATGGTAAAAAAAAAAAAAAAAAGAACTGGAGACAAACAGAGGTAAACTGGAGGACACAGGCGCGCGCATTCCGTGCGTAGTGTTCGCGGCTGACAAACGGCCGTAGTAGCCTTGGAAATCCTATCCTCAGAGGGCGCGCACGCGATGCGTTGCTGCCGCGGCCTTTTTTTTCTTCCCTCCGTTCATTGTTAATTCGTTCCGCGCTCCTTCCTCCTCCACGGTGATTTGCTGTGCTTTTTTCGGGCGGCGCACTTCCTTTGTGAAGCCTGCTCCCTACCTCGATTGTCCGCGATTTCCGGGCAGCCGCATTATAACCGGTCCTTCGTATCGGGAAGGGGGGTGAGGGGGGCTGCACATTAAGCGGTATGCGGGGGTCAGAAAAAACCCGGGGGGGGGGGGGTAAGAAAAAACCGCATTATTGCCGGTCATATAAGTGTTCTCAGCTGTAAATGTTTTCTCGCCCAAAATAATTGTTTTGGGTCAGCTCTGCCGTCTGTAACCGTTTTGCTTACTTAAGCTTTTATTTTTCTAATTTTCGTGCCGAACCTGCATATAACGAAATCCTCTTTATAACGAAGTTTTCCGGGAATTTCTCAATTTCGTTATATCCAGGTTTAACTGTATAAGCATGTCCTAAGATAAAGCTAATGTCACTGCAAAAAGATTCTGTTTTTACTTTACTATTAGTTAGATATAATTTGTTTTATTCTTGTTTGTTTGTTAACTTAGGTTCCAGCTTTAAAGTTTTGCCTATCACGCACATGAGGCACAGGATTTATCTTACCCCGCATTCTCACATCTGTTGTAATGTTGTGTTGTCCTCCTCTAGGAACACATTTTGGACGAGAACGCCTTTGTGCGCAGCAAGGTGCTGCAGCTGTGGCAAGAAATGTGCAGCAAGAAATGCATCCCGCTCGACAGGCAACAGACGCTGCTCGAGCTCATCTCCAACAGGCTGTGCGACAAGTCAAGCGTCGTCCGGAAGCATGCAGTCGGTTTTGTCTCGTCCTATCTCGCCAGCAATCCTTTCCTTGCCAAGGTACAGTGATGCCAGAGGCATGTTGTTTAAACGGAGCATCGTACACTGTCAGGAGAGAATACTGTGTTTACTCTATCCTGATGCTTACTCTATCCAGTTGCAACATGCACAGAATTTCTTGTGGCCGTAAATGAAAAATGTAGTGCCCTCAAATGTAGCACATAAATGTAGCACACACTTCGGTGTTTGTACTTTTAGAAATGATTAAATACAGTGTCTTTTATATTCCACTTATTAATCTTTTCCACTAAAAGAGAGTGATGTCAATTTGCCATACACTGCGGTGGTCTAGTGGTTATGGTGCTTGAGTGCTGACTTGAAAGATAGCTGTGGTAGATTTCTGGCCTTGTTGGTGCAACATTCCAGAGTTAAGCGTGGAACTTTTTGGACGTGGATGGGACAGCAGAGTAACATGCACACGAACTGAAAAGACCTGAAAGATGCGGGTTCGGTCTAGGCTGCAGCGGTCACATTTGGATGGAGACGAAAATGGCAGAGGCTTGTGTGCTGTCCTAGCCACCTCGATAATTCTGCGCCTGTCAAGACCCTGTGGCAACAATAGGGGGGCACTGTTGGCAGAGTTGCAGAGTGCTGCCGCCGTGGGTGACACCGACGTAGAGTGTCAACGTTACTCCTGTCTACTCAGTGGCTGCGGTGTTGAGGTGTATTTCTTAGCTGCTGTAGTGGTCACAGAGATTCGCTGTGTAACTGGAGCCTTGTTTATAACAGTGTAGAACGACATGTGTGCCTCATGATCATATTGGATTTTTGGCACATAAAATCCCCATAAATTACTATAATGCCACTTTGTTGCAGCCTGCAAAGAGTAGTAATTTCATCCTGGAAACTGTGGATGAGCTGTCACTTGGTGTCACCATTGAGCACTTTTAACCTACTAACAATATGAGGCCCTCTTTGGTGCATTTAAGATGATTACATTCCTCATTCTATGAGGGTTATAAATTTACAGTGCTTATGGAATGAAATGCATTCTTAGAACTTTAAGTGTAACAAATGATATGTGCACTGGTTTATGATGTCACATTGCTACAGATGTAGTTACTAGGAGTGAGGATATGCTCTGATGTAAGCGTACAAGCCAACATATTAAGCTCATGGGACGTAAACTAGAAACAGCTTAAATGGAAGTATGTGCATTACTTAGTCGTAAGTTGATGCATTTTTTTCCTTGAGCAGTGTACATGTGTGGCTTTTAATTTGTCTGGAATGCTGTAAATGCAATATTTTAGTGGATTAGGAATAACTATTTTAACACCCTTTCTCACTAACCTTGTAGCTAAATGAAAATGCCAAAAACACAGTTTTTTCTTTCTTTCTTTCTTTTTCTATAGCAGGTTAACATCCACGTGCTCTACAGTGTTAGGGAACTGTTATTTGGTGCAGGTTGCCTACTTGCTTCCATGAGCATTGATTAATTTTAGGCATTTTCATTTCTGACTTGTTTGTTGCTTTCTACTTTACAGCAAAGTGGAGTACTACATGATATTAATAGCTCAGTCGCTGTTGTACTTGTGTGCATTGTCTCTGGCTTCCTTTTTTATTGAGGTAACCGTTATGCGTAATTGTCGTAGTCTTTTACTATAATAGTCAAGTTGCTTAAACATGCAGCTATGTTGTTCTATCGGGTCACGCCTTTGGAAATGTCATGAGACTTTGCCTTCTTTGCTTTAATCGTTCTTTAGCTGTCGCCTGAGGAACTGAGGAAAAACCTCGCCGAGGAAGAAGAGAAACTGCAAGCTCTGCGCATTTTGCACAAAGATGGTGAGCAGTTTTATTGCAGTGTTTGTCTCGATTGTGGTGGTGTATTGCCTGCCAGTTGGACTGCTGTTTTGTGATTATAGTGAACACGTTTCTGTACCTAAATTTTGCTGCTCGTTAGTGTATTTTCCTTGTGCATTACTTAGTCACTCTTCTAGGTCACCAACGAGGTTACTGGGGCAGGGGTAGGTGTAGGAGTGCTAATGGCAATATCTCGTGACACATTTGAATAAATTAGCCATGTAGTTTAACATTCCAGCATTCACATTGAGTTATGCGGGCCATTGTAGTACGGGGC
The DNA here is from genome assembly GCA_013339685.2 of Hyalomma asiaticum. NCBI lineage: Eukaryota > Metazoa > Arthropoda > Arachnida > Ixodida > Ixodidae > Hyalomma > Hyalomma asiaticum. Next base: position 48,941,946 of record CM023484.1, read on the forward strand.
TGTAGACTATTTTGATAACACTCACCGACATTTAGTCCACAGATTAATAATTACGGCGTTCCTGATCATTTGGGCAACTCCTTGGCATCGCTACTGGCCCCGTAAGCTTTTGACTTTGATAAAAGAGTTGAAGAGATTGTGTGTTCTGCTCAACAGTGACTCCGATGTTCCACTTATATAGGCTGGTGCTTAATATACCTTTCTTTTTATAAGTATGTATAAGATATGAATGCACATGTGTTCAGATATTTCTCCATGAGCAGCTTATGTTTCCAAAAGGAGCTTTTACTGAAACATGTTAGAGCAACAACAATAAAAATAGGAGCCACAGGGAGGGGGTAATAAATATAAAGCAGCCGCATCTTTCACTGAATCGTTCCATTTGTCTACATTCTTAACCGAAATCATGCAGTTCCATTACTGGTCATTCCAACTTGTCCTTTGTCAGTAGTTTATCATTATAATCAGTCACACAAAGCAGAATAGAATGGAATAAAGTAGGCAGAATCACCCTGTATCATAGCAGCTTTGATAACTGTTTATGCATGTCCTGCCACGTTGGTCTAGTGGCTATGGCACTCGGCTGCTGATCTGAAGGCCGTGCGATCAAGTCGAGGCCTTGGCGGCTACATTTTGACAGAGGCGAAATGTTGAGGCCTGTGTACTGCGCGATGTCAGTGCAGCGCTTGTCCTGTGGTGTTCGTTTCTTTTGTTGTCCCCGTTAATGTCGTGCTGTCTTTTTCTTCTTTACGTAAAGAACCCCAGGTGGTCAAAATTTCCGGAGCCCTCCACTATGGCATCTCTCATAATCATATTGTGGTTTTGGGACATAAAGCCACAATAAAACCGCAGGCATTATTAACTGCTTTGCGTGCTCAAGTGCCTAGAACAACTGGGTTTTGACTTAACAACAATTTGCGTGCTCATGTAACTACAGCATTACAAGTGATTTCTGGCACGTGCAGTGGAAGACGAAGAACAAGAGGACGATGCAGATGCGTCATGGATGGGAATCCTTCCAGGCTTGCAAGAGGTGCTCCAGGAGGATGAAGACCAGCTCAAGGACATATCCTTGACTGACGAAGAAAGCGTGCTGCTTGACGAGTAAGCCACGTCTCTATACTGGTTTCTGTCTTGCTCCTTACAGAATAAGCAGAATTTTTTTAGTTTGGTCAACTGCTCTGCTTGCTACTCAACATTCCAAGTTCTTAAAATGTCAGCAGCATAAAATGTGTTGTGTAGAGACATACGAGAGTGGGCAAACCAGCAGTTTAATGTTTTCACATACATGCACACCTCAGCTCAACTAACACTTTGTCATTGTCTTTTAAAAAGAAAGCATTCCTGGAATGATACTTGTGTCACTGGCACAATGCTCAGACGTGTTCTTGGCTATACTTTCTGAAATATTGAATACAGAGTTCCAAAAACATCATTCTCAAGAGAGTGTGCGTGCTTGAAAACCCAAATGCCTCTGTCCTCTGAATTGAGTCCGCTACGCCTAAAAACTTCCTAATGATTCGCTGGTTGGTGACTGTATGCAGTTTGGATATTTCTCTTTTTAGTTTTACTTGCTCTGTTTTGAACAAACTGCTAATGTATTGGAGATCTAAACACCAGCTTGTCCGGGAACCAGTTATTTACATTACATATTTACATTACATAAAGCATGTGTTTCACGGCACGTCTTAGCAGTATGAGGATGTTTCGCTGGTATAATTTTACACCAATGGTTCTTATTTCTTGACTGAGCTTGCAAGACAGTAGCCAATTGACTTTTCAAACACTGCTGCTATATTCACATTGTACCAAAGCACAACCACTCGCTACAGTATGTTGCGCCATGCTTGCCATGGACCATGCATTGTTTTATGGTGGAAAACCACGTCACTTATAAATCCTTATGTGTTAAGATTGTATAACTACAATCAGCCAGGATTTATGGGTAGAATTATTTTAACTGTACCTTTGATTTTATTTTCTCCTTTGTATTGTGAATTGCCTTTCAGAATCCTGAATAAGATAAGAGCGCTACTCAAGAGCGGCAGCTGCACGGAGGCTGTCATGGTGCTCAGGAAGGCCATTGCCACGTACCCGGATGTGAACCTCTTCTGCAACCCGTCTGTCGGCGAGGAGGGCTCGTGAGTGCTTGGATACGCTTTGAGAGATGGGAATAAAATCAGTTGAATGGAGCCGATTTTCGCTGGCCGGAGCCTTAAGTGGCTGTCAATATGCTTATGTCGCATTTCTGACTGATTCTTGTTCTTTGCTTTCCCCTTCAGGGAAGACAACAAGGGTAAGGAGAATGGTGTCAAGGACAGCACAGATCAGGTACTCCTGAATGTCCTGAAAAAAATTTATCAGGGTACGTGAGACATGCATCTTTCTTACTCTTTCCTTAATTAAGGCTAAAAAGATCCTGTCCCATCTTTGCACAACATAATGTATATCAGATGAAATCTGCACTGTTTTCTTCTCTGGTTGGCATTGATTGGCCACCCCTATCCTTGTTTCTTACTGTTGTTTACTGTGTATGCTGATTTGTACAGCGAAAAGAACTTATATGAATCCTCTCAAATTTTCATTGAAAGGTAAAGCTACTCAAAATTTTTTGTTTCACTTTTTATTAGCCGGCGTCAATGCCCATGCATATTGAGTGTACAGTGCTTACACAGTGGAATATGACATATAAACATTGGGCCATAACAAGGGTATATGCAATCACTCAGGACAACCACTTCATGTTGCTACAAATCTGGCCAATGAAGGTGGTGGAAGTGCTGCTATAAGTCTATGAGCCGATATTACACTGATGTTACGCGAACTGAAGGCAGTGGAAATGAATGTATACAAACTGCTTAGCCCTAAATTGTTCCATTTCATTCTGTGAGCACGGTACACGGTTTTGTTTTCATGCGGGCAGCACCTAAAAGCTGTGTTATCATTCATTAGCTTAAAGGTTTTACGACAGTGTGTTCACACCACAGTATGCTGTTTCAGGTACCAAGGTTGCTGCACCTGATGAAGAGGCACCTAAAAAAGCTGCGGCTAAACCAGATACCCCGCCCCGAGACACTGCTTCAGGCGAGGGAGCAGTGGATCTCTACAAGCAGAAGATGCTTGTTTTGTATCTCAAAGTAAGTGCTCAATATTCACCTAAAGAGGCATTCTCAAGTATTCACTTGTCTGTGTAGCCTAAACAGTCATTAAGCCAATCTATTCAGATCCCTCATCCTCGCTCCGTAACTGTGCCCCTTGCGTGCAAGCATAAAGGAGTCGGATGCGAGCGCTAGCTGTGCCGTAGTACATGAGCGTTAGTTTCTCCACTGTACGCAAGTGCTTGCTTTGCCACAGTACAGGAGGGTTAACTTTGCTACAGTGCATGAGTGTTATGCAGCGAAGCATACTACAGTGGGAATTGGCCACATTTCACGAGACGTAGCATATTTTGCCCCTCAATCACAAACTTTGAATAGTTCAAATAGTAAAAGTTGAATGCAAATCAAATCAGAATAGCAAATGCCATATGAAAATTATTTGAAAATTCGAATATTTGTATACCTCTGGTATCTAATATTGTCGACAAGGGTCGGCTATTAAAGGGAGGGACGCCGACTCGGAACTTGCATTGAGATGACCTCACTGATGGAAAGATTGAGTACTTTATTGGGTCAAATGATCCCTGTTATTCTGATTAAACGTGTGTTTGTATTTTTATTTTTTGTGCAAAGTCGTGAAGCTGAGCTTTGGCAATCCAAGTGGCAGACAGACGAAACTGCACAAGAGTTCGGTCATGCGGACAAGTATACGCGGTTCGTGGTCTTTTTATTACTGTTGAAATGCAGTACACTCTCAATAACAACTTTTCTTCTGACTTGCAATTACAGATAAGCCTGCCATGCACCTGCCGTCATTTACAAAAGCATGGCTTTGGATCGGCTAGCGACAGAATATAATGGCACCAGCATCCAGCTATCCACAAAGTTCTTGCGTACTTGCTGGGGGTGGGGGAACGTGGCAGTAATGTGGGAACGGTCTGGACAACAACACAAGCTTATTGCCAACTTTTTTATTCTTAAGGCTGTAGTAGGATACAACTTAAAAAAAACAGCAATTGGAAACAAGTGCCCCGAGATCGTTCACGTTGGTGTTACTCTGCCAGCCAATCACAGAAGCAAATGAAAAAGCCGTCATGCGACCTCTTCAAAATGGTGCCGTGTTTATGCTTTCGGTACCTGCGAAGCATCTGCTCTTCTTGAGTCCTTTTATCACTATAAGACATGAGGTGCTCGAGAAGCATGGACAAAAATGTGTGGAGTCCCAACGTTTCCATATGCAAAAGTCTGCGGTACAGTTCATTTCGCTTCCAAGTCCATTTTACGGGTTAAAGGGTCCCTGAAACGTTTTTTTGACATTGTGTCATTGATTAGGCAACACAATTGTGAAATCATTCACACCATAAATAAAGCTAAGCAGCCTGCGCTAACATAGCTACGGGCTTATTTCTGTCGCCTTCTTCCTTGCCACTGCTGTTCCTCCTCAACTCGAACAGCTGCGGAGTGCATGCTAGCGACGTGTGCACCTCCCACGTCAGCCGCTGTGCAGAGCCCTCCGTAGCTAGCGACATAGCGCCGCGATGTCTTTACTGAGGTCGCCGGCCTCAGCAGTGCTAACCTCTGTAATAGTGCGCCGGCGACTCGTGTGTGCGCTGCCAGATGCCGCGATGATACCATTGGCTGCCTTTCAGTGCTCATGACGTCACGTGGATTCTGCTTCGTGGGAAGGGGCGGTTGAAAACGCTTAGAGTCATGTCGATCTCTCACGATGTGCATATTTAAAACTTTGTATTAAATTACACGCTTAATGCAGAGTGCTGATATTGTTACGCTAATGATCAGAAGGACTCGGGCTATCAGTGCAACGCATTTGTACGAAATCACCAAAACCGTTTCAGGGTCCCCTTAAACTTCACTGAATTGAGTTGGAGAAACTCTGGTGTCGGCACATGTGGCACGCTGGGTTTTTGCATTGCAAGTGCTTGATCTCAGCTCAATAAGGAATTATCCTTTCCATGTTCGACTCTAATAAACGAATGAAGATATAAAAATTGATGCACTTCTCCATTACCATTGCCACCCTCGCCTTATTTTGGTAGCATGGAAACCTCAAAGAAGGAACTATTTAAAGCTTTGTGGAGGTAGAGTGGTTGGCAGTTATAAGGGCGTGGGAGGGGCTTCACTGCTGACTTGAGTTGTATCTGACTATAGTTAAAATGGTCAAAATGTAGGTGTTTGATCACAGCTGCACTCACTTCTGTGAAATAAGAATGGCAGTTTGTGAGGTGAGCTGCCAGCACCATGATTGCTTCTCAACGTTGCTAGAGAGCAGACTTTACCTTTTCTTTTACGGCTTCTCAAGTTGAAAAAGTCTGCATGCAAAATATCCATGCGCTGTCGAAAGCAACTGCTGCAGGTGTAAACAGCTCCGAGGGTGAGCTTTTTGGTACGCTGTAAGAAACAGGATCCTTAAAAATCGCTTGTCAGGCCCTTTAATGGCTAGTGTTGCCATATGTTGGTTGTGTAATGTTATTCCAAATAACGGTTAGAGGCTGGATGTCTGGCAATTCCTCGGTAAGGAATGTCTGCCCCAATTTTTGTTCTTCGACCTTTCTGCAGGACTGCACTGGCTTCGCCGAGAAGATTCAAGCCATAATACCAACACTCTGCGAGATGCTCTACTCACGCACCCAGTCAGACATACATGAGGCGATCGCCTTCTTTGTGTCCGCCCACTGCCTTGGCATCAAAGGGGCGATCTTGGGCATCCGAAAGATGCTTCCCCTGGTTTGGTCCAGGGAGCCGTCCATCCGGGAAGCTGTTGCCAACTCGTACCGGGATGTCTACTTCAACCAACCTGCTGCCAATGCCAAGTGTGTACTCAAGAAGCACTTGTTTTTTGACTAGTTGGTGACTTAGCTTACTAAACATGTTCAGGTGCAAAAAGAAACAAGGAAGAGCATAGAACAGAGGAAAGATACAGATGAGCGCCAGTCTGTATCTTTCCTCTGTTCTGTTCTCTTTCTCGTTTCTTTTTGCACCTGAACATGTTTAGTAAGACAAGTGTGTACTATTTCTGATCGGCTCCAGCCAATATGCTGAGCCGTACAGTTTCCTGCAAATTTACAACAGAGAGAGCAAAAGCGTTTGTTGTAGTCATTCACTTACTAAGAGGTTTGTAGGAAGTATGCGCTTCGTATTGCCATTTATTAACTTTTTTGCCATTTTGCAGCTGAAACTTCATGTGGCCAGTAGTCTCATAATTGCCATGACAGTGCTCAGAATTCTCATGTGTTCCATCTATGTAAACACTTATGCACGGATTCATATGAATTGTTATTCCGCTGTCAGTGGAGGGCGTTATTGAGGTGACATTTAGGAAGCACTTCCGACTTTGCTGACGCCGACTGGTTTCTGCGTTCTATTGAGGCATTTTATACAGGAACATTTATTGATGCATTGTTTCACAAATTGTGGTGGCTTCATCGCTACGAAGAAGATTTACATGCAGATAGCTGCATTGTGCTTTAAGCTGTTACAGAGCTTTCTGGACATTTTCTGGACATTTTCAACAGAGCTTTCTGGACGTTTTCAAGCTCTGTCATCTCGCTGTCTTCATTCCTACACTTTTCGTAGACAGCTGAGCAGCAGTGGCCATCTTATGTCGTTCCAAATCTGACAGAGGCTAAGCAAAAAGAAAACTACAGTTTTACATACAAGTCAATAACAATGCTGGCTGCGTTGTTTTCCAAACAGGATAGCAACTGTGCAGAACGTTTGGAAACTCAGTGTGAACGTCATCTGTATACCAAAAGAAAAAGAAAGGCTGTCATGCCTTCATATGGGTTTAATGTAAGCTACCATACAGTCAGTGAATGGCAATTGGGACTCCACAAGCATTGTAAATAAGTCTGAACTATCTAATTTCTGAAAAAGGAACTGCATTGAAAAAAGATAGTTTTATGCATACTTGTGTTTTAAGGACCCTGGTCAAGAAAGAAATGGTTGATGATTTGGTGCATATGCTTCTGCTTATGTCCAGCCAAGTCCACTTGCATTTCTACCAGTGCTTTGTTGTCACTACACGACAAATGCAAGGACAGAAAAGGCTTTAGTCACATTCACTTTTCATCAAGTTGCAGGGAAGTCTTATGTGTTTTGTTATGTAGGCTCAAAACTGTTTTACCTGCCAATGTGGGTTGTCTCCAACACTGGCAAGAATTGAAACACACCCTCTTTATTGGCTTTAAACTTCAACATGATGCAATTTGATGATAATGGCTAAATTTGAAGGTGTCCGAAACATCTCTAGCAGGAAGGGCTGCTGAAGAAACTCACTTAGATAGACTGCCATCCTTTTCTTTGGGCCAAGTCGCACTACTGTGCTTTTTTTTTTGTTGCATACAGGACCAGAGCAAGAAATATTGCAGATGGCCTGTCCGAGCTTGTCAACGTTGTGACGACGAGTGAACTGATATGCCTTGAACAGCTGGTAAGTTAGCGGAGTCCATTTCACACAACGCATGCATTCAGAAGTAACAAGAGTGTGAAAGATGCAAAAAGCGTTGTAGCTGCTGCAGACAGATGTAATGTCACAACACCTCAACTAAATCAGTGCGACTGCTGGCATTGATCTTGTTGTCTGCAAAACTTGACTCAAAGGTTACTTTGCAGTGCAAGCAGTGCAATGACAGTTACTGAACCTCCGCTACTCAGGTGACAGAGTTGGTGAAGTCTGGTGATATATCCTCAACGGTCCTGCGATTCCTGTGGGATCGGTACACAATGGAGCAGCCGGACACTATGAGAGAGGAGTGCCTTGCAGCCACCCAGCTGCTTTCCATGGTTGCCAGGTGGGTGCCACAAGCGCTTCACTTTTGTGTTGCAGTGAGCTACTACTCTGGTAGAGCCCCAATTATTTGACCTTGGGTAGTTTAAAATCAAAGGTCACAGCCAGCGTCCTGTACGTTTCTGTGGGACCAGCTTTCGTTATTTTACTTCTGAAATTAGCCTTGGCTGTACCCAACGGCAACTGCAGTAATGGTCCGATTAGCAGAAGAGATGGACTTTTCAGTAGGTGTGTGCGAATATTCAAATCTTTGAATATTTTTTTAATAGCATTCTCCATTTGATTTGATTTTCACTCAACTTTTATTACTCGCGCTATTTGAAGTTTGTAACTGAGGGGCAAAATATGCTGTCTCATGACAAGTGACCCATTCCCACATGTTGCTAGCTTTGCCACATTACACTTGTACACTGCGACAAACCTAACACTCATCTAAAGTGACGCAGCAAGCATTTACCGTATTTACTCGATTCTAACGTGCACCCGATTCCCGCGACCAAAAAAAAAAAAAATTGAAACATCGATTGTAACGCGCTCCCATTTTTCGCGATACGGAAAAAAAGGTCCTTAGTAATCAACCTTCTCATATTCATACAAAAAAAAAATGCCATACTCGCGTAATGAACGCACTCGCATAGTAAACGCGCCGCGAACTTTGAACCCCCGCAGTCCCTCGAATGGCCGCTTTCCCGCTTCACTCGATCCGCGGTGTCTCGAAAACATTCGGCACGCCGATTCATAACTCCTGGGGCCCAAATAAAACTGCCACACGTCGCCGCGTGCAAGCGGCGATAACATCATTTACTCGCAGTGCTGCATTCCTCCGTGCTATCGCAGTTCCCTCACGCCCGCTGCCGCGTACTGCCATGCGTGCCGCGCAGGCTGGCGCAGATAAGCCTAAGCATGGTTGGGGCGTGGTCCCCGAGATTGCCGCGATGCAATCTCGGACGTCGTGCAGCGCGCACGACTGAGAGGCTCAGGTGGCTGAGGCTCAGCACAGATATGAGGGAGAAATGCCATGAGCCGTTTTGCGTGCGGTGATGGGAAACTTCTCCCCTTACGGCTACCCGCGAACGCTACCGAAAGCTGGTGCGGCTGGGCGTCTCAGAGGTTTATCGGCGACGTAGCGACTTTGGTTGGCCGCAAGACAGCCAAGCCGGCGCGGCGAGTATCATCGGGCTACGCATCATGTGCGTAGTGGCGTCGTTCAGCGCGGGACCGGCGGCGATATAGACTACTGAAGCTATGCGCGCCAAAGACCGCCGCGCCGCTACAGTCGAATCTCGATAATTCGAACTCGAAGGGGCCCGAAAATTTGTTCGAATTAAAGAAAGCTCATTGAATTGAGCACTCACCTGCAGCGGCACATGTGCAATGAGCGAACCACGAGTGGGAAGCACACAAAGATTTATTCGCGCGTATTTTCACTTCGAACTACACCATACCCACCTTTAAGAAAAGTAGTCGGTTATGCGCATCTGCACACGTTTTTCCCGCAATGAGTCAATGAAAATGGCTTGAAGTTTGCTAACGAGTTCTAAACCAGCATCTGCATTTTGCTGGAAAGAGAAGTAGCGCGCGGCTAAGTCCAGCGCCGACGCTACTCCACTTGCATTTGGTGGAGTCAAAGGGGCAGGGAGTCCTCGCCACTGGGAGTAGAAAGGTCCCCTGAAGCAATCTGTTGAGGGCACGTGGCTTGTAGGATCTCGGCGTCGGTGACGACACCACAGATCTCTACACCTGCGTCCACATTCACATAGCCCTCAAAGGTCACGCCGTTCGGAAGAACACTGCTGCCCCTTTCAGACACGCAGTTATCGTCATCGTCCGACGAAGTCTGCACCGCCTCATCATTGGCCTGATCGACATCATCACTGGCCGCGGGTTCGCCAAACCCACATCGCCAGAAACAGTTGCTGATGGTGCCTGGCTTAATGGAGGCCCACGCAGCTATGGATAGCGCTGAGGAGGCCGACGGCATACGTTTTGTCGCTGTCCATGCACAAGAGCATCCGTTCCACGATATGGCGCCTGTAGAGAGTTTTCAAATTTTGAATGACTCCCATATCCATGGGCCGTCGTGTTTTTCAGCAGAAAAACCAGCCGAATTGTGCACAGGCCCTCTACGTCGCAGTGTGCCGTGCAGTTGTCAACGAAGAGTACATTCCGGCCTTTAGTGGCAAACTTTCTGTCCAGAGTACGCACCCAGTCTGAAAAAATGTTCATAGTCATCCATGACTTCTTGTTGGCGACGTAATTGACTGGCAAGGTCTTCACGCCCTTAAAACAGCGAGGCTTGGCCGATTTACCGATCACTAGCAATCGGCAACGCTCCGTGGCCGTCGCATTTGCGCACACCATTACCGTCAGCCTCTCCTTGCTTCGCTTGCCGCCGGCACAATCGGCGCCTTGAAAAGTAATCGTCTTGTTCGGGAGCAGTTTATAATACAGTGCCGTAGAACGACCACAAAAGAACGACCACGAACAAATACTCTCCGGCTCTCCACTGCCGCGGCTTTTTAGGGGCGAAACTCCGTAAGGTTTGGGCCTGTCAGTCCGTTGTAGTAGCGCGTTACCTACTAGGAACGCGCTACTAGGAGGGCGCGTGTGGGAGGTGCGCCCTCGACGCGTGCCTCCCAGCGCGCGAGCTCTCTCACTCTTCCATCTGCTGTCTTGTGAGAGAGAGAGAAACAGAGAGAGCGAAAGGCGCGCATTGACTATGGAAATGCTCTTTCTTCTATGAACGCGCTACCAGCTCGCAAAGAAGGAGAACGCGCCCTCACCCGCGAGAGACAAGCTTGACGCAGGCAGCTTCTTCTAGCGAGTTTCTTGATTGAAAAATACCGACTGCTCGCGCTGGAGAACCGTTCACCGGCCACCCATATATATATATATATATATATATAGGCACTGGATCTTGACTTGCAATGAAGTGCCGGTGGGAGATTTCACTTGTGCGTAGTTGAACCATACGGATTCGTAGCGTGCACGTTAACTAAATTAATCCGGAACTCGGCACCATCTACGATGAACTTCCGGATATGCTGTGTTATTCTGCGAATGCTTTTTTTCACAGCCAGGCTGGCCAGGCGAGGAGGCTACGCAACACGTAATCGCTCGGTGGGTTGGTTTGTGTTGTTTTTGGTTACGGCAGACGAAAAGGGAAGAGCCGCTGCACGGCTCTCTCCTCGGAGAAAACGGAGGAGTCAGCAGCCATGCCCCGGCAACGCAGATAACCGCGTCTTTCATTCTTTCCTGGATGCTCAAGCAGGGAAGGCCACAACGGAATCGACTCTCTCCTCAGAGGAGAGAGGCATAGGGGCCCCCGGTCTCCCCGCGAGTTGTGCCGTCACATCGGCGTCGCCTGCGGTGCGCATTTTTCTTTTTTTCTTCCCGGTGCCAGTGTTCAATGTCTGTGCCACCTTGACGAATGAAGCGCAAAGGGGAGGGAGGGGGCGGGGGGGGGGGGGCCTCTTTTACGCATTTTCTCTGCGGCGGGGTCAGAAATAGCAATGGAAATACCCTCGTCGTAGGCGCCGCCACGTGATTCGAGGAATTTTCGGAGCGCGGAATGTTTGAATTAACCATCACAGATGCTTGCGCGTTCGAATTACCAGGCATTTTCGGCCATTGAAATACACATAACTTTGCCGGGACTGCAGCGTTAGTTCGAATAAACCGGAAGTTTGAACTAAGCGTGTTCGAATTAATGAGATTTGACTGTAGTTCGTTTTTTCGCCGGTGACTGTTTGACTGCGCTCGAACCACGTAGGAGGCGGTCGTTTTGATGCCGGCGGTATGGTAACGGTGTCGTTCGTTCGCACTCGATTCTAACGCGCATGCGATTTTTGGACCCGTTTCATCGGAAAAAGGGTGCGCGTTAGATTCGAGTAAGTACGGTATGTACAGCTGCGAAGCTAACACTCACATACTACAGCAAAGCTAGCACCTGCCTAGTGCAGCAAAGCTAATACTTGTGTACTGCAGCCAAGTTGGCTCACGCATGAAAACCACTGGCAAACTGCACTAAAGGAAAGAGACACAAGAAAAGAGACAGGAAACGACCCGCATTGCTGCAAACTAACAACTGGTTTTATTGAAGACAAGTTACATGCATACATGAATGCCTCCAAAATCTGTGCAGGCATACCGAAGCTAAGAACCTTGGGATTATGCACAGGAATTTAGCCGACCATGCACGATAGAAATTTTGCTTCAGTGTTATACAAGTGATGTGGCGCTCATGCAGTTATCACGTGCTCAGTTGAGCTGCCGCACTGCTTGTGCTGGAGCGGCTACCTCGCCGCCGACGGAGTGTGAAGCGATGTAATTGGAAATGGCGTGCATGCAGCCATTGTGGCAACCTCGCTTTCACAGAGTGCTGCCAGTGAAATACGAGGTGGGAGGACGCTTGTCTGCGGAAACCCCAGTTCCTCCTCGGCTTCCCTGCGTTACTCAAGCCGACGACGCAATTGTCGCCTCCGCAGATATGTCGTTTCCTCCTCCCTCCAAGCCTTGTATAGTAAAACCTCGTTAATTCGGATCTCAAGGGAGTGAAAAAAAATGTCTCAATTATCCGAATGTCGAATTAACGAATGCATAACAAAAACACATTTTCAATTCCTTTATTGCATACCTTTATTTTGAGAAGTCGTCCGTGATGCTTGTTTGTTTTTTTGTGGACAGCTGGCGGCAAGGACTACTAGTTTGCGGCCATGTGACAAACCCTCTAGCGCAAGAGTATTGCCTGGGGCATCGTAACGAAGCTCCTTTAGAACGACAAGAGCGTCCGCGGCTTCTTTTGCGGTACGGCGCACCGGGCGTAGTTCATCGCCCGGGTCTTCGTCGGACGCCTCATCCGTCTCACTGAGGGCAGCACTGATGATCTCGTCATCGTTCAAGTGACCGTCAACAACGCCGTCATCAATTGTAACATAATCTGCAAGCTCCACTTTGGAGAGAAGCAGGCCAAGGAACGCCAAATCATCCTCCTCTCCTACTGGCGCTGCGGGCACAGGGCTGCGTTCCGAGCTTTCTGAAGCCTCGGAATCGCACCACCACTATGGCCCAACCACCACCTCGTGCACCGACACTTCCGATACGCCGATATGTCACAACGCACAGAAGAGGTGGAAAAAAAGCACAACCGACGCCTGCAGGTCCGCACGCTATCTGTCTGAGGCCTTGTATTTTTCCAAAGTTATCCGTTCTCCACTGACGACAGGATGATGCGTGCTCCAAAACTCCACCTTGCGTCCCCTTTCATAAGTTAAAAAAAAAAAAAGCGGTTTTCCTTGGCCTCCGCGATTGCCATCGACAGCGCACCGTTGCTGCCGGAGCCTGTCTTGGAGACCATAAGTTTGCACATGTGTGGCAAAGAAAATGTAATGCGATAATTATTATGGCCTCCGAGATGCAGTTACAGTTTCAGTTTTGCTGTCTTTGGCTTGCCTCCAGTCCGAATTAACCAGTGCACATGCAATTTTGCGTCGAATTAGCAAATGTTTGTTGCCATAGGGCTATGAACATTTTTCAAGGGAGGGTGTGGGAATGACGAATTATCTGAATTTCAGAATTAACAGGGGCCAAATTAACGAGCTTCTACTGTATCATGTTCCCAGTGGTCTGCGCATCACTACTCACTACTGAAGTTTTCCATGTCTGCTTTCTCTTATTTAGCTATCATTCCATTCGTGTTCACTTTTTCTTGCTTTCACATGGTACGCATGTGTGCAAGTTGACTCCCTCATCCATGCATTCAGTCACTTAGGTGTATCATTGCAAAGGTTGAGTTGATTAATGGTGGAACCTCCCGCCCGTCACGTAGGAACTTGGCTTTCATTGCATGCGAATAAAGCAGCGTGGACTGTGCGCAGCTTTGCGGGACATTTTTAAAATATGCTTTTGCGGGTGATTGTGCTGTCCTTACTGAAGAGATGTCGGACAAGGCGCTGGTGGAATGCGTCCGATATCATAGTGACGGCGATGAATCTTTGGAGGTTGATTTGAGCTATGCCTTCCGCGTTTTTGCCGCAATATGTATGTGTTCTGGGCTAGATATACTGCCAGCTGCCCCTTTGTTTCATTTGCTTGTTTCTTTTTCAAAATTTCATGCCGAAACTGGGTATAACAAAAACCTCTTTATAACGAAAATTTTTGAGCATTTGTTAATTTCGTTATATTCAGGTCTAACTGCATTTGCATTGCAGTTAATGTGTAGTCGTCGACTGTTTCACCAGCACTGTCTCCTGAATGCTCCTTGTTGGAGATGTCTTTTCACAGAAAGTGCTCTTCAGTATGATAAAGTGCATTTTAAATGCCGCATTTATTTAAAGAGCAATTGGCAAGCTCCTTGGGGAGGGCTTCTCTTGCTGTGCCAACAGCATGTGAAGGTACACTGGTGTCAGATTCATGTTGCTGACCTGTCCCAGCTGATAGTCAACATTCTTTCGTAGCTTTATTACGTGCCGCTTAAAAACAACACTCTTTTCTCGATATCTTTCGGAGGGTTTCTGCTATGTTGATGTCTGTCAACGTAAAGGACATCAAGAGTGGGACATGGAATGTCCTTCTCTTTTGCTTGTAGCAGTAGCTCAGTGTTTGCAGTTGGATCAGCATTCCGTTGGCATCATGCAAAGGCGATCAGCTCTTGTTCACTCTCAGGAAAGACTCCATTTTTCAGCAGCTGGATGCTTCTCAGGCCCCTGAATGGACATGTTGCCTCCTCTCTCTTCCAAAATGCTACCGTCAGTGGCTCTAAAGTTCCAGTCTGCCCCGCTGCAGTGGTCTGGTGGTTATGGCACTTAGCTGCTGATCCGAAGGTAGCGGGATCGAATCCCAGCCATGGCGGCTGCATTTCGATGGAGGCGGAATGTTGAGGCCAGGGTGCTGTGCGATGTCAGTGCACGTTAAAGAACCCCAGGTGGTCGAAATTTCCAGAGACCTCCACTACGGCGTCTCTCATAATCGGAGCTGGTTTTGGGACGTTAAACCCCACAAAACAACAAGTTCCAGCCTGCTGTGCAATTCCTGATGGTTTCGGCCTGTAAGATAAATTTCTCTTTCAAGACAGCTGGGTGCTGCTTTCACGGTCCCAACATCATTCGAGATAGATTTAAATTGAACATGCTAAATGATGGGGCTTGGTGAGGTCAAAACGATGCTGGTTAAAGCGACACTAAAATGAAAAGGTGAACTGGTTAGAATGATAACTCAAATGTCAGTAATTTCTACATTTTATGTTTAATACTAAAATATATAATGAATGTCAAAGTTTTAGTTGTGAAATTCACGCCAAAACTTCGGAACCTAATGATGCCAGAAGGCCAACTTCTTTTTTTTTCGTATTCTTGCCAAATTCGCTCCATCAAATGTCCTGAAACTTCTTGTGTTAAGCCTCTGGTTTTCTTGCAACATAATGTAGGTCTTTTTTACCGATAAATCTTTTACCGAGCAGACACCGCCAAATATCTGTGATGTCATGTGTTTCAGTGCTGAAACTACAATGCAGCGTCGCCACCCGTATTCTTTAGTTGCGTGTTTCCTAGCTTACCAAGGGTCTTCTCCTCGCAAGGTTGGTGTTTTTGGTATTGTGAAAAGCTAACCTACTAATATGAGAAAAATTGTTTTTCGCTTTAGTGAGCCTCTTTGAAAGAAGCAGCAGCATATCAATGCCACCAATTCATCCTCCGCTACGAGTCTTGATGATGATACTATGAAACTCAAACTATAAATCTTGGGCTGGAAACTCTGGGATCTGCATAATACGAGGCAGAAACTTCACACGGTAGAATTTAGGAAAAACCCCATATCATAGAGGGGTTTTTATGGTAATATTGCCAGCTTAGTGCTCAAGGCCCATCAAAATTAGCAGGTAGGGGCTTTGCTGTTCCATTTAACCATTGTGCTATTTATTTCTGGCCCAAACTCGGAAGCTTAACTCATGGCAGGCAATTAGAGCACCATGCCTGCATTCATTTCTGTAGACGTGATCACAGCTTTCATTGTTTCATGTTGGTTTTGTGAATGTTTCGTGGAAACAAATATTTCTTTTTTTTTTTGCTTTCACTTCATCCTCCTCCTCCCCCCTTTCGCCTCTTCTTCTACAGTGCTGATAGCAACATGGTGACGAAGAACCTGGAGCTCCTAATCTCCGTCGGATTGGGTGAACGCGGGAAAGCTGACCTCGACTTCTGCAGGCACACATTAAGCATCATTCAGAAGATGGGTGGCACTGTCTCGGTAATTTTGAAACCATGTTGGCATCCCATTTTCAGCTAGTACCACTTTTTGTGAAGTAAAAATAAGACATGACTATTATCTCACAGGCGATGGTAGATACATAGCATTGGCTAAGATTTTCTTAGGTGTATAACTGTGTTTTGGGAAAGAACCTTGAATAGTACATCTCAGTGTGCTACCTGTGTTCAGCAATGCCATTGCTGTAGTTGCGGTAAGCATGGAGCAACATAAATGGGGTGTGCTCGTGCTTAATTAAGCAAGTGTGCTTTGGTGAAATGCTAGATCATTGTGACTGTATCGTTGAGCTTGTTTTTTTGCATATTGTATTTTTGTTTTAGGCTGCAAAAGCTCCACTACAGCGCTTTGAGAATTCTGACAAAATGTTCGTTCGGCTTCAAGACATCCTCTTGGAAAGTAAGTGTTCATCTCAATCGTCTGTTCAGACAAGTATACAAACTAGGGTTGTGCAGATTGAAAAATGTTACAATTACAAAGGAGCTTGTGCTAATGCGCAGACAGTCTTTTTTTTTCCATGCCGTACTGCAGCACACGCCTCCATTACAGCTGCTGTTCTAGGCTTCACAGGCCATTAACAGTGCCTTTATGCAAACAAGGTGTCGTATGTAAAAAACTTGCTTAGTTTTCTCAATGGCAGTCACACTGCAGAACAGTTATTAAATTCAACTTCGCTGCATTACATAAGTGTCTTGCAGTGAAGCACAGTAACAGCAGAAAGGGGCCACAAGCTCTCGCGAGATGTAGCAAATTTCGTTTCTTAATTACAAATATGTGCATGTGCCGACATTAGAAAACTTTGCTGGCAGTCATTCAAATGTCTCCGTGATGTTGCTGCAACCCTGAGACATGCTAACTAGAAAGCTACACAAGAAACATTGTGTTTAGATTTTTAGCTAATGAAACCATTTGTTTATTTTCTGGAACTTCAACCACCTCAAATTGTTAAAATAAGGTGTGAATCAAATGGAATGTCAAAACATTATTAGAAAAATATGCAGTAGTTGGAACGTTTGCACGCCCTTAATACAAAGCACTCTGAGGTACCTATGGTTCACGTCATGGTTTTGTTATAGTAGCCTGCCTGTCTTTATTAAAAATGGTATGGTTGTTTCTTCCAACATTAACTGTGCTGTCACTGCCTTAGCTTCTTCTAGCATGGTAACTATTGAAGCTGATAATTGAGAACAAACTCCATAACAAAGGAGATGCGCTCTATTTGAGAAAAGCACCTCAGCCCTGAAAGCACTTCTTTTATTGCTCCACTTGTTCTCATCTTTGTCGTTACAACGCGCAAGTTGGGGACACCATTTTGCAGCATTTTGCGACACCAGCATATCCATCTGGATTCCCACCATGGAGAGGGCCCTTGATGTGATATACAAGTATGCCCAGCAGCCAGCCAAAATTTCCAACAGTATCCTGACGGGTTTGGCAGAGAGGCTGCTGTCCCGGTGCCGGCAACAAGTGGCAGTCGACGGTGTGGCACACGGTGAGGGAACAGACTCCTGGACATATTTTGAACATTAGCTGTGAACCTCCAAAGCAGTGCGGACTTGATCCAGAGGCGCTGTACCCAGTGTGGTAGTTTAGTGCCTACGGTGTCACACCACTAAGCTTGAGGCCATGGATTTAATTCCCAGTCATAGCAGCCACATTTCAACTCTGGCAAAATGCACGAACACCTTTGTAGTACTTAGGTTTAAATGCACAATTAAAAGACCCTGATCAGTCAAAATTGCCCCCAAATGTCCCCCACTACAACATGTCTCAGAAGCGTGTCGTGGATTTGGCATGTAAAGGACCACAGCATTGAATTCATTCCTGAGGTTCTCTGGGCGCAGGTAGCTGAAAAGTGCTAACCTAGGAACTAGCTGCTTTTTAGCGCAAGTATTTCAAAAGAAGTGAAAAACTGAAAGTACTTTTTGTAACGTGAACAGTGACAGCCCTGGCAAAGGAAGCAGTCATCATTGCTTCCTTTGCCAGGGCTTTTATGAGAACGAGTGGGTGCAACGTAACCCACCCGTGTAGATATGGCCAGATCTGTAACGTTCCCCTACAGCAGTACTGAAAGTGCCTTTGGTACCTT
Organism: Hyalomma asiaticum; assembly: GCA_013339685.2. Lineage (NCBI taxonomy): Eukaryota > Metazoa > Arthropoda > Arachnida > Ixodida > Ixodidae > Hyalomma > Hyalomma asiaticum. The sequence goes on from CM023484.1 coordinate 48,960,196, forward strand.
GTTTTCAAGTAGGGCAATTGGAAAAGAGCACCAAAATCTTGTGGGAAAGCCCCTTTTGAATTTTCTTCCTTGGCGTTGCGCCAGAAGACGCCACCGAATGTAAACGTTCATAGCTTGGACATTAATCACGACTGCTTGTTGTCATTTGTGAGAATGATAACCTTTATAGGTTGCCGTAAGGATCCTGTTTTTTGTTGCCACTTGCAGACTGTGTGCCAAGTTTGTTTGAACCTTTGTATGCACTGTTTCACACACTTAAGGCAGTGTAGTATGCTACAGTACCAACTGCTACGCTTTACTGTGTCTTGCCTCACAGGGCATCGTGCCCATTTTTTTGCCTCACAGCAAAGCCACAGGATTCCCAGAGTTCTCAAGAAGAGAATGAAGGAATGACATTGGAGGAATCGCCCCAGACGCCTTCGTTTGAATGTTCGAGCCTGCTGCTGTCACGCATCCTGGCATGCGTTGGTCACGTCGCACTGCGGCAGCTCATATTCCTTGACGTGGATGTATTTGCTCAGCTTAAGAGGAAGCGCGAGTCTGCAAAGGACAGGAAGGAAGAGCAGGTTGCAAAGCGGAAGAAACGGCAGTCGATGTCTGCTACCAGTCACGTCCTCTCCCAGAGCCAGGTGAGACATGCTGGTCACTGTGGCAAGCTTTATTGACCTGCATATTGCGGCTAGTCTATGTGGTATTCAGTGCATGTCGTATACCACATAACCAGCTCAGAGCAAAAGGCCTACAGGAGTTTCTTCCTCACGCTGCTAGACATACCGTATTTACTCGAATCTAACGCGCACCTTTTTTCCGATAAAACGGGTCCAAAAATTTCATGCGCGTTAGAATCGAGTGCGAACGAACGACACCGTTACCATATCGCCGTCGGCATCAAAATGGCCGCCTCCTACGAGGGTCGGGCGCTGTTGAACGGTCACCGGCTAAAAAACGAACTAGCGGCGCGGCGGTCTTTGGTGTGCATGATGCGTAGGCCGATGATACTCGCCGCGCCGGCTTGGCTGTCTCTCGGCCAAACAAAGACGCTACGTCGCCGGTGCAATCTCCGCCGCACAGCTTTCGGTAGCGTTCGCGGGTAACCGTAACGGGACATGTTTCCCATCACCGCACGCAAAACGGCTCATCATCGCATTTCTCCCTCATATCTGTGCTGAGCCTGAGCCACCTGAGCCTCTCAGTCGTGCGCGCTGCATGACGTCCGAGATTGCATCTCGGAGACCACGCCCCGCTTATCTGTGCCAGTCTGCGCAGCACGCATGGCAGCACGCGTGAGGGAACTGCGATAGCACGGAGGAATGCAGCACTGCGGCTGCGCCCGGCAACATTTGGCACTTTTATCGGGACGCAGGAGTTATGAATCGGAGCGCCGAACATGTTCGAGACACCGCGGATGGAGTGAAGCGGGAAAGCCATAGCGCGGCCGTTCGACGGACTGCAGGGGTTTAAAGCTGGCGGTGCGTTTATTATGCGAGTGCGTTGATTACGCGAGTGCGGCATTTGTTATAAACGTGAGAAGGTTGTTTACTAAGGACCTTTTTTTCCGTGTCACGAAAAATAGGAGCGCGTTACAATCGATGTTTCACTTTTTTTTTTTTTTTTTTTGTGGGAAACGGGTGCGCGTTAGAATCGAGTAAATACGGTACTGTCCTGTGGCTTATTGAAAAATTATTTTGTGAAGCTCTTTTATTGACTATGGGTTGTGTGTTCTTCTCTAGGAGGGGCCTGACAACCAGAATGCTGACGATGAAATGTTGGGTCCGGTGACAGATGATACGGATGCTGAGTACATCGTTCACCTTTTGGATGACGTGGTGCTAAGTGGTGAGCTTGGTCTTCCTGTCTGCAGGATAATTTAAACCCCTAATTTTCTGTACTAACTGTGTATAGTTACTCCTACGGACGTGTATCCCAGTAACCTGTAATAGAGATACACTGGATCACAGTATCTGCTGTTAAAACAGGGTTTGAGCGGTTCACAGGAGCCTGCTAAAACATGATTTATGGAGCTGCACAAATATGAAAATTTTGAGTGTGAAGTGAATTTGAAAATGATGATGGAGTGCAAAGCAAATCGAATATTTGTTGAATAATGTTCAAATACTCTTATTAATACCATCTCAAAATTACTCAGATGTGTATTGCTAAACATGGGCAAAAAAATTTATAGAAAAAGAATATTCAAGTCCCCAATACAGCCCAGCAGAGAACTGAACAAAGTTTGCCACAGCACACGGGTGTTAGCTTTGCCGCAGTATGCAGGTGTTAAGTTCGTCACTGTACAGGAACGTTAGCTTCGTTGTTGTAAACGCATCAGCTTCACCGCAATATACGAGTGTCATGCGGCGAAGCATACTCCATGCAGCAATGGGCCACTTGTTGCAAGACATAGCATGTATACCATGTATTTGCCAACTTCGAATAGTTCAAATAGTAAAAGTTGAGTATGAATCGAATTGAATAGTAAACACTATTAGAAAATTATTCACAATTTTAAATATTGGCAGACCTCTAATGAATTACAGTCTATACAATTGTATTAGTATTTAACCATCGCCAGTAGCATATGGCAGTCGTCGCTCTTGGGTTCTATCACATGTAACATACTTTTTATTGCAACATCATATAAAAGCAGTGCCATGATTGCACACATTGATGTCAGATTGAAATGGATGATGGCAGTGAAAAAGAAAAAGATGTGTGTTAGAAAATGTCAGTGATATTGTGCTACATGAAGCCATTCAGCAAGCATACAAGGTAGTATGGCACTCTTATGCAAATTTGCATAAAACAAGCAAGGCATTATCACTTTTGTAAATTTAAGAAATTAAAAAAGTTCTTTTCCCTTTCCAAAATTATACATGTTTAGCTGCAGCCACATAATGTGTTGTTAATGTAGTATGTGGGGGTGTGCGAATATTCGAAATTTCGAATAGCTTTTGCTATTCAATTCGCACTTAAATTTTACTATTTGAACTATTCGAAGTTGGTAATTAAGCGGAAAAAATATGCTATGTGGCATGTCAAGTGGCCCATTCCCACATGTAGTCCGCTTCGCCGCATAACACCCGTGTACTGCGGCGAAGCTAACGCTCGTGTACTGCGGCGAAGCTAACCCCCGTGTACTGTGGCGAAGTTAGCTAGTGCACCTTTCTGTTGCACAATTCTCTGTTAGACTGTTCCTCAGGGCTTAGCAATGGCACTGGCAGTACACTAGTCATGCAATAAGTCTGTTTGCCCATGTTTAGCAGAACATTTCTCCATAATTTGACATGGTATTAGTAACAAAATATTTGAAAATTATTAGAAAAATATTCAATTCATTTGCACTTGAACATAAATATTCAAATTCACTTCGCACTCAAAATTTTGCTATTCGCACAGCTTTAGTAGTATGTTGTTTTTAATGCCGTCTTTGAGACAGTTTACTACACTAGGATGGTTTGCTTGATTGCAGATGAAAGTTCACTTGGTGTTTGGAGCAAGCTCGTTGTGCATGTTGTCACTGAACAGAGCACATACACTGATGAAGGTTTATGCACAGTCGCTTCCCTTGCACTGGCCAAATTGATGACAATAAAGTGAGTATCAGAGCTCCATTTTTCTTGCGTAATTAAAGGCAGGTATTTCTGTAATTCAAAATGAATGCATGTGAATAGTCCCTGCTGTATGTTCTGTGAGCAAAATCTCTTCCTTGTTCATGGCCAAAGCTGCTGAAAAACCTTAGTTTTTTTACCTTACTTGTATTGTCCTTGGGAAATATGGATTTGCACAATTGTAGGTCGACTCGAATGTAAGTTGGCCCCCTATGTCTCACTGGCTTAGTCGCTGCACAGAATGAAGCTTGCTTATTGTTTTGTTGCGACATTGCAGAACTGTGGTGAAACGGGCAGGCTTGTCTATCCAAATATTGTTCTAACGAAAGGGAAGGGGTCAAGGGCTCGTTCTTTATTTGTTAGAAACAACTTAATGAGCAAACAGACAGTGAAGCCTAGGAAAACATAGGGGAAGTTACTTGTGGTATTGTAATTGTGGAGAAAGTAGAAAGGAATTAAAGTGGACGAAAAGACAAACCTGCCCTCGGTGGGACCCGAACCCACGACCTTCGGATGTCGCGTCCGATGCTCTACCAACTGAGCTACAAGGGCGGTCGTCCCCCCGTCCACTTTATTGTGTATTTATGTAGGTATTATCCTGGGAGTGTTAGGCAGCGCCACTCGAGGCCAAGGCGGCGTGTGTAGAACACACTTTCTTGCCAGGAGGCGTCACGTAGAACGTGAACTTAGATGAGATGGCTGCTGCCCAATAAGCCCTCGCATGCTACCTATAGGCACCAAGTCTGCCGCAACGAGGCCCAAGCTATGAAATAACGAAAGGGAAGGGGTCAAGGGCTCGTTCTTTATTTGTTAGAAACAACTTAATGAGCAAACAGACCTTAGGTAGCATGCGAGGGCTTATTGGGCAGCAGCCATCTCATCTAAGTTCACGTTCTACGTGACGCCTCCTGGCAAGAAAGTGTGTTCTACACACGCCGCCTTGGCCTCGAGTGGCGCTGCCTAACACTCCCAGGATAATACCTACATAAATACACAATAAAGTGGACGGGGGGACGACCGCCCTTGTAGCTCAGTTGGTAGAGCATCGGACGCGACATCCGAAGGTCGTGGGTTCGGGTCCCACCGAGGGCAGGTTTGTCTTTTCGTCCACTTTAATTCCTTTCTACTTTCTCCACAATTACAATACCACAAGTAACTTCCCCTATGTTTTCCTAGGCTTCACTGTCTGTTTGCTCATTAAGTTGTTTCTAACAAATAAAGAACGAGCCCTTGACCCCTTCCCTTTCGTTATTTCATAGCTTGGGCCTCGTTGCGGCAGACTTGGTGCCTTAGGTAGCATGCGAGGGCTTATTGGGCAGCAGCCATCTCATCTAAGTTCACGTTCTACACACGCCGCCTTGGCCTCGAGTGGCGCTGCCTAACACTCCCAGGATAATACCTACATAAATACACAATAAAGTGGACGGGGGGACGACCGCCCTTGTAGCTCAGTTGGTAGAGCATCGGACGCGACATCCGAAGGTCGTGGGTTCGGGTCCCACCGAGGGCAGGTTCGTCTTTTCGTCCACTTTAATTCCTTTCTACTTTCTCCACAATTACAATACCACAAGTAACTTCCCCTATGTTTTCCTAGGCTTCACTGTCTGTTTGCTCATTAAGTTGTTTCTAACAAATATTGTTCTAGTTAGGTGTGTCCTCTGGGCACATTGATGTACTCCCAGGTTGCCAAAAGAGCCATCTATTGGCACTCTTCTTAACCAAATGTGCATTTTATGGCTCTTAATCCTCATTATAACATACACATGTGCATGCACCGATGGTTGTGAAGCTAGAAGTGCACCTTGCACCTTCTGTGCTTCATTTCCGTATGTCAGGTGCAACGCTGTCAAATCTAGTGCTCTTGTTTCCATTGTGTACTCCCCCAACCATAGAGTAGTGCATTGCTTGCGGTCAGTGAGGCACTGTAAACGCCTTGTGGCAGCCTTAAAGCATATTACATTTCTCATCAGCTTGACAAAACACTCTTGTATTGCTGGGGAAACACTCAAAATGCGTGAGTGTGCTTAATTCTCCTTGTTCGTTTATCGGCGTGGTACACCTCTCCTTTAACTTTCTTTACAGACTATTTGCATAGGCTTCTCAGCGTTGCACCCGATGTATTAAACGCAGTATAGTGGTCCAATTTCTCAGTGTTTGTACGTATCAAATTCATTGGTTGGATGCTAGCTCACCTGGTAACATGGTATGATGACAAGGAGGAACATTGGAAATATTCCGAATGAAAAAACAAAGATCTATTCTGGCTCATTATATATTACGTGCTACACTTCTAAGTTGAATGTCCCAGCATGTTTTGCCTAATCCTCACTTTTCCTGTCCTTACTTTGCAGTGCGGAGTTCTGTGAGCGACACCTTGCCGTGCTGTTCCACATCATGGAGAACTCGCCAGATCCCGTGATCCGCACCAACCTGGTTGTGGCAGCCGGTGACCTCATGATCCGCTTTCCAAATCTGCTGTATACCTGGACAGAGAAGATCTATGCTCGGTACATTGCCTACTGACCAGTGGTACCACTTTTGCCACTTCTACTGTTCTACTGGCATTGTTCTTCTTTTTTCTTTTAGAGAAAAGCATGAAACAGCTTTTTTCTTTTCCTCTTCTTCTTTCTTTGTTTTTTTTTTTTTTTTTTGCCTCCTAATACAAGGCAAACAGGGATTTAATGTTCTCGCACACCAAAATATATCTGTTATTGTCGTCCAATATTTGAAAGCCTGTTCATGCAAGATTCATTCCAGCATGTGCAGTAATGAATCTTGTATGAATTACATGCGCAGAACAAAACGCAGCTACTAATTAGGGCTGCTGAGGTGTGCAGCTGATCCGGAGGCGCCCCTATATATAGACACCTGTGAAAGAGCCCATGGTAGGCAGAATTCGAAAAAAATTTGCGGAGCTTGCAGTAGTATTGCAAGGCTAGCGAAGCTGATGGGCACTTTGCTTGGCGCACCCGCATTTCGTTGCGGCCCAAGGCTTCGGGAGATGCCTCATGAAGCACTGCAACCCAGTGAACGCTCCTTAAAGTTTCTCACTGAGCTGAGCGTAGGGACATTTACGACAAACCAGAGACATTGGCAGATGCCGCTTGCGTGGCCTCGGCTTGATGCCGTCCCACCCCTTTGCTCTACTACACTATGCATGCCTATGCTATTCTAGGAGCTGCTTGGATGCCACGAGAGGACGCATGCATTTGTGGCACAAAGCTATGCACAAAAGCATAGCTTTGCAAGACGCTGCGCACCAGACAAATCGACACGCACTGTCCTTGTCTTCTTCTGCTTGCACATGCAACACGTCTGAGCACCAGCCGCAGTTTCGCCAGTATAGTAGTGGGCTGAGGGCATGAGTACAAAAGGAGAAAGAAGCGGGCATGCAAACGCCGCACATTCTGCATTGCATAGAAGTGGTGCATGTGCACTCTTGGGGACTAGCGCTAATGATTATGATAGTTTTGTAATGGTCAAGGACGTACAGCCGTCATCATAAACAGCTTCACTGTTAAAAATCTTTCACCATGGTATCTACCACAGGTTGCAGTCATTAGAATATAGCTGTCATAGCCATTCCAATAATGTCCAAAGGCAAAAAAGAAAGGAAGAAGGGTTGTATCATGTGTTACATGAATGTTAGAATTAGAGCTGCGAGAACAGCAAAGTTTTTGTGTATAAAGCAGATTTTAATGTTAATATTTGAGTGTGAATTGAATATTTCTATTGCTGCTTACAACTACCACGTTAGATTACTAAGAGGTGTACTGCTAAACATGGGAAAAAAATTATTGCATGACTACTGTACTCCCACAATGTCGTGCCGAGAAAAAAGAACAGGCAAGTCCTGGAGTAAAGTCCAACAAGGAACTGTTCATATGCATGAGTTACTTCGCCGCCGTATGCGACTGTTAGCTTGCCCGTAGTACACCAGTGCTAGCTTCGCCGCAGTGCACTAGTGCTATGCTGTGAAGCGTACTACATGCGAGAATGGGCGACTTGTCACCAGACGGCCATATCTAGCTCCCAAACTGCAAACTTTGAATAGTTTGAATAGTAGAATGTTGGTGCAAGTCAAACAGCAAGCGTTACTCGAAGAATAATTAAAATATTCAAAATTTTGAATATTTGCACGTCCCTCCTTAGAACCCAAGATTGTCAGAATTAATCCAGTATCTTTCACTACGCTATCTCTGAATACTTGCTCTGCAGTTTGAGAATGCAATTTCACCCTTCTGTTTGCAAGTGAAAACTTCTTTTCTGCACAAGCTTGAACTGAAGCTGGGTACAACCATCGCCTTTCTGAACAAACAGTTTGCAAGACCCGTCTCGGGATGTCAAGTTGGGCACATTGAAAACAGTCATCTTCCTCATTCTAAACGACATGATCAAGGTCAAAGGCCAGATCAGCGACATCGCTGCCATGGTCATGGATGAGGATGCCGAGCTTGCGGACATGTGTCGGAACTTCTTCTTCGAACTCGGAAGCAAGGTTTGTTGTAATTATGATTCTTAGCTTGTCAGCCAGTGTTGGGCATCCCAGAATGAATAGAAATGGATGGCTTGCTTGGGAAATTCAAGGGTAGTAGACTTGCTATGCATTTATTGTGAAAGAGTAGGCTAAGAAAAGGTCGTGAAGTCAGATTAAGTGAAACAGCACATTCCTGCTTTTCACTTTCGGCTCCATCAACTGTAGTGTCTGCAGAGCTTGCTGACGGTACTAGCTTGAAGCATTTCTGCTCATTTAATTTGACATGTCGTGTGTTTTTATGTATTGCAGGGAAATGCCTTATACAACCTGCTGCCTGACATCATCAGCCATTTATCGGATGAAGAGCATGGCATAGACGAAAAAAGTTTCCGTGTTGTCATGAAGTGAGGACACTTTTATAGTACTACGGGAATTCCTTGGGGAACTGTGTACACTGCATTGTCTCACCACACCACAGCCCACCTGCCCAACAAATGTTTATCACCGTTGATACACGAAAAAAATGTACAGAAGGGACAGCTCATTTTCCGCTAATCTATCTCCGACTGTAACTAAAGTGTGCTTTGCTTTGCCCTTATGGTGATGTGACACCACCATTTTCTTATGGTGATATCAAGGTTTCTTATTTTTATTTATTGATGTCCTTGCAGTTGTACAGTCCGTATTTAATAGTAGACACTTACCAGTAGATACAGTCGAACACCATGATAACAAAATCCCACAACAGCGAAATCCTCTCAACAACGAAAGATCCCGCGACCCAGGCAAAAGCCCATAGGATTCAATGCATTTCATACAGTAATACTCCATTAACTCCAAGCCATAAAAACTGGGAAAAATTTAAAAATAAGCGGAGTTGAGAGACAGATGATTACACGAAAATATAAGCCGCATAAAGTCGACAGCCTTTCTAATATGGCACCGGTGACTGTCGACCTTCTCACAAAATATCAGTGTACTAGGAGCGGTACTTTTAGATCATTTTTGTGAAATTATGCACGACTCAGCAGTCGACATGTTGGTGGTACTATGGAGGCAACAGCGAACTTTGCACGTATAAGCACAAACACAGATGCTTGTTGACACCATGTTCGAAACCGTGTAAACGCTGAAAGCTTTGCGAATGTGCTCGCTTTTCCAGAGTTCTTCAAGCAAGGATAACCTCTGCAGAGTGCTGTTCTTTTCAACGGTGCTGTTCTTACCACTGACAAAGCGCAAAAATTAATTGCACTGGCTAAGCCATCGCTCAACAGACAGACAACACAGCAAAGGGTGCCAGGCCACCAGCACCGCCACAAAACATGAGCGATGGACTAAGTGTCACCATATTGGATATCTGGCTCGCGCGCTGTCGAAAGCTTGACATCTACAACGTGTTTCCAGCTTCGAAAATAATTTAGGCCTCAAGATTTGCACCTTTCGAAAGCTGCAAGCCACGCGTCGCGAGCAAACGCTGCAGCACGCTCACATCTGGCACGCAGGCACGTGCCAAGCTCCGTTGCCGGGCTGATGGGAAGTCACCGTGGCGGGCGTGCATCATTGCCATGACAGATTTTCTGATGCTACTCGTTCTTGCACTCCTTGCGCGCGTCACCAGTCGTAGCGACACTCCACCTGCGTTATCAATGGGATGAGCCGGCTGACAACTGTAGAGGAAGGTTGATTGATTTATGGGGTCTAACGTCTCAAAACACGATATGGTTATGAGAGACACCGTAGTGTAGGGCTCCGGAAATTTCAACCACCTAGGGTTCTTTAACGCACACTGACATTGCACAGCACACAAGCCTCAACATTTAGTCTCCATTGAAATGCAGCTGCCATAGCTGCGATTCGATCCTGCGACCGTTAGATTAGCAGCTGAGGTAGGTGAAGGTGAATTAGAATCAAGCTAAAAGCATTGGGACAAAACTGCACACCTTGGCCAGTATCTTGTAGTGATGCTTTATGCTTTATTCTATGCCACTCTCATCATCCGCTGTTCCGGGCTGGCTGATCCTGTTGATAATGTCGGCAGCCGTCGCTCTGACTACTAAATAAGCACGAAAAGGCATCGCTATAAAATACCGGCGGCAGTTTCACTTTTTGGCGATAGCACAGCTGTGAAAAAAGTACAAAAATCTTCTTGGTAATGTCTGTTTTCTTACATTTTCGCAGTCTAAGTTTCAAGAGTTTGGCACAGTGGCGTTTCAAGATAAGGGGTGAAAAACCAACGTAGTTGGCACCGTGCCAGGGAAAAGCTTCGACTTAGCCGGTAATTCGAGATATCAGAGTTCGACTTAACAAGGGTTTACTGTATCTCGCTATAACAAAACGTCACGAAGCCACAATAACGAAATTTGCCAGACCGATAGACCCCATGCTGCTTCCAAGTAAGCCCAAGGAATGTGCTTTACTGAACATATGGCGTCATAGGCGCTGCCATATTGAAAACGTCATGGCCACGATCTTGCTTGTTAACTGATCATGTTGCCTCCATTGTTTATCACTGCAACGCCATTGTTTAATGTCAGCGCGGGGTGAACGAAAATTATTTATGGGTTCGCATCATTTGCACATAATGTGAACCACCATGGTGTGCAGCTTAGTAGCATGCATTAAAGTGTGGTGGCGCATCACCATGTGCGCGCTTTTACATCCTTCATCCTGTTGCACAGCTAACTGCGGCATGGTGCTTTTGGGTTACCGCCGGTATGCGTTACGACGACGCTGCACACCACATGTACTGGCACCAAACAGATTGTCGCAATAGACTTGCCGGCAATGAGATGTACCGGCACATTTGCTCCATTGCAGCCATAACCAGAATCTCTACTAGCCACACTGAGGATTGTGGAGTGCAGTTGACTTATTTACTTTAATATATAGCCCGTACCTTTGTTCCGAAAGCTGCCTGCACGGTCGAATAGAGTACAAAACTTAAACCACGCTGGTGGCTTTGGTAGGAACTTCCTGTCAGGTCGGTTAGATGCAGTGTCGTCGCCATTGCGAAATGGTGACAGAGGACATTTGCAGTGAGTTTGCGGCGGTTCACTTTACGCATTTCAATCTCTGTGCATCGTATCTATCCTTAATGAAGTTGACGTGGTAACGTGCCACTTTTATTATCAAGCTGTCATCACAGGAAAGTCATTTTTCATGCTAAAGATGGGTGTGTCTCATCTCCTTTGCATGCCCGAGACCTGCGACCATGAGTGAAACAAAGAACAAATGGGAAAGTAGGTCATGTGGGCTCCCTAGGGAAAGTTTCTGCAGCCACAAATGGGAAAATACCCAGACTTCGAAAATAAGCCTGCAGCCCCCTAATAGTGCCTTTTTAGTGCGAAGCCTTGAAAACTGAGTAAGTGTTAGATCCAGGGAAATGCGGTAACTCTCGCAGCATAAAAGCGATTGCCACAGCAGGTATACTATGCGGCAAGCAATACGTGCCACTCTATGTATGAAGACTAAATGACGAACTCGCCCAATGACGATTTACTAAACTTGCTCTTGGCAACGAAGCTCTGAATGGTGTAGAGCAACGCTCGCTAAAGCGGGCTAACGAAATATTTACATTAATGCTTTGCTTTTCAGTAATTTTATTTTTGCACTGCCTTATTTCACAATGAAACTCTTTGCAGTAGTGGATCTTTTCGTTTTCCCTGTGGATTTCGTTATTGCAGGGTTTAACTGTACTAGTGTCAAACTTTATAATCCTTAAATGGCACCCCTACATCAAATTTAGATGCAAAGGAGCCAACATTAATCTATATCTTACGCACTTGAGCAGCGTTCAGCATGTATTGAAGCAAAATTTTAAGCTGAACTGGGTAAATGCATGGGTAGGTTTTATTATACTGAGAGTTTTTCGTCTATTGTCTTAGATTTTCCGCGCCAGTAAAGTTGAAATTATGCCATTGCTTTTGTTAACTACAACTGCAATTTTATGGTGTGCAAGGTTACCGTAGCAAGGTCATGATGTACTTGTAACTTAGTAATAGCAGCTTTGCCCACGTCCAACCTATCTTACAACTGCCCAGTAATATGGTGGACTGTTCTAATATATACATATATATATATATATATATATTTTTTTTTTTTTTACTCTCCTAGGCTTCTCTTCTCTTGCATCAGCAAAGACAGACAGCTTGAAAACTTTGTGGAAAAGCTGTGCTTCAGATTCATGATTATGACGTAAGTACTATAGTTATTACAGCAGCTACTGATAACATTACTGCTGTTGCTACTTGACAGTCTTTAGCTCTTGTGCCATACGGTGCCATTCATCATCAATTTTTCATCCACTTCTTCTAGTACTGCTCCTGCAACTACCAGTACTGGACTAGAATCTCGATGATATGAATTTCTTGAGTTCACGCAACTATTCATGTCATCTTGAATTCTTATGATCCAGAACATGTGAACTTGCACGTGAAAAATGAACATGAATTTCGTAGGCTTTAACCATCTAAAATGTGCAACCACCATGTGCATGTTGTTGCAGGACGGAGCGGCACTGGCGTGATCTTGCATACTGCTTGTCGCTCATTCCATTTGGAGAACGAGGCATCAAAAAGCTCCACGAAAATGTGGTATGCTTTGCAGACAAGATGCACGTGGACGCCGTGTACGAAAGCATCATGGGCATCATATCAAGTGAGATGACTTTTGTTAAAATGCCTTCGTTATTCTTTAATTGTAGCTTAAGCGAACTCCCTTAGTAACATGTTTTCTTTGTTGCAGATGCGAAGAAAGCCCAGGTGATGAAGGCTGATGTAAAGGTAAGCGATTTATCAAAAATTAGCCATTATGGCAGTCTCGTGCTATGAACCTTTTCATTCTTTTTTTTCCCTCACAATGGAGTGTTCAGAAAGGGTGTGCCAATCGCAGTTGTCCCCTTACTGTCCTTCGCATTTTAATTTTAGAGTTCAAGGCTTTTAGTTTTGTCTACGCCAGTTCAAGGGCCTGTATCAATATTACAGCAAACATTTTTATGACTCATGACTTGGGGCAAGAGAAACAAGTTTGCTTAAAAAAGTCCGGCGATGAACAAGGGAAAACCATCCCATAAACTGAATTGAAAAGCAGTGTTCTCAGTATGGCAAATGCATGTGGCAAATATTGCACGCATTACCCATGCCTGCATGGATTGGAGCCCATTTTTTACTATTCTTTTACATTTAGGTCTTTCTTGCGAGTACGCCCTACAGCTGTCTAGGAGTGGCCAGTGCTAAGAGCCATGTGTCCTACGTTTTACGACAAGGGATTGCTCTGGGTAGTAACCCAGGCTGTACAGATTTATTTACTTCATGCAAATCTGTTTGTCTACTGTGAAAATGTTTCAGGCTTTCAAGGGCTAGCCATTTGCCTGCATTAAGTTCAAAGGCTTGCACCTTTGAAGGTACTCAAGCACACTACCTGGCACACTACCTTTGTTACACCGGGTAACTATAAAAATGGGATGCAGCTCTAATGCTCTTTTTTTTTTTTTGCAAACCAGTATGGAAGTCTATAGCATGTCTTCTTTTTTTGCCATGTGGTGAATGCGTGATGAATGAGTTTTCCTTCTCTTTTTTCTTTTCAGGTGATTCTTCAGGAGTTGGAAGACTTGGTAGAAGAACTGCGAAACAAGGGCCTTACTGAGAGCGAGCTAGTGCAAAGGACAAAGAAAGGAATCGCACAAGCATCGGCCAAAAAGCGTGGGAACAAGCAGTCTTGTGCAAGTAAGAAACTGTCCATGCACTCTAGCCTGTTGCTTAATTACATATCGGATTCATGGAAAATGTAGTGAAATTCAGAGTTCACTCGCTGACAGCAAGGGTGCCAACGCAAGTGCTCTCTCCAGCTGAGGCCAGTAGAAAAAAAACCTGGTGACGTGATAGCGGTTGATGCAAATTTCATTGCGATGCAAGTTCACAGTATTTCCTTGTTGAGATACGTTGCATGTAATGGATAAAACGTTGATTGTTCTGAAAATATTGCTGTGCCACTGTGGGCCATTCAAACGCTGAAGGTGTGGTCATTCAAATTTGCCCGGGAGGTTCCCAATTTTTTACTAGTCTGCCCGATTGTCCAAGCATGGCCACAAATCTCTGATAAACAGTGCTAATCCCACTATGAAAAGAAAAGAACTAGGGACAGCTGTTCCAGGAAATATTCTGGCCTTGAGGAATCCCTGCAACTTTCCACGGGACCCTCCCTTCAACCCACTGTTGTAGAGGGAGCAGAGGCTGCCGAGTTTGTGCATGGCCTTTGTTACCTACAATTCAGCATGTTAAGTTTATAATGGGGAACCCGCAACGAACATCACACTGCAGCGCTCGCAAAGTTAGCTTTGTTGTCATACAATGGTGTCTAACAGTGCAGTGAAGCATGTGAAGTGTGGGAAGGGGCCATGAAGGCAGAAAATTTGCAGGCATCTTTGAAAAATTGAGACCCCAGTATATCTATGTTGACTCTGTTTGCTGTTCTCGTCCCCGAACTTCTTGCAAAGGGTGTTTCACTAGGTCTTTTACACCCAAATTCTGTTACAGGGCAGTGCTGTGTACAAATTCTGGTGAAAAATCTGGGTCCATCCCAAGGAAACCCACTATAAAACTTTGATTCGGTGTGTGTTGATTCAGTGGGCAATCAATGTGCTTCAACTGCCATATTTAGTCGTGTACAACCAGCACTCACTAGCAGTAGCTAAAAATGGTTGAAGTATTGCTAACATTGGCTAGTGTTGCTAAATGAGGGCTTGTGATGGCTCGTGTTGGCTTAAGGGTCACAAACGTTTGCCGATGTTGATTTTACACTGTCATAGCACCAGCATCATCTTCATTCATTCTCCATCATCATTGATTGGCCTACCAAGTTTTGTTTAAGTCACAGTCTATCTTGTTTTCGTTTTACGCATAGCACCAAGAGGTCAGAAGACGCCAGCTCGAGGCAAGAGAAGGTGCCGGAAGAAAATGTCACGCCTCTCCGAGAGCAGCAACGAGGATGAAGAAGAAGAGGAGGAGGCATCACCACCGCCGACCGCGCGGAAAGCACTGCCTCGACGGCAGTGCAAGCTGCAAATACAGTTCAGCGACAGCAGTGAAGCCGAGGTTGATGACAATGATGATGAATGAGCTACACAGGCTTAAGCAGGGCCCCACTAAAGTAGCTGTGCTCGCGATCAGAAAAGATGTTGAACAGACTGCCACTCACATGACAACGCCACTCTACAGCAAATGCATTGTTACATTTATTGCACGGTCAGGTTCCTTGGAAGCAGAGTGTATGTAAGGAGAAAAAAAAAAAAGACACTGCCACAGTAGTTTTATATTTCTACTTTGGTATACTCCGCATTTTGACTGTAAGCTGAAGTAGTTATTGTTTATTCCCCCCCCCCCTTCTTTTTTTCTTCATGCAATAACAAGTAACTACACTCACGATGAAGAATTCCTTAAGGTTGCAATGGCTCCCATTTCTGGGGAAAAAAGAAAAAGAATGCAGCCTTGGTCACTGAACAGCAAGCAAAGTTTGCTTTACTATATTTTATTTTTTCCTCTGCCTTTACATTTTAAGACTTCTTACTCCCCCATACCCTAATAAGCGATGCGGTTAAACAAACATGTAAACCTTTTACAAGGTGTAATCACCATTCTTGGTTTCGTAAATATTTATTTTACAACTGTTTTTTGTTTGCACCACTCTTAACTATTTGTACAGGCCTTATGCATTGTACCTTGTGTCCACCTTGTTGATGTTATTAACAATAATATTTCTATTATTTTTATTGTTTATCCTGCACTGTGGTGTAATGAACCCTGTGTCATGTATCAGACAGATCAGACATTTTGATTGCAAAATTTCTCTCTACTCTTATCTTTTCATCCAAGAGAAGGTTACCCTTTCTTTTTGTCTTCAGAACTTTGTTCTATACGTCACATTGGTTGTCAGGTAGCTAGGCTTGGAAGGCGTGCAGAGCACACATTCTGTCATTGAGGCCAAGGAGTTTTATGTTTTATTTTATATTCACGAAAGAAAGGACGAACGAGAAAAAAAACTGTATACTTGGTGAGGCCACCTGCTCTTTGTGCGGTGAAACAAATACTCTGCATGCCATTTACAGATGGTTATATGTTCAGTAATCACAAGAGGGTATGCCAGAGAATAACAGCAATGTCTGCTGTAGCTATTAGTTATAATCACCTGTTCTCTGCGCATTTCATGAGGAAAGAACAGCTACCATCCGACTTCTCTATGCATTTTCCTGATGACATAATGTGAGCTTGGGGAAAAGGTCACAACATATTAACATGCAAAGGTTGTAGGTTCAGACCTCTGTGGACTATGCGTGATTCTCTGTGAATTTTGCAAATTTGTCATGAATGTCTTATATGCTTTACGAAATTATACTGCAGTGTGATGGGAAGAAAAATATAATGTTGCATGTTCAGCCGTCGAAGCCTGTTGACGGTACATGTGATACTGAAACAAGTTGGCAAGCCCTCTACACCTTCATTGCTGTGCTGTGCAAATTTCCTCCGATTACTTTGGCTGTAATAAGAGCTGACTGCCATAGGAGTTAAGCACACACCACAGGGCTCCCTTTTTTCTCTAGTTTCTCTCGCAAAGAATTGTCGAGAGATTGTTACTAGAATGTACTGCTTGTTCCATCAATTCGTAAATGCTCTCAAGCTGTTACTTCCTTTTATCTTGCATTGTATGTACGTCATGTATACTCATAGATGGGAGGCTAAAGTTCGAGTGTGACATGAACTGGCAGTAAAAAAAAGAGCAGAGTGCATTTTTTCTAATGCTTGGTATGGAATTTGGGGAACTAATTCGGACACACACATGCATTTATACTAGAAATGAAATTTTGCTACAATTGAAAAGAAACATACGAGAAAGAACAAAGATTTGGTCGCTTGCAACTTTGTGCAAATCACATTGCCATGTTGCTGGTAGAATAAGTGGGTTGCAAGAACAGAACTCAAGAGGGCCACAACATGGAAGGAAAGAGTCTAGGCATTTCCACGTGTGTACTTAATTGCATTTTGTCTGTGTCAGTACTCTGTCCTTCTCATTTTTCCAGGAAAAGAGTTTCATAAGCTGGGTGTATGAGCAAAGGCCATGTGTGTTAAGCACAGCACATTTAGAGTACAGCTTTGCCCTGCCTGGCAAACCTTTCTGCAAAGTAAATACACAGTGAAGATCTGTTGTGCACATTATTTATGCATTCTGCTCAATTCCCAAATAGATCTCATTTGCATTATTCAAAGCACTGTAAAAAAATATTTTCATGACATTTCTTGGTCATCCTCCACTGCCAGTGAACTGCGCTGCCCATCTACTGTCTTCACCCGTTTCATACACAGAACAGAAGCATGTGCAACATTTGAAACTTCAGAAATTTTGTTACCTCGACTTTTCGGGATGGGAAGCACATTGAGAATTTTATGTGTTGTCATTGAATGTGTGGTCACAAATTCAGCCTCTTTTTTTGAAAATTTTTTCATGCCTACTGCATATCATCATCGTTGTACATGTTCCCTCATCTCTCATTATCACTATAATGTTGAACTGCTGTATAGCCGCAACAAATGCATTGCATTTACAGTGCTATCCTGTATTTTTAGAACTGACATGGGGCTAAGTGTCCAAAGCAATATGTATATGCCGAGGAATAAAATACTGTGCCGTCAAAGATTCTCTGTACTGTTTCAAGTTTTTTGCTGTAATGCATGTAAACTCTGTACAACCTATACATGCCTTGCACCTACGTCACGACCAGGCGCTGCGGGATCCCGTTTCGCCATCGTGGAGGACCAGCCGCAGCAGTGAAAGTACGAACGCGTATGCGTTTCTGTACTCGCTCTCGTTAGCCGCGGTATTTGAGTTCTCGAATCGCAGGAGAGCAATGAAGAGACGAGTGTGAAAGAACACAAACCTTTTTCATGTGCCAAAAGACGCACACAGTCAATGCAGCCGCACGAAGCAGCTAAAATCCCGAGGCAGCGCAGTTTGTGGCTGACGCGTATC